>JANUSC010000492.1:0-123230 GCA_025200525.1 Camellia lanceoleosa
TCTCTACAAAATTTCTTCACAAATTCAATATTCATATATAATTTTTTACAAAAGATTATGAAAATATAATTTTCCATAATTAAATATTTAAAAAAAAGCAACGTGATGTTGTTCTTTAACTCATAAACATATTTTTTGAATTAAATGAAGTCTTATGCATAAATAACACATTTTGACATAAAAGCGTTTTTATGACAGTTTAACTGTTTCAACTCAAAGTCGAGAAAATGGTGAGGAGTCATAAATATTTTTTTGAGTGGTAATCACTTGGCCTTAAAGGTTACTAACACGAGGCAGCCCGGATTGCCGACTCAAGAGTGGTTCAATATTTTAAAAATTTAACCCATAATTTTTTCTTATTGAGGCGCCTCTGATTTGAACCCGCCATTTTGCAAGCTTTGACCCGAACTCAGTCACGCACTAAATCCACTTCACCTCTACCTCACCAGAGTATTAATTGAGATATTTATTATTTATAGTATATACACTCAATATTAATATAAAAGTATATCTATAAATATATATACATATAATTATAATTTCGATTATTATGATATTCGAAAAATTATCTTGATATACAAATGAGATAAAGCCCGAGAATGTGCTTAATTACATGTATCGCACTAAAATTAAATTTATTTTTTTTATTTTTATTTTTTATTTTTATCGTCTGATTGATGTCTTAATATTAATTTATATTTAATTTTTTATTTAACATTAAATTATTTATTATCAAAATATTCATATTTATTTAAATTTTTTATGCCTATATACACTATTTATGAATAATTAAAAATAATAATATTAATAAGAAATACTAATACTCTACATAATTAATTTATGTATTTTTCTTCTTAATCAATCACAACATATTTATATTTAATCTTTTTAAATAAATTTTGTATAATTCTATTTCTACATATTTTTATTATCCAAATAAAAAATAAAATAAAATAATTAGAATCACTTTTAGTTTTTATATTACTAATTCTTTTTTTATTTTTAACTATTATTTTTTAATATAGAATGAGTATTAAATATAATATATATTTATTAAATATAATCAAGTAAATAATATATATATATATATCTTGGTTTATAAAATATTTTCTCTAAGCGTATCATTGCCCGACCTTACAAAAGATATAATTTTTTGTCAGCGCCTTGAAATTTGCGGCCTTAAAGAGAATCTATCTTTTGAGTTGGTAAATTCCAGCCAACTCAAATAATGCTATCAAATATTAATTTTTGTCATAATGACCATGCAGTGCGACTCTAAGGATTTAGTATTTGTGACCGGTAACTCTGTCTTGATCTCAAAAAGATTACTTTTTGTGGCGGTAAAATTTACCGACTCAAAAACCCGACTCAAAGAGCGCCTATTTTTTGTAGTGTTTAACTTTAATAATAATAATAAATAGTGTATTGAATAATGATTCAAAAACGAGATCAGGAGAAACATTGTCCTATTAATTAAAAAGTAAATGGATAGACACACCCACCCACTGATGAGGGTGATAATGATAATAATAAAATTGTAGTGGGTATGGGTGTGGGGTCTAGAAGCCAGTTGCTGTTTGGTTAAAAAGTTGTAAGAGAAGATCTTCAACGCTTCATAGTTAAAATTCTAATGTAACAATGAATAGTGTACAATAATTATAGAATAGTAATGTTGTTTTAATGATCAAATTGTTATTTTTAACTTTTCCCTCCATTTAATTTATTCAATTCAATTATTCTAAATCATTGAAGTTATCTGAGATATCTCCCAGGTAGACGACAACTCTAAACCGTGAGAACATCTCTGAAGATGACCATTCCTAAATCATTGAGGTCATCTCTCAAGACATTTTTCAAAACAACTTGGCGAACAACCAGCACAACCAACCCTGTTGAGGAAAGAAGATGAACAATATTTTTTGCATAATATTATTGTGTTGACAGCACTTGGCACCGTAAATAAAAATTTATGTCAAAATTTGATCCCAAAAAAATAATTACCTATTTTTAGCAATACAAATAACAGACCATTAGCGTATTATATTTTTTACACTTACAATATTTTACCTTTAACAATCTTTTTAACAGGCCGTTGGAGATCCTCTGAAGTGTCATGGGTGAAAGTATGGCAATGAAAGATTTTAAAAATGATCAAGAGGATTCATTAAAGCAAGGTTTAGAAAATAATTTATGCTTTACACCTCACCACACAATCTATTTCATCATATTTCATATAATTTAATTAGAAGATTGGATAATATATGCCATCCACAAAGTCAATGATTAGTACACACATTATCTTATTGGTAATTATTCAAAGCATTGCATAATAATGCGAAAAAAAGATACAATAATGCTAATCGAATGTGTTTGGTTTAATTTTTGGATTAAATTTTTTTTGAAAATTGAGTTTTTTGATTTTAAAGTATGATAACTTTTTGTTTTTAGTGAATATATTTTTAAATTTTAAGTATTTTTTCTTTTTTTAAATGCACCTTAGTTAGATGTATCTAAAAAGTAAAAATTTGTGAAAAAAATATTTTAAAAAATTAATAAATACATAAAATACCAAAAATATATTGAATTCTTGTATTTTTTTATTTTTATATTTTTGGTATTTAGTGAATTTTTTAAAAATTTTACAATTTTTTACTTTTTAGATATATTTATGTTAGATGTGTCTAAAAAGTAAAAAATTACTTAAAATATTAAAAAATTCAGTAAAACAAAAAATAAAAAAATAAAAATTTTCTGAAAAATATTTTTTAAAAAATGAAAACAAAAGCGCAATTTTTTATTAATTTAGTGGTAAATAATTACCAATTGATTATAGATCAATCAATTTGGTGAAAGTTGTGTTTGAGGGCTATCTAAGCCTCCGTTTGAGAAGTTGGTTAGTTTTTAATTTTTTATTTTTTGACTATTTTAACTTAGGTTAAAAGTTTGGTTTGAATTTTTTTTTCGTTTTTTGATTTTTTATGAAAAAAAATATAATAATTATAAATTAAATGTGATATTTTATTTATTGTATAGCTAAAATAAACTTTATTTTATCTTTTTATGATAAAATCAACTTGCCAAACGGATCGTGAGCACCTCCAAATAAAGGTGCCCAAAAAGCTGCCAAATAATAATTTGTTAAGCAATAACTCTTGCGTGATTCAAATAATATCTCAAAACAAAGTCATTTTAAAATGAAATTGTTTTAACACATTTAAATCATTCTAACCATACAAATCAGATCACACCATATTTCTTTGGCAAGAGTGAGAAAAAATAGATCTCCAACGACTTACAATTTCTCCAGTCAAATATGGCAGATATCAAACATGCCACATCATCAAGCATAACAAAATTTTGGCTCCAAAGTTATTGATACTCTCTAGAAAAATCTCCCAAAATGTTTTTTTCTTTTCTTTTTAAGAACGAAATTCACCAATCTTTGTAAAATACAGAATTCGTTTATTTATTATGTTCCTTCAATTTATTTATTTTTTTTATGAAAACAAATTTCACCAAATTTTGCATTTTTCCAGACACCAAATTCACAAATTTCAGAATGAAAGAACCAGAACTGGTTTCAGAAATTTTAAAATTTCTGAAATTTCAGTCAAGAACAAATTACAAATTTCACTAATTTTCAACAATTTCCGAATGATCAGTCAACAATTTCACAAATTTATATAAATTTCTGGTGCAATCTGAAACTAATTTAGAAGATAAATACATGGACTCCAGAGAGAGAGAGAGAGACATACAGAGATGGCCGACTGGTTTTGCCGATTAGCACTGGTGGTGATGATCATCAAAATGAAGATAGGGGTCGACTGTAGTGGATGGTTCAGGAAGAAGATAAGGATGAAGATGGGGGAGAGAGAGAGAGATGCTCAGCCTTGATGAAAATGAAGAAGAGAGTTTGGGGATGTAGAAAGCTGAAGACTATTCCAGAAAGTCAATCTCAGTATGAAATCATCCAACGGTTTGGATGGTGTCTTGCCATGCAAATTTATGTTTGGATGGTGTCTTGGATGCTCAGCCTGGACTATTGCATGCTTCAGAATTTATGAAAATTTATGAGAATTTATTAAAATTTTTTATACATTTGTTTAGTCAGATAAAATGTAAATATTTATTTATTTTTTTAAAAACGTCATAAAAGACAACAAATAAATTATAAAAACAGTTACAAAAAAATCTATATCCAAATAAATTTATAAAATTAGAGAAAAAATAAATTGAGATTTGTCAAAATGACATATGATTATTGAAGTATCATTATTATAATTTGACAATTTATTACTATTCATTGTTAAATTATAGTAATAATAATACTATTATAACAAATGCCATTAAAAATGCTCTAATGAAATTTCAATTTCTTTTAAAACTATAAAATTCAAATTAACACAGAAACGAATTATAAAATTTCATAAATCTAATTTTTACATGATATTTCCATTTGTGACCATCCAAAATTCAAATTAAAGTAGCATCATCATTACATCTTTCTTGGAAAATTTCCATCAACAATTGCACGTAATTACGAATTATCTTATCACTAAGCAAAATGATATATAAATTCATTTTTTAAATTTAATGATATGTAAATAAAATAATTGATTAATAATTAGAGAAGATAGAAAAATAGTGTTATTTTTAATATCTTAATTGATTGTTATATTATTAGACTTGAAAATTAGATCTAATTTTTGTCTTAAATAACAATACTCTATCAATAATACTATAAATTTATACTTAATTATCTAATTAAAATTTTTTATTTTTGTTATTCAGATTTATTATATATATATATATGTCATATTACACAAATTCAATCCTACCTACACATTTTAATTCAAGACAAATTCAATATAATTAGGTTTCGTTTGGCATCATAGGTTAGGATTAAAATAGTTACAAAATGATAAAATAAATTAAAGAAATCAATAAGATAAAAAATCAAAAAAACTCATCCAAAATAAAACTTTTTAATCTAAGTTAAAATAGTCAAAAACTCAATTCACTTTCCAAAGACTTAAGTGAGAGATTCTTAAAATTACTTTTTTCATTCATTAGAAAATAGGAAGCAAATCCTGCAATTCCAGATTAAAATATTTTAAACTTTCCGACCAGCTTCCTCAACCATCTCCGCCACCTTTGTCCAAGCCGGCCGCGCCAACGTTCCAGCACACCAGTCACTCACGCGCCGCCTCTCTTCAAAAAGCCGCTTCACTGGGGTCCGCATTAGGTGGTACAAATAAGGAAGGTGAGTCAGATCAGCCAGTAAATTTATCACCTCCCAAGAACTTGGAATCGCTAAAGCCTCTCTTCGTACACATCAAAACTCTAGCCAGCTTGGCTTCCTCTTCAACCACCACAGCTTCGTTTGCTGGTTGGCCATTCTTCGCATATACACCAGCTCCGAGATCAGCTTGGGAAGCTGGTGGGTGAACTGATGATCCTCACATCAATCCAAGCCGCTGCTATTCCTTGCATCTTTGGCTCCATGTAGACTTGTTCTTTCCCTGGCTTTGGGTACAGGTGTGATATGCACCTCATGATCGCCCTTGACTCTATCGTTTACAGAGAAAAATTATTAGATATATTAAATTATTATGTGACATTATTTATATAATATTTTTTCATTAATGAGAAACTTCAATAATAACTGAGTTATATTTTATTTTCTAATTATTTGAAGGAAAAAAAAAAAAATGAGTCACCATGTCCCATTTATTTTTTTAAAAAAAGTGTTACCTGATAGGTTTTAAAAGAACAAGTAAGCAATGTTGGAATATGGTTATGGCTATATGTGATTTAATGAAATAAAAGTGGAATGAGATAATCATTATTTTATATAAGAATGCTTTTTTAGTTCTAAGATCTCGTTTGGCCAGTGTTCGTTTTGGTTAAAAAGTTAAAAATTCTTAAAAAATAAAAAAGTCGATAACTTATATTAAAAGTCGAAGATTACATTTTTCTCTTTACTTTTTGTACATTTTTTCTTAAAAAGTCATTTCAAACATACTAGTTTTTTTTTACATTATATTTTAGCCAAAAAATCAAAAAGTTACTAAAAAAGTCTGTTCCCAAACGAGGCCAAGAGAATTATCATTCCATTATATTTCACCTTTATTTGATTGAAATCAAAACCACCTTAATTTAAAAAATATGATCAATCTTAGAGCTTAATTAAAACAGTAAATGAAGCTTACCAAATAGTATCATATCTCCATCTTCAAAAATCGGATCCTGACCAAACGGCTAAAAACAGATTTAAAAAAAAAAAAAAGTTAGGACTTAGTAGTTACACTAATTTAGTAGATTGAACTGTTCATGCTAAAGCTTGATTTCTCTCAAGTGCAGTGGATCATTTAGTTGTTCAAAGAAGCTGAGCTCATAGAAAAACATACCACCACCAAACACCAATTAGTATTGTGTGTAAAATAGTTTGTTTTCCTTTAATGGTGTTTTATTTATTTTTAGAAATAAATAATAATTTCCTAACTGAAAAAGCTCTAAAATTGAAGATGGTATAGAAGAGGAAGAGGTTAAAGTGCAGGGATTACGCTGAGAGAGAGAAAGGGCTCTTTTTGGGGTCTCCGGCCTTGAGATCCACTGGTACGAACTCGAACTCGAGCTCATGATCAGCAAAACCAGTGCTCTCATTGTGGAGGTAGAATCAATGGCACCATAGAGTTTTCGAGCAGCCATGAATGTGTGTGAGAGAGAGAGAGAGAGAGAGAGGGAGGGGGAGAGAGAGAAAGGGAGAGGGCTCTTGTTGGCTCCATTAAATTCTTGAAATGTGAGTATATATATTGGTATTAAGATGAAAAAAATATTATAAATAAGAGCAGTTTTTGAATTTCAACATAAAAAATTAAAAATTATTTTCTCACACATACGACCTTAATTTTATATCATAAATTTAACATTTTTAAGTATTTTCTGAGTTTAATTTTCATATTCCATAGACTTTTTTATACATAAATTGTTAAAAAATATTACTGATTCTAAATAATTTATTAAATTTTTTATCAGACATCTTACATATGTGATCCGCACAAACCCATATATGTGTAGATCCTACACTCATCTCTCACATGAGTATAAAATTCATATAAATCTATATATGTTTGATAAAAAATTTGATAAATTATTTAAAATTTTTAACATCACTCTAAATTGTTCTTTTACCATGCCAAAGCCCACCTGTCTGGTACGTTTCATTGGTTGCCATGTTGGACCCACTTGCTTGAGACCAGTGACAATTGAAAAGTCGGTTTTGCCATGAACAATCACTTTTTACGTTACTTACCCAAAAAAATCACTTTTTACATGGTTTTTCTTAATTGTGAAATGTATGGCGACTTGAATTTGAGTTTATTTAAATTGTATGAATTTATGAAGGTCAATCGATCGTTCAGACGATTGTTTGGAAGATTGACGTAATATTTATCTATCGTAGTTACTCTTATTGATTATGGCTATTATCGTGTTGTCGGATAGCCAGCCAAATGATCAACAAGCTAAAACTCAAGCTATATATTCAAACAAACTTAAATTCAAACTATGTAAGAGCATCTGTATTAGATGAGCAAAATAACAAAAAGGTAAAATATAACTACTAAATCATCAAATTCTTCCTCTATCGGTCTCAACAAATTTTTTGTAAATTAACTTTTTGTTAAATTTCTTTCTGACCTCAACAACTTTAAAAGGTCTTTGTTCATTGGCTACATAATTTTTATTATATTTTCTAGAGCAAAATTGGACCAAAATCTTTAAGCCGTCGTCTACCCAAATGTCCCTCAGGATATCTTCTAGGATGTCGTGAGTGCACTGTGAAGGAGAAAAATGTTCAAAATTAGTCTAGCAATAGGTCAAGTAATTGGTCAGCGACAAATTTTTTTTAAAATTATTTGGGTGATACCTCATCAATTTAATAATAATAAGAAAAGAATAACAAATAGAATAAGAAATTAATATTTTAATAAAATTAAATTATAATAGAGAGTTTGATGCGATGAAATCTTAAGAAGATAACTAGTTAAAATAATAAAAGTGAATTTTAAGTTATAATTTAACTCAAAATTTGTTGAGACTGATACAAATACTCTAATATTATTTTTCTTAATAAATACACGTGAGCTTCAATTGTGTTTAATAATTATAAAAAAATAGTAAGAAAAATTTATACTTAGCTTTTTTATTTAAAAATATTCTATAAAATAAAGTAAGTTTGGACCATAGTTGAATCTATTTTTTACGAAATATAACTTATAAATGTTTGGGTATATTTTTTTCGGGTATAATGCCCAAAAAATATAAAGTAATTTTGAACAATAATTGGACCCACTTTTTCACGGAACAATGTCACTGGTCTCTTTTCATACACCATTTTCTGTTTCTTTTTGGATGTTATTAATTTGTTCAGTCATGAGGTATCTCTCTAAAAAGGAGCACCAAACTAATTTTAATTCTTGTTTAAAAAAATAAAAAGATAGACGCAATCATCACATCATGAAAGGTCAATTCATTAGAACTCCCCCTCGAATTTTATATTTAGGCCTTGTTTGGAAAAATTAAATAAGTACATTTTTTATTTTTTTGGACAAAAAAATTAAGGTTGAAAATATTGATGTTTGAGTTAATTTTTTGACTTTTTATAAAAAAAAATGTGTAATAAAAAATTGTAAAAATTGGTTTTTAGAGAAAAATTTGAATTGAGAGTTGTGCAGCCGTAATTGTTGACTTTTGGTGAATAGTGTTAATTTTTTAACTTTTTGAGTAATTTTTTGACTTTTTAAATTATTTGAGAGTACCCAAACTTAACCTAAACATTTTTGTTAATTTGTGAGACCGTTAAGAAAACATAGAAGGAATAAAATCTCCTTTAGGAAGTTGGTTATTTTAATAGATTATTTTAATTTTTAATTATTTTAATATATTTAAATATTTATATTTAAAAGGGTTAATTTTTTATAATTAAATGTGATATTTCTAAAAATAAAAATAAAATAATCATAAATTTGACTTGATGTTTTATTTTATCTATTATTTTAATTTATTTTGTCTTTTATAAATTTTAACCAAAAAAAGTTAAACCTTGTCTTCCCAAACACAAAAGTATCGTTTGGGAACATATTAATTTAATAACTTTTTACTATTTGGCTAAAATATGAATTAAAAAATTAGTATATTTGTGATGACTTTTTGACTTTTTACGAAAAGATGTGTAAAAAGTAAAAAAAGAAAAATTTTGACTTTTAATATAGATTATAAACTTTTAATTTTTTAAAATAATTTTTTGATTTTTAACTAACGGATCACTTGCCAAACAAAACCTAAGTCTTATATCAAATAAAGTTTGGGTAATGCTATAATTAATGCAACTTACCTTCTGCCTTTTGTGTTACTTACAGCTTACACTTCTGGCTTTTTACCTTGCACTTCACCTTTTGTGTAAGTGGCACATATGTGCAACTTATCATTTCATTTATCATTACTTACCAACACCTTCTTACGCCTTTGTCTGGCCAGTTAGTGGCGCATAATCCCCTTCGCCTTTTGTGGGTTGCACACCTAAACTCCATAAAGTTTTTGTTCTCATGATAGTCGAAACTACCCAAATCGATGGGAGATGCTTCTATCCATCCACGGTATAGATTAGAGCATATTATTAGGATTGTGAGACCTATTACATGTCTTATTTTGATAATATAAATCGTTGAGTGTGTAAAATTTATTGAATATTTTGTATCACAAAAATCGCGTTGATCAAATATCGGTAGCCCTTTAGTCAAAATACATTTTATCAATAACATGATTCATCCCACAAATTTGGGAGCACTATTGAGATGAAATTTCTCACAAAAAAAAAAAAAAAACCTAAGGCCAAAACATCATATCAATGAGTGCGACCCATCCCCTAGAGCTCCTTTAGAGCTCATAATTTAAAACTCCCAAACATTTTCCTTTTATCAATGATAAATATGATTTAAAAAATAAATTATTAACAAAAATGTATTCTGATCAAGGGCTACTAATATCCAATCAATGTAAATTTTTGTAAAAAAAAAAAATATTTGTGAGTTTTACACATTAAATAATTCAGATTATCGAAATAAGACTTGGGAAAGTTAATCGGGTCATCTTTTGTAGTTGTACTGAGATGGACACATATTTTGACTTGAATGTCAGAGTTAATGGAACTTCTGCCAGTATGAGTTGAATCCGGATCCTCGGTAGCGCTACCGCCTTAGCACTCACTCGCCAAGCAGCGTCGTTTTGAGGCGGATTCTTGAAGAGGGAGGGAGGGAGGAAGGAGAAGGAGAAGGAGAGGAGGAGGAGGAGGAGGTGGCCGTCCTCGTCGTCGTTCATCGTCATCTGCATCATTCGCGGTAGTGGTCGCGACCATGTGACCCGTCGCAAAGTGGTATGACCATAGCGTGCTTGGTCGTCGAGTAGCTCCAGCTCTCGCCTCCTCCTCCTTCTCCTCCTGATATTTATAGCCCTCCGATTCGATCCGGCGGTCCTTCCCTTCCTCCCTATCACTCCCTCCTCTCCTCTTCTTCTCCTTCCTTCCTCCTCCTCCTCTTCTGCGTTTTTTTTTGAAAATCCGCCCCAAAGCAACGTCGTTTTGGGGGCGGACATCTTCTGAGAATAGCTGAGATCGATTCGATATGAGTTGGGTTTATTATTCTGATTTTATTTTGATAATTTAAATTATTTAATGTATAAAATTTGACAAATATTTTATTCTTATAAAAAATTACATCAGATTAGATTTTTATCAACAATTTATTTTTATATTTATTTGTTGACAAAAATCTGATCCGATCAAATAATTATCGATATTTGATCAACGCGATTTACTCAAAGTATTACATATTGAGCAGTTGAATCGTTAAAATAAGGCGTGTAATGAGCCTCTGAGACTCAATAGTACACTTGATCTAATCTCAAGCGAAGAAAAACCTAACTCTAAAAAATTGTGTCTCCCGCTCTGCTCTATTTAAAATTGCAAAAATACTTGGATCTCAAAGTTGGGGATCTCCATAATCTCTAAAATGATGTGGATCAATTATGTGTTTTGTTTCAATAATGTTACATACTCTTAAAAACACAACCCTACAACCCCCATTCTAGGAAAGAAAAAAATAAAAAACAAAAATACGTAATTAATTCACATCATTTTAAGAGTTATGAGATTTCTAATTTTGAGGGTCTCAAATATTTTTATTTTATTTTATTTTATTTTCTTTTTGCATCAATCACATAATTGTGGAGATTGTATTTTTTTTTGGAAGTACGTAGGATTGTTGTTAAAATTTGTCTCCCACACTGCCAGTTTGCAGGAGCTTATCAACAAGTATTCAGAGGATGAGTCGAAGTTCATCAACAAGTAGTAAGAAGATAAGTTGAAATATCAGCTGGCATAGTCAAATTATGTTTGTCTCCCACTTTGCTCTATTTAAAAAAATAAAAATAAAAAGTTGGTTTGGATAGAGGCAGACTGCCAGTTTTGCACGAGCTCATCAACAAACAAGTATTCAGAAGATAAGTAGAAATATGAGCTGGCATAGTCCAAATTTCTGCAACGATTCAAAGTATTTTTGTTTTTTTAGGAAAAAGCTAAAAAAATTGCCCAACTTGATAAATATTGACAAAATTTTAAAGATATTTAGGGTGATTCTATTTGCATAAACACAAACTCAATATATTTAATTAAAATTTTAAAATTTTAATTTCAATTATCGTTATTGTAAATTTACTAATAAGAATAATAAAATTAAACCTTAAAATATAATATTTTATTTTTCATGTTACACCATAATCATTTATTCTTATTTTTATTATTTTTCAAGTTTCAATTATTTTCTTTTTATCTTCTTCCTCACCATTATCATCAACATCAATATCATTATTTTTTATTGTGTTATTATTTGTAATAGAAAAAGTTTGAACAAAATCAATAATGAATAAAAATAATAATCATTTTTTTTTTATTTGAAAACAATCTGTCATCTAATTATGCGTGTATTCAGATCGTTGGGGCTAAAAAAGATTAGTTGGACAAGATGGTTGAGAAGCACAGAAAGAAACCAAATTTGCTGCTTGATTAATTAGTAAACGATTCACCCATTATCTTTATGTTGCTTTTGCTTTGCTCATCAACGTGTAGAATGAAAACCAATTGTAATGTTGATTGTGTATTATTTGGTAATGGAATCTCAGAACGTTTTCTCTACCTTTTTATTTTTATTTTTGATACCGATCAACCTTTTTATTGATGCTGAAAGATTTTAACAAGTTAGGAGTATTGAAGAGGTTGCACAAGTATGGAAGTTCTGCATAAGAAATCTATTTAAGAGTTTTAAATTTTTCTTTAAAATTGTATAATTTATGATTATTTATTTATTTATTTATTATTTGGATATACCATAAATTATAGTTTTATCTAGAAGGGTAATTTGTGAAAAATACATAGGATATGCTGAAAGTCAATAATAAAGTAAATAATTTAAGAAAATACTAAAAATTAAGCGTATTGAATAATTTTTTGAGTGCAAATAGAATCAGCCAAATCTTTAGCTTTACTTATTTTTTATTGGCCAATTGACAGTAATAGTATATTCCATTATGCGTTACGTTTGGAAAGTGGGTTGATTTTTTAGGCTTTTTAGCTTTTTTTTGGTATTTTAACTTGGGGTTAAAAAGCATGGTTTTGGGAAGCGCTTTTGACTTTTTAAATTTTTTGTGAGAGAAATAATATAATAATTATGGATTGAATATGATATTTTGTCTTATTAAACTAAAAAATTTATTTTACTTTTTACGACTATTTTAATTAAAAAAACCCCCAAATCCTCTTCCCAAACATATCAAATATTACATCAACAATTTTCACTCAAATCAAACCTCTTTTTAAAACTATTTTCAAAACTCTTTATCAAACAAATTTTCTACATTCAAATCATAATTATATAATACGTAAACTTAAAATCTGTTCGTAATACCGAATCGCGTTTACAAAATACAAAAGCGTAACCTTAAACTTTTACTACCGTGCCAGTCTTTTCTTTCTTTTTTTTTATGACAAACATAATAATGACAAACATTACTAATATTATAATTTTATGAGTGTGAATCAAAATATAATAATGACAAACATTACTAATATTATAATTTTTATGTCTTATTAAATAAACTTTTTATGAGTGTGAGAAAAAAAAAAAAACATAATAATGACAAACATTACTAATATTATAATTTTTTTATTAATAAATAATTAATTTTTTCTGCTAGCACTGTGCAACAATTGTTCCCTTTTTGGGGGGTCAAATCTAGAGATAGAAATTTACCAAAGCAAGCCGCTTTTTGGCAACTCGGCTTATTTTGATAACTTAACTAAATGTTTATTTTTTAATTTTTTAATTTTTTTAATCAAATAATTTATCTATTTTTTTATATATTTTTTAAAAGAAATTAAAAAATTAACTTTTAACATTTGGAAAGCGGTTCATCATTAAAAGAACATTTCATTTAGTCTATATTTAATTAGTGGGATTAATAGTGAAATAATTAACAACTTACAAGATTAATATAGAATTGGTTATGCAATTGGATTAGTGAAATAAAAAATTTGTCTGTCTATATTTGTTTTACAATGAATATGAAAATATAGAATCTCAATTATATGTTTGTTTTTTGTTATAAGTTTTATAAGATTAAAAAATTGTTAATTTTATTGGATAGATTGTCAATCAAAATATAATATAGATAATAAAAATTGAAACAAAAAGAATATAATGTGAACATCATAGATTAATAATCTCAATCTTATAATGTAATATGTCTAATCAAATAGGTTAGAAAATAAATTGTTAGTTATTAGATTAGCATCAATAGAGAATTAAAACACTAAGTGCTTACTCCTAAATCAATTCTCTCTTAAGAAGAATTAAACCTATGACCTCTCTCAAGACTAAACCCTTAGTTTATCATTTTGCATTTTATGTCTTAAAACAATAACCAAAAAGGGATGGGCCCAAAAAGTGACTATTCTCATCATTACCATTAAAATTGAGATCTCGTTTGACAACTTCTTTGTTAGTCTAAAAGTTAAAAATCACTAAAAAATTAAAAAGCCAACAATTTATACAAAAATTCAAAGATTCTTTTTTTTTTTTACTTTTTACACATTTTCATAAAAAATAAAAAGTCAATCTAAGCATCTTAATTTTTTTTACCTCATATTTTAACCAAAAAATCAAAAATTACTAAAATAGTATGTTTAAGCGAGGCCCCTAAATATTTATACATAACAAAATTTTTACTTTTAAGAATAAAAAATTTTAATCTTTAAAACTCATACATTACAGTGTAAGTGATTTGTGCATAATATTATCTACAATAATTACCATAATCTACCTAAAATTATTTTAGTTTGACTTATATGACTATTGATATCTCGTTTCAATAACATGCCAATAGTTTTTTTTTTTTTTGATAGAACAATAATATTACCCATCCAAAGAAAATGTTTCAAAAAATATTTTGAAAATGAAATGTATGATTTTTATGTATTTGCCCCGGACAAAATTTAAATACGCACAATTTTCCTAAGTACTAATAAAAGCGTAGCTTCTTTATTAATGGAATAGTAACAATTATTCCAACCATAGAAGAAAAGAGGCACACATCATAATTATTGAAAATTAATAGACATTTGAGATTGCATTATTTAGCCATTTTGATGATTGAAGCAAATGGGATTTGCATTAGGGACAAGCATTTAAGGATCCAAAGCTAAGCAGGCCTTCTTCTGCATATCAGAACCTTAGCCCAAGCGGGTCGGGCAAGGATATCGGAGCACCATGAGCTGACCCGAGGACGTGACTCGATTAGCTTCTTAGCCGGCGTCCCCATAAGGCTTTGCAAGTTTGGTAAGTGAAGTAGGTCCACAATTGTGTATTTCTCAGAAGCCAAGTACTTGGACTTCTCAAGCCGAGCCTCGTACACGTCCAGAACTTTTGCCAACTCGGCTTCGGCTTCGGCTTCAGCCACAATGCCTTCATCCGGTGTGAAACTCTTCTTGGGCTTGACGAGTAGCTCGGAGATCAGCTTCAGTGCGGGTGGCTCGAAGTGGTGGTCCTCCACGTCGATCCAGTTAGCCACCACGGCTTGCTTCTTGGCGTCCCAGTAGATTAGCTCTTCACCTTTCTTGCCATATTCATGAGCCATGCATCTTATTATTGCCCTTGATTCTGAATCAAAGTACCATTTTAGTTGTAATATATATAATTATGAATATACACTTCTTTTACAGTTTACAATATCAGATCATAGAACTGATATAACTTTTTTATATGAGTGGGAATTTCATATTTTGTATAAGAAGATTGTACTTTTATTCTGTGATTGAATTTTTAGAAGTATTTGAATAATATTTGATGCCTCCCCCAAATTATGACCTTTGATTTATTAAAGAAAAAAAAAATTTTTTTCCTTCACTCAAATTAAAGGGGTCATTGGCTTGGAAACAGCTAGTTTTGTTAACTATCTCATGAAAATTATTTAATACTATTGAAGTGTGTGATTTTTTAATTTAATAATTGTTGGTCCAGATAATATAGGATTTATCAATTTTATGTTGTTTTATTAGAGACAACATGAGATGCAACCAACATAGTAGGGTGTTTGGTCTTAGTTAATTAATTTTTTAACAAGTCAATAATTATTATGTAACTGTTCAAGTAATTAAAAATAAATTTAGGAATTATAATTTAGGAGTATCAAACATATTTTTCACAAAAAGTAGGGTCCATTAAACAATGCATTGATAATAATTAAACAATGCATTACCGACACATAAGGATAGGAACCAAAAACTCAAACAATAAAATGTGTAATAAAAAAGTAGAAGGCCTAAATTCTTGTATGGAGTGGGCTCTATTAAACAAATCTTTTTATTTTTATTTTTTGCTGTGATAACGTTCTCTAACATTACTAATTTAGGACTCGTTTGTCAATTATGTATTTTAATTAAAAAATCAAAAAATCATTCTAAGTAATCATATCACTCTCTTTACTTTTTTATACATCTTTTTATAAAAAGTTAAAAAATTACTAAAATAGTATATTGTCAAACGGGGCCTTAGGCACACTAATATCACTTTGAAAAAATAAAAATAAAATTACCGAATTGCTTGATGCCTCTGTCCTCGTACACCGGCACTTGTCCAAACGGCTGCAAAAACATGTGCATATGTATAGCTGGTTTACTTAACTTCAAATTTAAAGTATGTATATTTACACTAAGCTTAATATTAAACCTCACAATTTAGAGAAATTATAATGTTTCTTCAACAAATCAAATCATATCATTGAATTACCACTCGGATCATCGAAGAATATCAGAACAATAAGAACACAAAAGACTCCCATGAGGTCAATCATTTTTTTTTTTTAAATGACTTACATTCATAGAGAGGAAGTGTTTGTTTTTGTGCTCTCCATTATCCAAATCGACGGAAACAAACTCAAAGTCGAGGTCGTGCTCAAACAGGTTCACCAACACCTTCAATGTCGCCGGCGACTTCAGGCTTCCATACACTCTTCGCCCTGCCATTGCCCCACCCTCTCTCTCTCTCTCTCTCCCCCTTTCTTATATACATGTACTTGAGGTCATGCCTGCGGGCTCTATTCAAGATTTGTCCGATCTAAGTAGATGGCCGCTTTGTATGGATCCTGAAATTAGTCAAAGTATGTGTCAACTGATCCGAACCCAGTTATAAAATAAACAAAAAAACATATACTTATGTGTAGAGATTGCATGTAGAAGATATTATAATGATCATTTTGTTATTATATTTTATTTATGGCATAATGTGTTATCACTGTATTAATATAAATGATTGAAATTTTTTAATTAAAATAAAATATGATCTTAGTATAAAATTAATTCAGATATTATATTATAATATTAAGTATTTTTATCTGAATTTATTATGATCAAATCTGACCGTCTGATCCTCTCCTATATATATATACCTATCTAATCTTCCAACAGGTTATACAGGAGAAAACGAAATGATGTTGCGATAGAAATTCAAAGCGAGCTTCCTCCTATATATTATTATTGTTGTTGTATTTTACAGAAACTTTTTTATTAGCAAAATAAAAATTTATTACTTAGTTTTTGCCTCTTTTTTTTTTTTTTTTTGTGATGATTTTTTTGACACATATCAGATGATAAATAATTTTTATTTTATTATTTTAATAATCATAACACTATTACAATTTATTTATAAGAAAAAAAACTTGGAAGTTGGCAATTGCATCCAGATAAGAAATAATCTTCTTTTGGTTGATTTTTTGACATTTTCATTTCGATTTATTTTTTATTATTAGTGAATTTTTCAAAATTATGTTAAATCTCTTTATTTTTTAGATCCATCTTAACTAGATGATTTAAAAACTTATTGAGAAAAAATTCAGAAAATACAAAAATAAGCTAGTTTTTATAAGTTTGTTTATACATATAGAAAATTTGAATTATTTTTGGCTTTATTGATTTTTTTAAAAATTGACTCAATTTTTAAGCTCTTTTATAATCATCTAATTGAGATGAACCTAAAATGTCAACAAATTTAACTAAAAAAAGAATCAAAAATGACAAAAATAAGTTGATTTTTAAGTTTTAGACCAAGGAAATGAAGTCATCTTTCAAGCTTGGATTCTCTACTCCACGATCTTATATAAAAGAGTACGGTGACAAAAACAGGAACAATAAAAGAATTCTGATACTTTGATTGAGTTGTTTTAAATATGCCCATAAAATTACTCTTTATTCTTTATTGTATACAAAAGTCTGTTTGAGGGCCCAAATCTTGTTCTGGTGCTTGAAATTTCTCATTATTAGTGTCTGAAATAAAATAGTGTTGAGTTAAAAAAAATAAAAATAGGGTAGTGTTAAATCCTGACTGATAGACTAGATGTCTCAAAATGATATATATATAGGAAAATTTTAAAATATATTACAAATTTATGAGAAAGTTTATGTTTTAATTATTAATATTTATAAAGTTTATCACTTATTTGTAATTATCTTTTAAAATTGCCCTGAAATGAAATTTCCGTGTATATATCATTTGGGAAATATACAATTTGTTTGACCATTTTGATATAATTACATTGATTTTTCATTTAGCTTAGTTAAAACAATTGAAACTATATAGATGGCAAATAGACATTGAAATAAAAAAAATATATATATATACATTTTAGTTGAAAATATATCACAGTATCATTTTTTTTTATTTATATAACTAACAAATTACTAATGAAAAAAATTTAATTGTTATATGAATTATAACTTTAAAAGATGCTAGTGTAATTATATCAAAAATGTAAAATTAATTAAAATGTGAAATTCATGTGGTTTTTTTTTTTTTTTTTTTTGTGTGTATTTTGAACGAAATGTGAAATTAATGTTTGATTTGAAGAGTTGGTAGGTTGATGTTGAATACACATGTGAGAGGGGCAGATGAACTTGCCAAAGGCCGTCCAAAAGAAGATGTGGGCCCAACCTATAATTCAATGGGCCCAAAAATAACAACGAAATATTTTGAAATGGATACCTTTGCAATAATTTTAAAATTAAAATAAAATAACATCATTTTCAAATGATGGTTTGAAAAAATACACGGTATTTTGGTGTTATCTTATATCAGTTTGAAATTTATGCCGTTAAATTATGTATCTTATTGACATGTCTTCTTATAATAAAAATACATAACAACAGCATTGCATAAAAATTACAATATAAAATTTTTATTTGTACATAAAAGAGACAAAAAGATAAATATTTTTTACTCCAATATATGATATAAAATTATGACACCCTCTTTCTCACAGAGACAGTGGAGGAGTGACCACACCATTTTTATTTTTATTTATAAGACGATTTTTAATCATTTATTGGAATTTTCTAAGACAATTTGTCACGAGAGAAGTTTAACTAATTCCATATTCGCAATGGCTCATGAGTAGAGCTTCTAATTATTAGCTCCAAATTCATATCTTCCTTAAAAAAATTAACTTTTTAAGATTATAAGTTGGTGGATTAGCTAATTTGTCTTCATTCTTATGCTTTTAAAATTTTCTAATAATGATGAGCTTGTAAGATATTTGGATCGTCAGAACGAATCATCCACTGGGCCCCAAATTAAAACGGCATATCGTGCGATTGGCAGTGGGCCCAAGTATTAAGTGCATTATTGTCTGGCCTCCGTCATGGCCCAATAATTGAGTCCACGTGGGAAACCTGACGGCTTTTTAATATAATATTAACAATGCTAGAAAACACAGATCAAATACGAAATGAGAGGCAGACGTCTTAAAAACGGTGGGTTGTGTCTCATTTTGGCTCTGTTTAACAAGAGTTGTTTTATTATTTTAGTTCGTAAAACCAAAATAGATTATTTTAAGCGCAACAAATAAAATATCGCATCTGTCATGTCATTCTGTTATTCTCTCACAATAAAATTCAAAAAAGTAAAAAAACCAAAAAGTTCTTAAACTAAACATTTTAGCAATTTTAAAATAATTTAAAATCAAAAAATCAACTCACTTACGACGGGCTTTATATTTGATTTTGTTTGCATAAATTTATTGATATATTAAATTATTTAAAGAAAATTACAAATAAGCGAGATACTTTTATAATAATTGCTTTCTATGCAATTTTTTTTTAATATAAGTCTGACACATACTATAATTTTGTATCAAACATATATCATATACATAAGAGATTTGCATCACTATAAAAATAAAATTATTTTTTTTACTGTTAATTGAATTATATATAGGCTCTGTTTGTTTTTAGAGGTAGAATGGAGGGGATTGATAGTGAAGGGATTAAATAAAATTATGTTTGTTTTAATGGTAGTTGTTACTGTAGAGATTGTTAAATTATTATCCTATAAAAAAAATATAAAATATTAAAATAAAAAAATTATGATTTTTACTTAACAAAAAATACAAAAACATTAAACATTAATGTTATAAAAAAAAAATACCCAACAAGTAAATAAGAAAATAAAAAATAATATTCCCATGGGACTAATTTTTTAATACTATCTCCACCTCCTCCGTCTTAATCTTAACACCAAGGCCCGCCTATTTTGGAGTGTAATGGATGGAATGAGATTAGGATGGAAGTGGGGCATTTAGTATTGTGTTTGTTTGTAGAGTTGGGGAAGGGATTAGGATGAAAGAGGGGATTAAGATGGAAGTTGGAAGGGAGATTGAGATGGAGGAGGTGAAAGTGGTATTAGAAAAATAGTGAGGGGCTTAGAAATTTTTTTTTTTTTGAACATTAATGTTTAATTTTTTGTATTTTTTTATTTGTCTTATTATTTTATATAAAAATAATTTAACAATTCCTACACTAACAATTATCGTCAAAATAAACACAATTTCTTAATCTCTTCACTATCAATCCTCTCATTATAAATCATAATTCTATACGAAAACAAAGGCCCAAGGTCTATTCTGATATCATGGGATTATGAATCTCCTCTCCATCTTTCAAAATAAACATAACATATAGTGGGTCTCACTTCCATATCAATCCCAATCCCATCTTTATCTCCCAAAATAAACGGGGCATAAATGTTTGACATTCCTCACATTCCTAAATAACTCCCATAATATGATTTGATCTATAATGATGTGGTACAATGAGTCATAACTTTTAACTCATTTGTCATATATCTAGATTAATTTGTGAATATAAAATTATGAGTGTTTAACATTTATTTTTCTCTTCAAATCTAGGGTTGAAGACGAAATTTTTACCAAACCATAAACTCAAATGGCTTCTACAAAAGTATGAAGAGATATCAAAATACAATCACATGAACAATTCTAGTTTATACAATAATAATAATAATAATAATAATAATAATAATAAATAATTGAGATTATTTTTTTAGTAGGGGCTGGCATTTCTAGTGTCGTCAATGTCAGTCATATAAATATCTTCCCTAAAAACAAAGGTTAAATTACATGCATCTTATCAATGCCAAACATTTTTTACCCTTAGATTAGGTACACAATAAGTTATAAAGTGTAATATAAGGATGCAAATTTTTTAATGATTATTTTTATGAAGCATTTTTATGATGCCTGATATTTAATCACCAATTTTTCTTTTCCCAAGGTGCATATTTTTGTTGTTTTTCAGGCTCAACTTCACTTGCCCAAATTATGAATTTTCAATATTTCAGACTTCTCTTATTTGTATCAGATGAAATCTTGAACCAATTCTGATTAACATTTTTTTGCACAAATTCAAAACCATAAAAAAAAAAAACCTCTTAGAGAACACAATGAAACTGTACCCCTACACTACTGTTTCATTGTTTTATTTCAATGCAGACCATGCATGAAAAACCTTCACTTCCACGTACTACCACCATCATTTCATTTCTCTCCAAAACTCATCGCCGGTGAAATTTTCTTAATAACCGGCCTCGGCGAAATATCCTCCACCACGCCTTGACACGTGGCCGTTCGTTGAACACCGACGCATAAGGAGTCTTGAAAAGGTAATGAGTGAAACTGAGGTGGTGGAGATCTGCCAAGCTGTAGAAATCTCCGGCGAGGTACTTGGACTTTGCCAGCCTGGCCTCGTACACGTCGAGCACTTTCCCGAGCTTCTCCACGTTGGAGTCGATGACTGCCTGGTCGGTTTTCATGCCGTACATTGGGGCGAAGAAGCACTGGAAGACGATGGCGGAGATTGGAGGGTTGAATTGCTGGGATTCTACCTCTAACCATACTTTGACTTGTGCAGCTTCTTTGAGGTTTTTGTGTCTTATGAGATCATAGCTTGTGTCTTTGTATTTCTCTGCTATGTGTGCTGTGATTGCTCTTGATTCTAGTAATAATAGATAAATGATGAGTAATCAAGATAGTCGTCGTGATTGAGATTTTTTCAATTATATGATTGTAACAAAATATTTTGATTACATCATCCAGTGATTATAAGATTTTGATATGAACTTATTTATAATTATAAGAACAAATTTATAACGATATAATGAAAAATTAAGTGAGAGAGCTTACCAAAAAGAGTGAGATCTCCATCTTCTAGCGCTGGAATTTGGCCAAAGGGCTACACACACGTGACAAAAATCAAGAGACTGAATCCAAGTGTGAATTGAATTATTCAAAAATTCATATAAACGACACTGAGTTATAAAAAGAAAAAGAAAAAGAAAACAACAATAACAACAACCACAACCACAACAATAATGTAGAATGTCATATATGTATGGATCTCTCTTGCCAAGAAATTCATTTCATTCTAGTTGGGTCTCAATTTGATGGTTTGAGTTATTTATCTCATAGACTTCTGTGAAGAACATGTAAAGAAATTAAAAAAACTTAAAAATAAAATAAAATGGATCCAATAAACTTTAATCATGTAATTCTATTAAAGTTGTCTTTAAAAAAAAAAGAGAGAGAGACTATTCTCAAAACAATATTTGCCCTAAATTTTTTATAAAAAATTGATGAAATCATATAATTATAATTATTAGATTAATTATTATTTTTAAACTAATAGATGATCTATAGGCAGCTTACAAAAATGAATAGTTGAGATATAAAATAAGGGAGTTTTCTTGGGTGTGCAGCCCAAAAGGTGTAAGTGGGTTTGCCTTGTACTTTTCTGTAAAGGTGTAAGTGTAAGGTGTAAGGTGTAAGTGTAAGGTGTAAGGTGTAAGGTGTAAGTGAGTTGCAGCATGTGTGCTGCTAGCACAAAAGGTGTAGGTGTAAGGTATAAAAGGTGTAAGTATAAGGTGTAAATGTAAAGAATAAGGTGTAAGGTGTAAGTTGCAGCATGTCAAACCCATAAGACACACAATTAGACTTACAAGTTTAGACCAAAATTTGAATACTTAAAATATGGAGACTTGAATTAGACTCACATTCTTGTTAAGGAATGCAGGTTGCTTGTGTTCACCGGCACCCATGTTAACTGGGATGAGCTCGAAATCTACGCCCTTTTCATAGAGGCATGCCATCACCCTTGCAGTGCATGTCGACGCTGGTATTCCATATAACTTCATCCCCATTTTCACGCACAAATCGAAAGAGTGATTGAGAAGTTGTTTGGTCACTTGATGAATGTTTCGATCAGGAGGGAGAGGAGTTGCTAATATAGAGATTCTGTGGTATATAAATTTCAGTTTTCTTGTTTCCCGGTTATCTTGCCATCTGTCTGGAATTAATACTCTCTCTCTCTCTCTCTCTCTTTCTCCCCATTGAAACGGACAACTCTAAATCTGCACTTTAAATATAGTAAAATCTTGAACGTATAGCTTTTATATTGCATTAATTAAGAAAGTGGAATAAAATGGTATAACACATCTAAAGTTACAAATATCATTTTTCTTTGATAGATTATAATACTGCAGTCCACAAATTGTAGTTGTACTGAGATGGACACATGTTTTGACTTGAATGTCAGAGTTAATGAAACTTCTGCCAATATGAGTTGAGTTTATTATTACAGATTGTATTTTGATAATTTGAATTATTTAATGTATAAAATTTGACAAATATTTTATTCTTATAAAAATCGCATTGATTAGATATTGATAGTTTCTTAATCAGTTAGATTTTTATCAACAATTTATTTTTATGTTTATTTGTTGACAAAAATCGATCCGATCAATAGTTATCGATATTTGATCGGCGAGATTTACTCAGCGAATCTACGTATTGAGCAGTTCAATCGTGAAATAAGATTTGTAAGGAGCCTCTACAGACTCAATAGTTGAGAAGAAAAACCTAACTCTAAAAAAATTGTGTCTCCCACTCTGCTCTATTTAAAATTGCAAAAATACTTGGATCTCCAAAGTTAGGGATCTCCATAATCTTTAAAATGATGTGGATCAATCATGTGTTTTTGTTTTCAATAATGTTACATACTCTTAAAAAACACAACCCTACAACCCCCATTCCAGGAAAGAACAAAAATAAAAAACAAAAATACGTAATTAATTCACATCATTTTAAGAGTTATGAGATTTCTAATTTTGAGGGTCTCAAATATTTTTATTTTATTTTATTGTTTTTTCTTTTTGCATCAATCACATAATTGTGGAGATTGTATTTTTTTTTGAAAGTATGTAGGATTGTTGTTAAAATTTGTCTCCCACACTGCCAGTTTGCAGGAGCTCATCAACAAGTATTCAGAGGATGAGTCGAAGTTCATCAACAAGTAGTAAGAAGATGAGTTGAAATATCAGCTGGCATAGTCAAATTATGTCTGTCTCCCACTTTGCTCTATTTAAAAAAATAAAAACAAAAAGTTGGTCTGGATAAAGGCAGACTGCCAGTTTTGCACGAGCTCATCAACAAATAAGTATTTAGAAGATAAGTAGAAATATGAGCTGGCATAGTCCAAATTTTTGCAACGATTCAAAGTATTTTTGTTTTTTTAGGAAAAAGATAAAAAAAAATTGCCCAACTTGATAAATATTGACAAATTTAATACAAACTCAGTATATTTAATTAAAATTTTAAAATTTTAATTTCAATTATCCATTATTGTAAATTTACTAATAAGAATAATAAACATTAAACCTTAAAATATAATATTTTATTTTTTTCATGTTACACCATAATCATTTATTAAGTATTTTTATTATTTTTCAAGTTTCAATTATTTTCTTTTCGTCTTCTTCCTCACCATTATCATCAACAGCAATATCATTATTTTTTATTGTGTTATTATTTGTAAATAGAAAAAGTTTGAACAAAATCAATAATGAATAAAAATAATAATCATTTTTTTTTTTTGGAAACAATCTGTCATCTAATTATGTGTGTATTCAGATTGTTGGGGCTAAAAAAGATTAGTTGGAGAAGATGGTTGAGAAGCACAGAAAGAAACCAAATTTGCTGCTTGATTAATTAGTAAACGATTCACCCATTATCTTTGTGTTGCTTTTGCTTTGCTTATCAATGTGTAGAATGAAAACCAATTGTAATGTTGATTGTGTATTATTTGGTAATGGAATCTCAGAACATTTTCTCTACCTTTTTATTTTTATTTTTGATACCGATCGACCTTCTTGTTGATGCTGAAAGATTTTAACAAGTCAGGAGTATTGAAGAGGTTGCACAAGTATGGAAGTTCTGCTTAAGAAATCTATTTAAGAGTTTTAAAATTTTCTTTAAAATTGTATAATTTATGATTATTTATTTATTTATTATTTGGATATACCATAAATTATAGTTTTATCTAGAAGGGTAATTTGTGAAAAATACATAGAATATACTGAGAGTCAATTATAAAGTAAATAATTTAAGAGAAAATACTAAAAAATTAAACGTATTAAATAATTTTTTAAGTGCAAATAGAATCAGCCAAATCTTTAGCATTACTTATTTTTTTATTGGCTCAATTGACAGTAATAGTATATTCCATTATGCTTTCGTTTGGGAAGTAAGTTGATTTTTTGACTTTTTAATTTTTTTGGCTATTTTACACTACAACAAACTTCACATTTGGCGACTAAAATTGGCGACTAAACCAATTTTAGTCGCCCAAAACAGGTGTTTCGGCGACCAAAATTCAAATTTAGTCGGCATTTATTTCAGTTTTTAGCTACCAAAATGTTTTAGTCGCCATATATTGTTATTGGCGACCAAATTGATTTGTGTCGCTGTTTTCAACCACTTTAAGCTACCAAAGTTCACTTTGGTCGCCGGATGATAACATTTCGCGACAAAACTTTTTGTCGCCAAAAAATTGGGAGTATATTTTGATGCTTTTTGGCGACCAAAACAAGTATTTAGTCGCTAAAGTTTCCAAATTTTTTTTAGAGGGAAACTCATTAATATTGGCGCCTACATTTAACAAAGAATTATTTTTCTTCTGTTTCACACACACCATACAGAGCACTCGATACCAAAGCTCTGCGCCGCTGGCCACCGTCGTTCATCACCGACGCTCGCCACCACGAACAGTGCAAATCGGCCCACCACTAATTACAGGTATTTCTCTCTCCCTCTCTATCGATCTGTGTCTGTCTGTTTCTATCTCTCTCCCTCTCCATCCCCGTGGCTCACGAGTTCCTGAGGGTTTTGAAATGTTTGTTTTCTTTCATTTTTACATCGATTTAAGTAATCAACATTTTTAGGGTTTTTCGATTTCCAAATTCTTGAACCAAATCTGACCTTAGGGCAACAAATTAGAGTCTCTGAACCAGCGATAGTTTTTACGATTTCTCTGTGTTTTTTATTTGTCGTTCTTAATAAGAAAATGAAAGCGGAATTCGGCATTGGCTTTTCTTCACTTGGCTTATGCATTCGGATGTTTCAATATTTAGTTTTCATAATCTTTTTTTTTTTTTTTTGTTGTTGTCTTCTCCATATTGATAATGAATTTGATTTACGCATTGGAACTTTGTGATTAGATTTACACTAAAATAATATTCTTCCTTTGACTATTGGGATTTGGTTTACAAATTGGTTAGAATAGAGAAATTTTCATTTGATTTCTCTGATGGAACTTTACTTTGAGATTAGATTGCAAACTAGTTAGAATAGGTAGAATCTTCCAATTTGTTTTTCTTATCATATTATAGTTATTGAATGTAAAATCTTGCTATACGACAATGAATGATGCTTTTAGGGGCAACAAACTAGAGTCTCTGATGCGCTCTTTCTCCATAGCGATCCAGCGCTGTATGTTGCCAATAACAACGTGAACCTGAGATGTTGGCATTTGCCAAGTATTTGTTTTCACTATGCTAATGCACTCGTATGTTTCAATATTTAGCACTTCAGTTTTTTATTGATACTGAATTTCATGTAGGCAATTGAACTCCACTTGTTATTAATAACATTGAATTTAAGAAAGCACATGCACCAAGTTTGATATTTTATTAGGACACTATTATCTTTGAAACAACATTTACACTGAAGCGTGTAAACTCGTATCTACCTCCTGAAGTTGGATTACAGATCAGCAGATCATTACAAGTTAGTTTTTTGCTCCATTTTGAGTTGCATTTATTGTTTCCCTATACTTTGTAATATGTTTGTTTGATGGGAACTTCAGTTCCAGATTGATTGTTCGATAATAATATAGTTCATATATTGATTCCTAGTGAGTGTCGACTAACATATACAAAGATTTAAAAGACCCCATCTATGTTTTACACCATGTAGTAAATGTCTAATATTTTTCTTGAATTTTAAAAGGATTTTTCTTGAAAATAAATTTGTTTACACACCTTTTTAGTATAGAACAATACAAATTAATTGATTTATGTTCACATTTTTGTCAACGTGTCAAAACTTGAACTTTCATTACTTTTGTTTTACCTATCTGATTTTCATAAAATTTATGTTTACAACATGTATGTTATGAGATCTCTTACCGTCCTATCTATATTGAATATGAAATTTAATTTCTCTTTAAATTTGGTCACAATTATATGTCTCCCTGTAAGATGACTTGACATAGAATTGTTCATGTATGTCACATTAGCGTATGCATACATGCCGAGTTACTACTTAAATTAGCCAACTATATGCGAAACATCAACAAACAATGCTAATCAAACCCTTAAACTTACTTAAGCTCTCTTCCATTACAGAGTATTTTTCCAAGTTCCCGTCCATTCCCAGGTTCATCTTTGGTTGATGTGTACTGTTCCAATAATGGACAAAAGTTGGATGATGATACAAGATCGGCTAAAAAGTAAAGAGTATCTCAGGTGTTGATCATTTATTGAGTTAAACGCTCGAAGAATTTAGGGCGAGGATGAGATTCGTTGTCCTTGTGTTGATTGCTTGAGCGGCACAAAATTTAGTCGACACATTATGCGGTTTTTGATTCGAAGAGGAATTGCAATTTCTTATCGAACTTGGGTGCACCATAGAACTTATGTTCCTATGGTTAAGTGACCATCCTACTTTCTTGAAAACGATGATACGAAACCAATGAACTGGAATGCCCGACAATCGAGGAAAATGTGGATGAACTTCCTACCATGTTAGAAGAGATTTACATGAGTGGTCTCATGGATGATAATATCGACGAAGAAGCGTACTAGTTGAGAGAGGCACAATTTGTTGAAGTTCATGAAGTTGTTCGATGATGCTCAGCGCAAAGTATATCGGTGTGAAAAGTTCTCCATCTACTTAAGTACACTTTTTGTTGAAAATTTTGCTTACAATGGAACTAATGGGTGACATTTTTGTTGTGTAGATGGCTTTTGGCATTGACATGTGGATCTTCTAGTTTTTGTCGGAAGATAATTCACATTTTTGCAAAGTTGGAAAGTTTTTGGTTGCCCTGGATTTTGTGTGGAAATTGGATGAATTGTAGATATAATTTTTGGTGGGATACATTACAAACTTGGAACTCGTGTTAATTGCTCAGTGGTATATATAGAGTACCTTTTGTCGTGGTACATATTACCATGGTAATTTGTACCATGTCAAATGGTCATTACAATGCATAGTATAGTAACAATATTTTGGTAACATAGTTGGAATGTATGACGTTATTATTTGTAGTTGGAATATATTAGTTGGTTTGTATATAAGTTAACATTGTAAGGTGTTCTTTTTGGTTTGATGGTTGTAAGTGAAACATGCATTACAGAATAGGTGATAATATATATATTGATTTGTTTGTATTACAGGTTGTGGTGGATATATACAGGTTTTGAAAAAAATTATTAAAATGAAAAAAAATAAAAATGACATTTTTGGTGACCAATAAATTGGTAGCCAAAAAAAATAAATGTATCTTTTGCCGACTAAATATTTAGTAGGTAAAACGAATAGAAAATATTTTTGGTGACTAATTATTTTTGTAGGTAAAAACTGAAAACAGTTTTGACTACTAAAGTCTGTAGTAGCTAAAACTACAAGAACCTTTCCCCGGCAAACTTTTTAGTAGCTAAAAATAGCACTATTGGCGACTATTAATTTGGTCGCTATATATCATTGGACCTTTTGGCGACAACAGTTTAGTAGCCGAAGATCTGAGTGAATTGAATTTCTTCACCCTTTCGGCGACTAACATTTAGTCACCAATTTGAATAATCAGCGACTAAAGAAATGTTAGTCGGTAATAGCTTCCTCTTTTGCCTACTAAAAATTAGTCGGCATTATATTTTATTTTTAGCGACTAAATCCTTGTTAGTCGCTAATTTCTGCACCTTTTGGCTACTAACAGATTAGTCGCCATTTTACATTGGATTATTAGCGACTAAAACAAATTTTAATGCCAATGCCTTTGAGCAATGTATCCGCGACCAAAGGCGGCGAAAAATTTTAATTAGGTAAATATTTTTGGCGACTAAAATCGGGGCTTTTGGCGACTAAACCATTAGTCGCCAATAGTGTATTTTTTTGTAGTGTTAGCCGGGGCTTAAAAAGCTTAATTTGGGAAAGATTTTTGACTTTTTTGACTTTTTGTGAGAGAAATGATATAATAATTATAGATTAAATATGATACTTTATCTTATTAAAATAAATTTTTTTTATAACTATTTTAATTAAAAAAAAATCCCAAATCCTCTCCCCAAACATAGGCTATATATGTTGAAACAATAATGATTCATCCCACTAAAAATATCACCACTAATAGTACTAATGCATTAAAAAAATATAAAAAAAAAATACAACTCCAAAATCAAAACATCACATCATTTCTGACGGGACCCACTACCACCTAATTAGTGAGAGCACTAATTAGTGCTTCAACATTTTCATGTTGAAAAATCATTCAAAAGTTTAGACTTCCACTACCGTAGCAGTCTTTTCTTTTTCTTTTTTTTTTCTTAGCTACACTCAGTGAGTATGAGAAAAAAAAAAATTACATAATAACGATAAACATTATTAATATTATAATTTTTTTATTAATAAATAAATAATTTTTTTTGTCGACCTTTGTGCAACAATCGAAATCTGAGCCAAGGTTCTCTCCATGCGATCCTATACTTCTTCGTCCTTGCGGGCCTTGGTCTATTTTTAGGCCCAATTTTAATAATCGAACCGTTCATATTTTATGATTTATTCAGTATATTATACCTATAAAAATCAAGTTGATGGGATATCGGAAAGCATATGTTTGGAAAAGCTGTTTATTAAATTCTTTAAAAATAGTTTTTAGTTCAATTTTGAACACATACTTTCTAATATCCGATCAACTTGATTCTGAGTATGATATCTGAATAAATCATAATATGAATGGTTGAAAATTGGACCTAAAAAGAACGAGACTTTCAAACGGTAAGTACAAGGCAAGAAGAAGATCCTCATTCCAAAATGCCCAAGACCCGGTGGAGGCCAGCGGCGATGCCACATCACTGGGGTCGACCCTCAGTGCGGATTTGTAGCACGGCTGGTGCAACAATTGAGTCAAGAGCCTCTCCTTGCGGGTTCGTACTTGCGCCCGTCCTTGCAGGGCCTTCGGGCCTACTTTTAGGTCAAATTTTGATAATCTGAACCGTTCATATTTTATGATTTATTTAGTATATCATACTTGTAAAAAATCAAGTTGATCGGATATCAGAAAGTATGTGTTTGAAAAATTGAACTAAAAACTATTAACTATTTTTTTAAATAATTTAATAAACAGTTTTCCGAACATATGTTTTCTGATATCCGATCAACTTGATTTTTTACAGGTATGATATACTGAATAAATCATAAAATATGGCGATTGATTATCAAAATTAGGCCTAAAAGTATGCCCGAAAACCCTGCAAGGACAGGCGCAAGTAAAAACTTGCAAGGAGAGGATCTTCGTACGCAACAATTGTCCCATTTTTTTGGGGTCACATCTAGGAGACAGAAATTTACCAAAGCAAGCCACTTTTTGGCAACTCGGCTTATTTTGATAACTTAGCTAAAAGTTTGTTTTTTAATTTTTTAATTTTTTTAATCAAATAATTTATCTATTTTTTAATATGTTTTTTAAAAGAAATTAAAAAAAAATTAACTTTTAACATTTGGAAAGCGGTTCATCATTAAAAGAATATTTCATTTAGTCTATATTTAATTAGTGGGATTAATGGTGAAATAATTAACAACTTACAAGATTAATATAGAATTGATTATGCAATTGGATTAGTGAAATAAATAATTTGTTGTCTATATTTGTTTTGCAATGAATATGAAAATATAGAATCTCAATTATATGTTTGTTTTTGTTATAAGTTTTATAAGATTAAAAAAATTGTTAATTTTATTGGATAGATTGTCAATCAAAATATAATATAGATAATAAAAATTGAAACAAAAGAATATAGTGTGAATGTTATAGATTAATAATCTCAATCTTATAATGTGATATGTCCAATCACATAGGTTTGAAAATGAGTTGTTAGTTATCAGATTAGCATCTATGGAGAATTAAAACACTAAGGTCCCGTTTGTTTGGGATTATAGGAGCAGTTGGGACTACTAATACCTTGGAATTACTAATACCTTATTTGTTTTGAGAGATGACCTTAGGACTACTAATACATTGGTATTACTAATATCCTTGGAAGAGCGATTCATAGTGAGGAGGTAGAGATAGTATTAGAAAAATGGGTAAACTACCAATAGGTCCTACTTGGGAGACTTATTACCCAATAGGTCCTACTTTGAGACTTATTACCCATTAAGTCCTATTTGATATAATTTATTAAGTGATAAAGACAAATTTTATCAGTCTTTTTTTTTTTATGAATAATTTTATAGTGATAAATTTATCAGTCTCTTTTTTTATGAATAATTTTTTAGTGATAAATTTATCACTCTCTTATTTTATAGTGTTAAATTTATTAGTTAGGACCTGTAGGTAAATAAGTCTAGTGAATAGGACTAATTGGTAAGTACCCCTAGAAAAATAGTGAAGAGATTAGAAATTTTTTATTTTTTTTTAATTTTTTATATATTGGGAATTTTTTTTAAAAAATATTAATTTTTAATTTTTATATTTGTTTTATTATTTTATATAAAAATAATTTAACAATTTCTCACTATCAATTCCCTCACTAATAATTTCCTCACTATTAATTCCCTCACTATCAATCCCCTCCATTCTATCTTTGAAAACAAATGGGGCCTAAGGGTGTGTTTGATTGGGGGGATTAGAGGGGAGACTATTCACTATTCGGATTGTTTATCCGGAGGAATGAGTAGTCCATCGTTTATTTATTTTTTTAGTCCGTCGGACATGGAGTCTGGCCAGACTCCTTATCTCCCATATGGGGGATTATACTATCCTGGGGGGATGTGGGGCAGTTTTGGGATTGTTTCTTTGTTGGGATTAGGTGATAAAATGACCATTTTGATCCTCTACTATTTAATTATGTATTATATTTAGTAAAATTCAATAAAATTTAAATGTCTCAATTTAAAAATAAAATAATTTTATTTAACTTTTTATTTATGTTTTATTTATTTAATTTTTTATAGATATTTTATTGATGTTTTATTTTAAAATTTTGTTTATATTTTATTTAATTTCATTATTTAAATGTTAATAAATGTTTTATTTAATTTCATTGTTTAATTATTATTATTTTTAAAATCAAATTTATTTAAAATTTTAATTAAAATAATAACATTTATTTTTATTGATATTTTATTTATTTAATTAAAAAATAAATTTATTTAATTGTGTAAAAAAATAAAATAAAATAATTTTTTATTTAATCTAGCTAAAAATAATTAAAATATTAAATATGTGTTTAATATTGCTATTACTTAGTAAATAATTGAAAAAGGGTAAAATAGTCTTTTACTCATTTATCATATTCAGTCAGTCCAACCAAACGTTAGATTCACTAAAGATAGTCATTTCCAGACATCTAATCCCATAAAAAAATAAACACAGGATACATATTCAATCCAAGTGTCACGACCCGCTCCCCGTACCCAAGAGTTAAGTATCGTGATGGCCAGTAACTGAGGTTACCTCCGACCAAAACAAAAACAGATTAATAAACGCAAGCGGAAGAAATATTTAAATAAATGTACCAAAATAATCATTGGAGCTTCTATTTTTATTACAAAATTTATTGACAAAAAATGTCGATATTTACATAGAGAAATATCAAAAAAATACTGTGTGTGTCTATTCCGCAGCCCCGCACTAAGACTTTCCAAAAGCTATTTCTTAAAAATTGGTAAACAACTATAAGCACATGGTAGAGTGAGAAATATTATACCAAGAGTATAAGGGACACGAAATAACCATGGATCGTTAGTTAAGCCAAAACATTTACATAAACAAATCATTTAAGTAGCAGAAACTGAAATACAGATATTATATAAATATATAACCATAACCACGCAAACGAGCGACGAGCAGAGGTCACGAAATAGCGGTTAGAACAGTGCAGTTCAAGAGGTGGCTCGTCACGGATTCTAGAGGTGGCTCCACAATAGTGTAGCACTTAGTTTAGCCTGACACTTTGGTCGCACAAAGCAGTCAATGGATCCATGACAAGCAGAGGACCACAAAGTGGTCAAGCGAGGCCAATGGTGATTTAAGTCCCCAAGGCGTGAGACTCGTAGTAATACTTACAAAACATAATTGTATATAAGGTCATAGCTAAATATTCCTTAAAATATAAATAAACATATCCATAGGTTTCTTTTTAAGCAAATAAGGTTCAGATATAAAACCACGTAAATGAAATTTTTATAAAATATAACTTTTAGAAATATACTAATAAAATATAACTTATATAACATAGATATGGTAAGTCAAAACATAAATAAAATATATTTTGATAATTCAAGATATAATATAACTCACCTTAACTTCAATATCTTACTCTTCATTTTTATTACTAAAACTCTTTTATCTTTCACTATTTCTTCCTTCTTTTCTCCTCTTTCTTTTCTTTTCTTTCTTCTTTCTTTTCTTTCTTCTTTTCTTCCTTTTCTTTCCTTCTGAACGCAACGCCTGGCCAACAAGTGGTCAGGCCAAAATGATGCACAATTCTATTATAATTTTCTAGATTCATTCCTATATTTAGGATAATTACTTTTTACTCAATATTTTAATATAATTATATAAATAATTTAATTATTAAATAAATTATATTTTATAAGTATATTAACATAAAATTAATTATTTATTTTAATACCACACTCTTTATTATTATTATTATTAATATTATCTATATTATTATTATTATTTATATATTGACCCTTAAACTTTTAATAATTATATTATTTTATAAAATTACGCATAATATATAATAAATTATATATTTTTCGAACTGAGATTAAATAATATTAGTATAAATTCTACAGAATAATTAAAAATCTGGGTTGTTACACCAACCAAATAGTTTGAGAGATTCACAGTCCCAGGACTTAAGTCCGATGGATTCTAATCCCCCCTTATCCAATCCGTCCAATCAAACAGAGCATGTTTGTTTTGAAGGATAAGGGTGTGGGATTGGACTATTAGTCCCACCGGACTAATAGTCCATTGTTTGTTTGAAAATTTTTGCTCCGGACTAATAGTCCCACAAATATGGGACTATCCTATCCCATGGGAGAGGTGGGATAGAAACCATGGGATTGGTATCCCATGGGATTATTTTGTAAAATGTCTATTTTACCCTCCATGCTATTACTTAGTAAACAATTAGAAAATGGTAAAATAGTCTTTTAAACATTTATAAATTATTTTTTTAGTGTTGTTAATTTAAAATTATATATTAAATAAAAATTTAAATTATAAATTATAATTAAATTTAATTAAAAATAATAAATTAAAAATTATGGCCTTATAAATTAAATTTTTTTAGTGTTGTTAAAAAATTAAATTTACATATTAAATAAAATTTACATATTGAAAATTTAATTTATATATTAAATAAAATTATTTTTTTAATGTTGTTAATTTAAAATTATATATTAAATAAAAATATAAATTATAAATTAAATTTATTTAAAAATAATAAATTATAAATGATGACCTTATAAATTAAATTTTTTTAGTGTTATTAAATTATAAATTATAGATTACAAATTTAAAATTATATATTAAATAAAAATTATAAATTACAAGGGATGGGCCCAAAAAAAGTGATTATCCTCATCGTTACAACTGAAATTGAGATCTCATTTGACAACTTGCTGTTTTAGTCTAAAAGTTAAAAAATCACTAAAAAAATTAAAAAGCTAACAACTTGTACAAAAAATTCAAAGATTCTCTTTTCTTTTGACTTTTTACACCTTTTTCATAAAAAAATAAAAGTCATTCCAAACATACTAATTTTTTACCTCATATTTTAACCAAAAAAATAAAAAAATTACTAAAATAGTATGTTTCCAAACGAGACTACCTAAATATTTATTACAACAAAATTTTTACATTTAGGAATAAAAACTTTTAATCTTTAAAACTCTTATTTATTGTAGTATAAGTGATTTGTACATAATATTATCTACAATATTTACAATACGCACATTTTCCTAACTACTAATAAAAGCCTACCTTTTTTATTAATGGACTAGTAACAATTATTCCAACCATAGAACAAAGAGGCACACATCATAATTGTTTGGTTTTATTTCTTGGTAATTCCGTTTGACAAAATTCTTTTCAGTTGTATTTGTTTTCGCATTTTTTATTTCAGTGAGACTATGAGTTGTTAGATGCGAATCCAACCTGAATTGTGCTTTGCAGAGAAGATTGTGGTGTCTAATTCTTTCAAGATTGCCACTTCGCTGATCATGATGGGGATTAAGTGCCGGTCATCGCTGAGAATTGAGGCGGTGCCCTTGGCGTGTCCGGTAGCGCCTAAGCGGGTCGAAGAACCGCCCGAAGCAAAATGCAAAAATGCATTCCAAGTTGCCTGTCCGCTCGAGCGGAGAATGCTGAGTTCTAGAAGTTTAGTTTTCCTGCAAAAATACTAGATGTTGTTTTTTCACGCTCAAGCGAAACTTTCCGCGCTAGAGAGTAGGTCCGCTCGAGCGGCCAATCTGACGCTCGAGCGGAGATCACGGGACAGTTTTCTATAAATTCGTGTTTCAGTCCAAATCTAGGATTACTTCTCTAGATCTTCTTCTTGGGTTCTAGGGTTTATATCTGGGGATATTTTGTTAGTTTTCTTTGATGTTTTGATTGAGCATTTAACTCATGGTTTAAAGAGTATACATTAAAGGATTATTTGTTTGTTCTACACAAAAGAAAGAGTTGTTCTTTAGTGGATTCTGAAAAATTCGAGCCTGAAGCTTTGGTGGATTCCGGAGTGGCTCATCGTCAAGAGACACGTAAGGGTTGGTTCAATTCGGGCGTGGATTCGCTAGGTAATTGAGAGTATACCTATGTAATTCCTTTATATCTTCTTAGTGGATTGTTTTGTAGCTGTTGCCCGTGGTTTTTTTTTATCACAATTGGAGGTGCTCCAATTGTGATTTTTTCACGTTAAAATCGTTGTGTTGATTTGTCTTTAATTGTTTGATTGAGATTGTTATATACTGCTTAAAATTGATACATAATCACAAATCAATATCTAGAGAATTTCTAGATTTTTTAATAATTATTGAAAATTAATAGACATTTGAGATTGCATTATTTAGCCATTTTGATGATTGAAGCAAATGGGACTTGCATTAGGGGCAAGCATTTAAGGATCCAAAGCTACGCTTGAGCCTTCTTCTGCATATCAAGCACCTTAGCCCAAGTGGGTTGCAAGGATATCGAACACCATGGTGACAGGGCGTGACTCGATTAGCTTGGCGGTGTCCCCATAAGGCTTTGCAAGTTTAGTAAGTGAAGTAAGTCCACAATTGTGTATTTCTCGAAGCCAAGTACTTGGACTTCTCAAGCCGAACCTCGTACCGTCGAGAACTTTTGCCAACTCGGCCGGCTTGATCCACAATGCCTTCATCACGGTGTGAAACTCTTCTTGGAAGCAGCGAGTAGCTCGGAGATCGGCTTCAATCGGGTGGCTCGAAGTGGTGGTCCTCCGCGTCGATCTAGTTAGCTTCTACGGCTTGTTTCTTGGCGTCGATGATTAGCTCTTCACCTTTCTTGCCATATTCATGAGCCATGCATCTTATTATTGCCCTTGATTACGAATCAAAGTACCATTTTAGTTGTAATATATACTAGGAAGCACGGATGCGGATCACGGGATCACGGATCACGATCACGATCACGGATCTGGCGTCGACAAAATTTGAAAAACTAGGATCTGATGCAGCGGGGATACATTAAGTAAAAATATTATTTAAACAATTTTTAGTAATGCAGTATGCATAAAAATAAAACCTAAAGCAAAAGACAACTTGATAAAGAAAAAAGATTCCTATAAAATTAATTGTCTTCAAGGTCAATAGCTTCAACTTGTTTCCCTTCATTATTAAATATCACAAGATCTTAGCTAAAGCCAAAAATCATTCTTAAATAAAAATTTCAAAATATACTTTTTAAGTCATCAATGATAGCCTAGAAAGCACGGATCTGAATATGGTGATATGGGGATGTGGATATGGCGATATGTCAAAATTTGAAAAATGCGATCACAGATGCAATGAGGATACATTCATAATTTTTTTTTTTTTTATAATTTTAATAATGTAATATGCATGAAAATAAAACTTAAAGTAAATTAATAAATAAAGAGAGGATTCCTATTAACCTAAAAGTGCTCAAACATTCATAAAACATCCAAAACTAAAAGCAAAAGCAAATGCAAATGCAAATTAAACATCATCCTTACATGCCAATACTAAAAAAGAATGAGAAGAGAGAAAAGCGTGAGAGAGTGAAAGCGAGAGAGAAGTGAGAGAGACAACAAGGATACATCAATTTGACAAATTCTATTACTTTAACTCTTACTATATTCCTCTTATCAAAGAACTAAACAAAATATTATAAGTAATATATAACCGGTATCCGATACTTCAAAATTAAGTATCCGATACTTCAAAATTAATAAAAATTAATTAAAGTATCGATACTTTTAAGAAATATCGGAATCGTATCCATAATATCGAGGAATATCGGTATCCGATAAGTATCCGATATGGATACGTCACCCTTTTTGAAGTATCCGTGCTTCATATAATATATATAATTATGAATATACACTTCTTTTACAGTTTACAATATCAGATCACAGAACTGATATAACTTTTTTATATGAGTGGGAATTTCATATTTTGTATAAGAAGATTGTACTTTTATTCTGTGATTGAATTTTTAAAATTATTTGAATAATATTTGATACCTCCCCCAAATTATGACCTTTGATTTATTAAAGAAAAAAAAAATCTTCCTTCACCCAAATTAAAGGTGTCATGGCTTGGAAACAGCTAATTTTGTTAACTATCTCATGAAAATTATTTAGTACTATTGAAGTGTGTGATTTTTTAATTTAATAATTGTTGGTCCAGATAATATAGGATTTATCAATTTTATGTTGTTTTATTAGAGACGACATGAGATGCAACCAACATAGTAGGTGTTTGGTCTTAGTTAATTAATTTTTTAAGAAATCAATAATTATTATGTAACTGTTCAAGTAATTAAAAATAAATTTAGGAATTATAATTTGGGAGTATCAAACATATTTTTCACAAATAGTAGGGTCCATTAAACAATGCATTGATAATAATTAAACAATGCATTACCGACACATAAGGATAGGAACCAAAAACTCAAACAATAAAAAGTGTAAGAAAAAAAGTAGAAAGCCTAAATTCTTGTATGGAGTGGGCTCTATTAAACCAATCTTTTTATTTTTATTTTTTGCTATGATAACGATCTCTAACATTACTAATTTAGGACTCGTTTGTCAATTATGTATTTTAATTAAAAAATCAAAAAATCATTTTAAATTGTCATATTACTCTCTTTACTTTTTTATATATCTTTTTATAAAAAGTAAAAAAATTATTAAAAGACCATATTTTTAAACGGGGCCTTAGGCACACTAATATCACTTTGAAAAAATAAAAATAAAATTACCGAATTGCTTGATGCCTCCGTCCTCGTACACCGGCACTTGTCCAAACGGCTACAAAAACATGTGCAAATGTATAGCTAGCTTACTTAACTTCAAATTTAAAGTACGTATATTTACACTAAGCTTAATATTAAACCTCGCAAATTAGAGAAATTATAATGTTTCTTCATAAATCAAATCATATCATTGAATTACCACTCGGATCATCGAAGAATATCAAAATAATAAGAATACAGAAGACTCTCATGAGGTCAATCATTTTTTTTTTTAAATGACTTACATTCATAGAGAGGAAGTGTTTGTTTTTGTGCTCTCCATTATCCAAATCGACGGGAACAAACTCAAAGTCAAGGTTGTGCTCAAACAGGTTCGCCAACACCTTCAATGTCGCCGGCGACTTCAAGCTTCCATACACTCTTCGCCCTGCCATTGCCTCACCTATCTCTCTCTCTCTCTCTCTCTCTCTCTCTCTCTTATATACATATACTTCACGCCTTCGGGCTCTATTTGAGATTTGTGTGATTTACATGGAATGGTGCTTTGCGTTAATTTCGAAATTAGTTGAAATATGCATAAATTGACCCAAACCCAGCCATAAAAGAAATGAAAAAAATGGTCTAGCTTCTCTCATGTTTGAGATCAAGTATGGACCGTCCAGTCTAGCCCATGAGTCCATTTTTTTGTCACGTTTTGATAATTCGAATCGTTTAATATGTAGAACTCATCGAGTACTATATTTCATCAAAAACATCACATTGATTGGATATCGATAGCTATTTGATTGGATCAGATTTTTGTCAATCGTTTATTTTTTTCACCGTCCATTTTTTTATACAAATCTGATCCGATCAAATAGCTTTAGATATCCGATCAAAGTGAGATTTTATAAGAATCGATGAGTTTTACATATTAATCGGTTTTGATTATCAAAACGGGGCCCAAAAATAGGCCTGTGGACCAAACCGAACGATTCAGTTTTGATCTCAAACATGAAACAAGCTGAATACTTAGGCCTGGTTTGGCATCCTAAAAAAAAACCAAAAAGTCAAAAAATTACTTAAAAAGTTAAAAAATTATCACTATTCACAAATTAAAAATATAAAAGCGATAATTTCGCAATATTTTTAATACAAACCAACCGATTAGCGTGGTAGTATTCAAGCGATGGAAGTGCACTTAGTGGGCTGTCAAAGGAAAAAAAGAAAATTAGGTATATATATTCATTAAATTGGAGGGTAATATTGCCAGACTCTACGGTCTACATCACTAACTTCTCCTATACACTTATTTATACAATTTTTTAATACATATTTTTTTGTAAAAAGTCAAAAAATTAATCCAAAGATCTATATTTTTTTTCTCAACTTTTTAATAAAAAAAAGATAAAAAGTACACTTATTTAAGACACCCCAAACAATTCCTTATATTCATGTGTAGATGTTGCATGTAAAAGATATTATGATGGTCATTTTGTTGGTATATTTTATTTATGGCTTAATTTGTTATCACTGTATTAATATAAATGATTGAAAATTTTTAATTAAAATAAAATATGATCTTAGTATAAAATTAATTCAGATATTATATTATAATATTAAGTATTTTTATCTGAATTTATTATGATCAAATATGACCGTTTGATCCTCACCTATATATATATATATATACCTATCTATCTTCAACGAGTTATACTTGAAAACGAAATGATGTTGCGATAGAAATTCAAAGTGAGCTTCTTCCCCATATATTATTATTATTATTATTATTATTATTGTATTTTACAAAATTTTTTTTTTGATTAGCAAAATAAAATTTTATTACTTAGTTTTGCCTCTTTTTTTTTTGGTGATGATTATTTTTTTTTACCACATATCAGGTGATAAATAATTTGTATTTTATTATTTTAATAATCATAACGCTATTACAATTTATTTATAAGAAAAAACTTGGAAGTTGGCAATTACCTCCAGATAAGAAATAATCTTCTTTTTGGTTGATTTTTTTGACATTTTCATTTCGATTTATTTTTATTGTTAGTGAATTTTTTCAAAATTATGTTAAATCTCTTTATTTTTTAGATCCATCTTAACTAGATGATTTAAAAAACTTATTGAGAAAAAAATTCAGAAAATACAAAAATAAGCTAGTTTTTACATATAGAAAATTTGAATTATTTTTGGCTTTATTGATTTTTTAAAAAAATTGACTCAATTTTTAAGTTCTTTTATAATCATCTAATTGAGATGAACCTAAAATGTCAACAAATTTAACTAAAAAAAGAATAAAAAATGACAAAAATAAGTTGATTTTTAAGTTTTAGACCAAGGAAATGAAGTCATCTTTCAAGTTTGGATTCTCTACTCCACGATCTTAATATATATATATATATATAAAGAGTCTTAAATGGGATTACATTAACTGAAACTTATTTACTGGTCCAAATTAATAAATTTAATACTATAAAAATAAGAGATTGATAAATTTATCACTACAAATTTATTCATAAAAACAAAGAGGCTGATAAATTTATCACTATAAATTTATTCATAAAAATAAAAAAAATAAATTTATCTTTATTACTTAATAAATTTATCAATAGGACCTAATGGATAATAAATCCCAAAAATAGAACCTATTGATAGTTTACCCATATATAAAGAGTATGGTGACAAAACAGGAACAATAAAAAAAATCTGATATTTTGATTGAGTTGTTTTAAATATGCCAATAAAATTACTCTTTATTCTTTATTGTAAACAAAAGTCTGTTTGAGGGCCCAAATCTTGTTCTGGTGCTTGAAATTTCTCATTATTAGTGTCAGAAATAAAATAGTTTGAGTTAAAAAAAATAAAAATAGAGTAGTGTTAAATCCTGACTGATAGACTAGATGTCTCAAAATGATATATATATATAGGGAAAATTTTAAAATATATTACAAATTTATGAGAAAGTTTATGTTTTTAATTATTAATATTTATAAAGTTTATCACTTATTTGTAATTATTTTTTAAAGGTACCCCTGAAATGAAATTTCCCATGTATATATCATTTGGGAAATATATAATTTGTTCGACCATTTTGACATAATTATATTGATTTTTCATTTAGTATAGTTAAAACAATTGAAACTAATATAGATGGCAAATAGACATTGAAATAAATATATATATACATTTTAGTTGAAAATATATCACAGTATCATTTTTTTTTTTTTTATATAACTAACAAATTACTAATGAAAAAAATTTAATTGTTATGTGAATTATAACTTTAAAAGATGCTAGTGTAATTATATCAAAAATGTAAAATTAATTAAAATGTGAAATTCACGTGGGTTTTTTTTTTTTTTTTTTTTTTTTGAACGGAATGTGAAATTAATGTTTGATTTGAAGAGTTGCTAGGTTGATGTTGAAAAAAAAAATCAGAAGAATTGGAAACTCAATCCAACGAAGTTTTCTCTCTTAGGGTTTTTTCAGAGTGTGTCGCTTAAGAGGGAGAGGAGGGGTTCCTGCCTCTCTCCTCTCTCCCTCCCTTTTTTCTCTTCTATTTTTTGCAATATAATCTTTGGGAGCTCTGTCTTCCCAATCTCTCCCTCTTTTTGAGGTGTTTCTTTCCCCTTCGGGTGATTTTTTTGAGTTTGCCCCTCATCCCCCTTCATGTCGGAGCACGATCTGCCGTTTCTCGCCGCCGGTTCTACAACCCTTCGCCATTTCTCGCTGCCGTTCCTCCACCAGATTTGCTAACTCCCTCTCTTCTCCAGATCTATACCACCATTCTCCTTCTCTCGCCGCTGAAGCCATCGTTTCCATGCCACGGCTATCCTCCACCAGATCTGATAGCTTCCACCCTCTAGATCGACGGCTTCGGTTTCGTTTTTTTGAGCTTTATTTTCTTTTTATTTTTTTCAGTCAGTTTGTTTTTTCAGTTTGTTTGTGTTATTTGGACTCCATGACTGTGTTCATTGGTAGCTTACCCTCTCTGGGTTGTATGCTTTTGTGATATCTCTGACTAATCCTAGTGTTGATCTCTTATGATCACTTCTGCGTTGCAGTACGGGTTATGATCGTGTTTGATCATGTCTTTGATGCTATTTTAGTTTTACCTGTGTGCTTATTTTCTCTTTTTTCCTTTGATTAGTGTAAGCTCTATCTGTTGTGGCATGGAGTCTTTTGTAAGTGCCGTTTGGCTTCTCCTTAATGGATTTTACCACGTTTAAAAAAAAAAAAAAAAAAAAGGTTGATGTTGAATACACATGTGAGAAGGGCAGATAAACTTGTCAAAATAAGTAGCCAAAGGCCGTCCAAAAGAAGATGTGGGCCCAACCTATAATTCAACGGGCCCAAAAATAACAACAAAATATTTTGAAATGGATACCTTTGCAATAATTTTAAAAGTAAAATAAAATAACATCATTTTTAAATGATGGTTTGAAAAAATTCACGGTATTTTGGTGTTATTTTATATCAGTTTGAAATTTATGCCGTTAAATTACATGTTTTCTTATAATAAAAAATACATAACAAGAGCATTGCATAAAAATTACAATAGAAAATTTTTATTTGTACATAAAAGAGACAAAAAGATAAATATTTTGTACTCCAATATATGATATAAAATTATGACACCCACTTGATTCTAGTAATAATAGATAAATGATGAGTAATCAAGATAGTAAATGCGTGATTGAGATTTTTCCATTATATGATTGTAATAAAATATTTTGATTACATCATCCAGTGATTATAAGATTTTGATATGAACTTATTTATAATTATAAGAACAAATTTATGACGATATAATGAAAAATTAAGTGAGAGAGCTTACCAAAAAGAGTGAGATCTCCATCTTCTAGCGAGAGAGCTTGCCCAAACAAGTACATCTTTATTAAAGTAGTATTGCACCATCAGCACTTAATGGCACAATAAAATGATAAACTACTCAGAAAATTTGATATCCCAAAAAACCAAAAAACCAAAAAACAAACCCCAAATTTAGAATGATTGAAGACCTAATCAACATACTTTGAATCCTTCATCGACCACAACACAAGCTTCAACTCTTGAATAAAAAACATAACAATTTGTTGTGTGTAAGCAGGCAAAAGTACCAGTTACCCTTTGGACATGGCAAATTTGTTTACATTCTTATTTTATGAGAACAGAGAACAGAAGGGTTCAATTTCTTCACAAGATCATCCAACATAGAAAGCTTGACATAAATATAATTATGAGATACTTGAATATTTACAGATGTGAATATATTTTGTTACACTTTTTTGGTGGTTAAAACAGTTGCAAATTGTCAAATGTGATTAGCACATAATCATACTTACAACATACTCTCCTCCTCCTATGTGGAAGAGAACCAAATGATACACACAAAGGGGAACAGTATTGTATACAACAATGAAGAAGTTAACGTATTCAGACCCTCTCCTAAAAAGCTTCTTCAGGCTTTAGGAAGTTGTGATATTCAACTGAGTCATCTCTCCACCACTCACTGGATCAAACTGGCAAAGATAGAAGCTGCATAAATGCAAATCAGTTATTTTACGTGTGTGTGTGTGTGTGTGTGTGTGTGTGTGTGTGTGTGTGAGAGAGGAGAGAGAGAGAGTTTACAAAAATTGTGGAAGGTATGAAAATATCTCTCTCAAGAAGGAAGATTCAAAACTTACCCTTTCTTGTTTGCACTATATCATATCATATTACATTTATCAATAACTAATACCTATTCTGAAGCAGACGTAAACATTTTCTGTTTGTTTTGTAGGCAGCACTTAAATGAGAGGTTGGCTCGCAAAATCAAAACAAACTAGAGATAACAGGATACATCAAATTACTAAATCATTATGTATAAATTAAAACAATGATATCTTGTTAGTTGTACACACCTTCCATCTAAGCCAAGAATTACAACAGTATTCTTTTGGTGACCAAATGCAACAATGTATTGAGAACCTTCAAGCAAACGAAACTGAGCAACAGACCACTCTGAGCTGAAATACTTGGGCAATACTCCTGCAAAATGAGTAGCAACTTAGATCCTAAAATCAATGAAACAAAATTTATCTTTAAATGTTACCCTCCAGCATCCAGTAATAATTAATCAAACCACAGAAAACAGAATACACAGAAATACCAAAAGCATTTTAAATAACATAGCGGATTAAAAATCATACCGAGAACAAAAGAACAGAATTGTAATCTCTATTCACAAAATACACCATTTGTCAAATATCCATAACATCTGCATGGTAATCAGAGTATTTTGGAGCAAAAGAAATGGTTCCTGTGAAATCTACCAATTTATGTAGTCTTGAGTTCTTTGAGAATCTAGAAGTTGATGCATTGTCAATAATAAAGACAACATTGATCCTTTGAAGAGTCTAGAATTGTTCATACATATATTTTTGTGAACTGAGAAAGGAACCATTATGAGGAACTAGTCACTTTGTTTATTCCTAGTCCACCAATGAGTTTTACCCCCAAATGACTTTCTGAAGCTTCATTGAACTCATTAAAGGGTAAAGCTATAAATTTTGTCCAGCATGTTTCAGAAATTAAAGGACAAGGTAACCATGGAAATTGAAATTATGTAATGGACTACACAAAACCTTCATATCATCTTTTGGCATAGTTTCAGGACTTTTCCTTCGGAAAAATAAAATAAAATCCGCCTTCTCTGAAAAGCGATTTCATTATGTTAGTGGCATCTAAGCTGAAAAGTTTCCATCTCCAGGGCACTTGATGTGATCCTATTTTGTTGCTTGCTTGTCTAATGCACAAGATTGTTTTTAGAATTTCATTTAATGGTATTGATCCAAATTCTCTCCATTTTAGTGACAGCAGTTTGTGCAAATTGCAAACATAAACTCCATTCAAATGCCCATCGCCTCTTAGTTATTTAAGGAAGAACATCAATGTGCTGAAAAGAACTAAATTTTTTTTTCAGAAAGAAAGGCAAGTTTACAAGTGATTTGAGGAAGGCATCTTATTACCTTTTATAAAAGAGAGTGATGAAGTGGGTGATGAAACAGCATGATTGGGATCAGATGCACCATGTGACTTATCACTTCCCAGGTTTCCCAAATTAGCCTTTAGACCAAAAACATGGACAGTGCCCTTGTCGCTTGAGACTGCCAGCCACTGGGCAGTTGAAGAGAATGCCAGATTATATATTTCTGCTCTATCTGCACCCTCTAACCTGCATTATATATCTCATTTAGTTTATCAACAATTTCTAAAACTGTTGAAAGTCAGGTGACCAAACTTATATCAGACTTGGGAAGAATAAATGATAATTTGGTTTGTCAAGGAAGAAGTAGAGCAACTCCACTTTTCAAGAAACAAAGGTAAGCATTCCATCCACATTTGAAAAACACAAACAATGCACAGCTTCCCCATATAGTCTGTTCTACAAGGATCCCTACGGAAGCCATTAATCTAATTAGAAATTAATGGAGATAAAGGTCTTCAACAATACAAGGCCCTTAGTGCAGGTGAAGTAACAACTCAGATTCCTAGTTCATAAAAAATGACAGGCTACTCCGATATACCAATTCATTGTTGCTTGAAGGTGCTTTTAGTCAGGAACAAACCTAGCACAATGAATGCAAGTAATGAGGGTGGTTGTACATGCATTCACCAATAAGCTATCAAACTAAGCACTTACTCAACGAACACTTCCTGGAGGGAATTACTGCGATTGAATTAAGAACATGTCAAACAAGTGTACTAGATTGAATTTCTAGTACACAATGCAAAGTACCAATAAAGATCTCTCAAGAAAGGAAGTGTCCTAAACTCAAATTGATTGGTTGGAATATGAACTTAATTTAACCTTGTCAAAAACAAAATTACCACTTAAATTTTTTTTTTTTTTTTGAATCATGCCACCTATTGTTGCATTGCAGTATACTTGTTTCTTCCCAATTAAGCCAACGCTAGCAGATGAACTGAAAATACCTTGATGACAACTTCAAACAATTCTGCCGTTTGGCAGAGGAACAAGTTCAGCTTATAAATAACATAGCTAAATATGCTTCAAAATGGGTTCTGGTAATCAAAGAAAACCCACAAGAAGAGAATAAAAAATGAAACTTATCAACCAATTGTACTCAAGAGAGAAACAACAATTAAGCAATACTTCAATTCAATTACGAACTCAACCAAGAAAGCAAAAGAAATCAAACCCAGCATACCTCTTGCAGCAGCGAACCATCGAACGTATTGAAAATCCTCACAAGAGTCCCCTTAGTGCTGCAAGTCGCAAGCAAATGACCGTCCGGTGTGAGTGCAAAGCAAGCAATCCTCGAATCGTGAGCCATGATAAACTTGGTCCGCTTCGACGCGTAATGCTCAACCCTAACTTGCCTTCTGCAACCCCGGACAAACCAACACAAGCGATCCAGCAGCCTGCGAAACCGCACAAAGCCCCTTCGGATTCGCAATCGTCTCAATCTGGTGCAAACGCTTCAAATCCGAAAAATTGTAAACGAAGATCTTCTGCTCCAGCACAACCGCAATTCGGTCCCGCCGGAGCCGAACACCGCGAACCTCCGATCGGAACGACAATTCGCCGATGCACCGACTCTGATGATCGTCCCAAATCATTACCTTGTTGAGAGGGTACTGAGGATCAGGGCCTCCACCGACTATAGCAAGTATGTTGCATCGGAAGAGCATCTCAACGGTGCCGATACCTCCGTGATGGAAATCGCGGCGAAAGATTTCTCGAAACGGGTCGCAATTGTAAATCTTGAAGCCACGGTCGGTGCCTGCGGCGAAGCAACCGTAATCTTGATTGAAAGAGACATGGAGAATAGTTGGAGCAAAAAGCGAGGGTCGATTGGGGAAATTAGGGTTAGGGTTTTGGAGGAGAGTGGATTGGGGGTGAGTATTGGGAAGAGGTCCATCGTCTTCGTCTTCGTCTTCGTCTTCGGTGGTGCCCATCGGAGGAGGAGGGAGATTGGTTGGGATATGAGAGTGGTCGGTGTGATCGGGTTGAGGAAGAGAGTGGAAGTTGGAGCTAGGGTTAGGGTTTGGCCAAGAAGAAGACGAGAAGGCAGAGAGAGTGGCCATGGAAGGAAGGAAGGAAGGAAGAAATTGGGGAATTTTCTCAAAAACTTGGATGGATTTGATTGTGTTTTCACATAAATTTTTTTACAAAATGGGTGAAGGTAAAATTTTTTTAGTTGTTTATTTTAAAAATAATTTTAGAATTTGGAATGATTTATTTTATTGTAATTGAGTAGGTAAATATAAGAAAAAATAATTAAAAAAGTGAAAGGAAAGAGAAAAAATGATTAATTAATATATAATAGAGAAAAAAATAATTTAAAATTTTTTTTAAAATATTTATAACCAAACATAATTTTAAAAATTTTCCTCTAAAAATATGCTTTAAAACACAAACTAAAATACACTTTTGGGAAGAAAGATTTGGGGCTTTTTTGGTTAAAATAATAACAAAAAATAAAATAAATTTTTTAGTCCAATAAAACAAAACATCACATCCGGCCATAATCGTTATAATATTTCTTTCACAAAAAGCTAAAAAAGTCAACCCACTTCTCAAATCAAGCTTTTAACCCCAAGTTAAAATAATCAAAAAAAATTAAAAAAGTCGGCCCACTTCTCAAATGAAGCCAAAGTGTTATGATGATTCGAATTTTGAGTATTATAGTTGTGTTATAGTCTCGGCGATAAGACTTTAAAATTGGAATGCAGCGCTAGTGAAGTGCCATCGACGTTGTATTAGGGGTGCAATTCGGGCAAGTTTGGTCAGATTGAGAGATTATTCAAGTTCAATTCAAGTTGTGCTGAGATCTGCTTAGGCCCGCCCAAGTGTGAATTGTAACCCAAGGTTGTCTGTCCAAGCTCGACCCGAATTAAACCTGAATTGTCTGAGTTACCCGAATTGTATTTTATTTTATTTTTTTTTGACTATGTTATTAAATTATTAAAATTTGACTTTATTTATATTTTTTTTATATATACAAAATCATTATAACTATCAAAACAAATAATTTATATAATGTAAGAGAGATGGCGCTATAGTAGTTTTTACAATTTATGAATGAAAATAAAAAAAAAATAAAATTTTATGTTATTTGTATATATGATTTAATAATCTAAATTACGTTAATATCATGTAATGACTAATAATTTTATATATATATATTTAATATTTTTATATACCTATATATGTATAATTAGGGTTTTAAATTGTTAGAGTTGTTTGATATTTTTGCCTAAATCCGTCAAATTTAATTCGAGTTTTTAAATTTTTGCCTAAGTTCGTACTAAATTTAAAAATATCTTATCTAAATTCTAAAAAAATTCAAGCTAAGTTTAAATTGCTTAGATTAAGCCCGTCAAGTTGCACCCCTACGTGTATCAAAGCATGACTTGATACAAAATGACAATAATGATGAGATATTAATGACAAAGGTTATAAGTCTTAAATTTTTTATTAAATAAACAATTAAATATTAATTTTACATTATCCTTTTTCTAATTAATTTTATATTATCCTTTTTCTAATTAACAACTATTATGAATTTATAGGTATTTCTGTTTTTTGTCGTCTATAGTACATTTTCATTGCATCGTCTTTTTCATATTTGTGCCGACATTTTTTTTTTTTTGAAAGAAAAATAAATTTTAATTTTTTTGCTATTTTTAAAATGTTAAATTTATGAAAAAAATTACATACTATTCTTTTAAAATACGACTTATTTTTGTAATTTTAAAAATTATATTTCTATCTTTTAATTTCTAATCGTGTAATAAATAATTATTTTTATTAATAAAGAATCAAGTTAATTAGTAATAATTTTAATGATATCATAAATATATTTTAATTAAGAATTCAAGTAATTTATTGTTGTATAAAAAATTAGTTATAAATTTTATTTTTTCTATACATTTTTTTTAAACAACAAATTTTGATAAGAAATTATTTGTAATTTCTAAAAGTAACAAACTAAAAAAGCAACTTATTTGCTTTTTATCTTATTTTAATCTTATCATTTCTCTATTTTTGTGAATATTTTTTTTTATTTATAAAAAGTTAAAATATTATTAAGATTCTACTCCTAAACCAATCCATAATTGACTCTAAATTTATCATTTATCATTTTCCATCACATTTTTTAAAATAATATCTCCTTTGAATTTTTATTAAAAAATATATTAAATTTGACATAATTATAGTATTAAATTTTAGGGGAATTAACCAGTAAATTTCGTTTTGTAGACTTGTAATTCATATGGTCCTAAATATTTTTTTTGTGACTGAATGGTCCCTTAAATGATTTGCTGACTATTTTGCCATTATTAATACAGTTGGAGGATAGGTGACGTGGTTATGTATAGGAAAGGTGGTGGGGTGTTTGTGTGTCACGTTGTTCGAAAAGCGCACTACTAGTTTTTTAAAGTTTGGTTGTTTTTAACACGTGCAGTATGAGACGTGAATTCCTTAGTAATTGTTTTTTGGCGTGTGACGTGAAGACATAGTAATTCAATCAAATTGGACAGCCACGTTAGAGTGTCATATGTCACGTTTACGAAAAGTACACTAAGGAATTTTTAATTTTTTTAGAATGTCACAATATACCCTCTATGTTGTCACATTTAAAAAAAAAATATACTATGAAGTTTTTATTTTTTTGGAGTGTCACATCATCTCTGCGTCACATTTGGAAAAAAAGTACACTAAGGATAAGTAAAAATTTTGAAGTGCCACATCATACCTACCATATTATCATATTTGAAAAAAGTACACTAAGGATAATTAAAAATTTTGGAATGTCACATTATAGCCGCTATGTTAGCACATTTGAGAAAAATACATTAAGAAATTTTTAATTTTTTTGGAATGTCCATCATTGAAGTGTCACATTAGAACATCACCATACCTCTCACATTCCAAAAAAAAAAAAAAAAAAATTCCCAATTAACTTGTGAGAGTATATCAATCCAACGGGACTTTTCTCAAGTGTGCCTTGCATATGGTATGCAAGGCACTTACCTACTGTATGTTGCATTTACACATTTGTATGTATTGGGTTATATGAAAATATTTGAAAATTTACACATTGGTGACACCTAGGCGGGTCACTTTAAAATAAATTAATAAAATAATATAGGAATAATATATTACACTTTCCAAGTTAATGAATAAAATAAAAAAAAAAAAATGTATAAGTTTTCACAAAAGCGTATATTTTCAAGAAAGGCGTAAAAATTTGAGAAAAAGGTGTAGCAGTTTAAAACTTACGACTTTTGTAAAACTTACACCTTTTATGAGTACTTACGCCTTATGTGAAATAATTTACACCTTTTATGAACACTTACTCCTTTTCTGAGTTGACTTACCAAAGGTGTAAACAAACGAAAAGTTACACCTTTTGCTTAAGCTTATACCTTTTCGTGGAAGTGGTTATATTTTATTTGAAAAGTTACTCTTTTTGTGTAAGAATTTTTGGCATAACATTAATACTTTTGCTGAGAACTTACACCTTTTCTAGAAGCCCTCTTTAGAGCTTTTTCCGAAGTGACTTATACCTTTTGTGCAAAAATAAATTCATTAAATTTACACCTTTTGCTTAAGGTTATACCTTTTAAATGGAAGTGCCTATATTTTTTGAAAAGTTACTCGTTTGTGTAAGAATTTTTGGCATAACATTTATACTTTTTCTTCAAACTTACACATTTTGTGAAAGAGTATAAGCACAACGATATAAAGAATGTTATGCCAAAATTATTCTGAAAGGAGTAACTTATAAAAAATAGTGTAAATATTTTCACGATAAGGTGTAAGCCTAAACAAAAGGTGTAAATTGGATAAATTTTTTTTTTTCACAAAAGGTATAAGTGACTTCCGAAATAGCTTTAATTTGGGCCTTCACAAATGGTGTAAGTTCGAGGGGAAAGTGTAAATCTTATGCCAAAAATTCTTACACAAAAGGAGTAACTTTTGAAAAATGGTGTAAATATTTTGACGGAAAGTATGAAAGAGTAACATTTGAAAGTGTTCATAACCACAAAAGGAGTAACAAAGGGTTCATTTCAAAATGTTCGTAAACACAGAAGGAGTAACATATGTAGGTGGTTGTAGTAAACATAAAAGGAGTAACATTTCGAAGTGTTCGTAAACAAATTGAGACAACCACTAAACAAATCAAAGGGTTCGTGACCCCCGCTGACCACCCAAGCGTCGGTGGGCTCCGGTGCTCGCAGGCTTCTGAGATCGGCACCTCCACGGCACCGCCGCCGCAAATGAAAGGTTTTTTTGAAAGATTGGCTATCGATCTTGGGCTCTCTGTGTCGATGTCGGCCTATTCTCCGTCGATGTTGGTCCCTCTCTGTCGATCCCTGTATATCTCGGTCTGTCTCCAGCGATCTTGGTCTGTCCGTGTCCATGTGGGTTCTTCTCTGTCGATCTCTGTCGATTTCGGTCCTTCTATCGATCATTGTCCATCTAATTTAACTTTTCGAAAGGGAGTTATACCTTTTGTGAAAAAAAAAAATCATCAAATTTACAAACTTTGCCTAAGGTTACATCTTTTCGTGGAAGTGCTTATACTATTTGTGAAAAGTTACTCCTTTTGTGTAGGAATTTTTGGCATAACATTTATAGCTTATTTTCGAACTTACACCTTTTGTGGAAGCCCAACTTAAAGCTTTTTCGGAAGTCAGTTATACCTTTGTGAAAAAAAAGATTCATCAAATTTACACCTTCTGCTTAAGCTTATACCTTTTCGTGGAAGTGCTTATATTTTTTTGGAAAGTTACTCCTTTTGTGAATTAATTTTTGTGATAAGATTTATACTTTTTCTTCAAACTTACATCTTTTGTGAAAGAGCATATAAGCAGAAAAGTACAAAGTACAAATGTTATGCCCAAAATTGTTACACAGAAGGAGTAACTTTTTCAAAAATGGTGTAAGTATTTTCACGAGAAGGTGTAAGCCTAACCAAAATGTGTAAATTGGATGAATTTTTCATAAAAATATAAGTGACTTCAAAATAAGGTGGGCCTTCACGAATGGTGTAAATCTTGAGAAAAAGTGTAAATCTTATGCCAAAAATTGTTACACAAAAGGAGTAACTTTTGAAAAATAGTATAAATATTTTGGCCTTAAAGTTGAAGGAGAAACATTTGAAGGTGTTCATAACCACAAAAGGAGTAACAAAGGCGTCATTCCAAAATGTTAAATAAACACATAGGTAACATATGTTCATTTCTAAGTAGTAAACACAAAAGGAGTAACATTTGGAAGTGTTCATAAACAAATTGGGACAAGCAGAACAAATCAAAGTGTTAAGTGACCCCGTGACCACCCGGCGTCGGTGGGCTCCGGTGCTCCTGAGCTTGAGAGATCGGCACCTCGGCGGAACCGCGCCGCAAAAGAAAGGTTTTTTGAAAGATTGGCTATCGATCTTGGTCTTTCTGTGTCGATGTCGGCCTATTCTCCGTCGATGTCGGTCTCTCTCTGTCGATCCCTGTTTCTGTCGGTCTGTCTCCAGCGATCTTGGTCTTTCTCTGTCCATGTGGGTTCTTGTCAGTGGATCTCTGTGGATTTGGGTCCTTCTGTCGATCATTGTCCATATAATTTAACTCTTCGGAAGTCAGTTATACCTTTTGTGAAAAAAAAAATTCATCAAATTTACAAAATTTGTAGCTTACACCTTTTAGGTGGAAGTGCTTATACTATTACTGAAAAGTTACTACTTTTGTGTAGGAATTTTTGCCATAACATTTATAGCTTATGTTCGAACTTACACCTTTTGTGGAAGCCCAACTTAAAGCTTTTTCGGAAGTCACTTATACCTTTTGTGAAGAAATAATTTTATCAAATTTATACCTTTTGTAGCTTATACCTCTTCATGGAAGTGCTTATATTTTTTGAAAAGTTACTCCTTTTGTGTAAGCATTTTTGGCATAACATTTATACCTTTTCTTGAACTTACACCTTTTGGAAGCCACCTTAAAGCTATTTTGGAAGTGACTTATACCTTTTGTGGAAAAATAAATTCATCAAATTTACACCTTAAGCTTATACTTTTTTAGTGGAAGTGCCTATATTTTTTTGAAAAGTTATTCCTCTTGTGTAAGAATTTTTGGCATAAAATTTATACCTTTTCTTGAACTTACACCTTTTGTGGAAACCCAACTTAAAAGCTTTTTAAGTCCTTATACACTTTGTGAAAAAATGAATTCATCAAATTTACACATTTTGTAGCTTATACCTTTTAAATCGAAGTGCTTAAATTTTTTTTGAAAAGTTACTCCTTTTGTGAAATAATTTTTGACATAAGATTTATACTTATGCTTCAAACTTATACCTTTTCTGAAAGAGTATATAAGCACAATAGGATAAATGTTATGCCAAAAATTCTTACAAAAAAGGAGTAACTTTCAATAATAAAGTATGTTAATGAAAGGTGTAAGCTTAAGGTGAAGGTGTAAGCGATGAAATATATTTTTCACAAAAGGTTTAAGTGACTTAAATAGCTTTAAGTTGAGCCTTCTAAATGGTGTAAGTTGGAGGAAAAAGTGTAAATCGATGCCAAAATTCTTACACAAAAAGTAACTTTTCAAAAATGGTGTAAATATTTTAAAGAAAAGTATGAAGGAGTAACATTTCAAAGTGTTCATAACCACAAAAGGAGTAACAAAGGGTTAATTTCAAAATGTTCGTAAACACAGAAGGAGTAACATATGTTCATTTCTAAGTAGTAAACACAAAAGGAGTAACATTTGAAGTGTTCATAAACAAATTGAGACAACCAGAACAAATGAAAGGGTTCGTGACCCCGTGACCACCAGCGTCGGTGGGCTCAGTGCTCATGAGCCACGAGATCGGCACCTCCACGGCATCGCCGCCCATAAATGAAAGGTTTTTGAAAGATTGGGTATCGATCTTGGTGCATGCAATGTCGATGTCGGCCTATTCTCCGTCGATGTCGGTCTGTCTCTGTCGATCCCTGTTTATCTCGCTGTGTCTCCAGCGAACTTTGTCTGTCTGTGTCCATGTGGGTTCTTCTCTGTCGATTTCGGTCCTTTTGTCGATGATTGTCCATCTAGGTCTCTATGTCCGTTGATCTCAGTCTCTCTCTCTCTCTCTCTCTCTCTCTCTCTCTCCGTTGCTCTATATTAAAAACGGTTCTCTTTTACATTGACATACTTGGTTGGATTTGGACTCGCAGTCGCTTTTCCAAGCCCTCCCAGACTCGTCTTCTCTGAATCGGAGTTGTACTGGGAGAAAGGCCAAGCCCTCCGAAACGCCCTTCTCTCTCACATTGCCACAAGACAAAAACAGTGTGATTGGATTTTAGGAACTTCTGAGTTTTTCGGGAAACAGAACTTAGGCGTTTTCTTGAAGTTACTTACATCTGGTTGTCGCATTAGATTTATACTTTTCTTGAACTTACCGTTTGTGAAAGCCCAACTTTAAAGGTTTTTGGTCGGTTATACCTTTTGTGGAAAAAAAATTCTTCAAATTAACACAATTTGCTTAAGGTTACACCTTTTCGTGCAAATGCTTATACTATTTCTGAAAGGTTACTCATTTTTGTGTAGGAATTTATGGCATAAAATTTATACCTTATTTTTGAACTTACACCTTTTGCGGAAGCCGAACTTAAAGCTATTTTGGAAGTGACTTATACCTTTTATGGAAAAATAATTTCATCAAATGTACACCTTTTGCTTAAGCTTATACCTTTTCGTGGAACTGCTTATATCTTTTTTGAAAAGTTACTTCTTTTCTGTACAATTTTTTGGCATAAGATTTATACCTTTTCCTCGAACTTACACCTTTTGTGGAACCGCAAGTTATAGCTTTTTTGGAAGTAACTTATACCTTTTGTGGAAAAATAAATTCATCAAATTTACACCTTTTGCTTAAGCTTATACCATTTCGTGGAAGTGGTTATATTTTTTTTCGAAAAGTTACTCATTTTATGTAAGAATTTTTGGCATAACATTTATAGCTTTTCTTCGAACTTACATCTTTTGTGGAAGCGGAAGTTCAAGCTTTTTCGGAAGTGACTTATACCTTTTGTGGAAAAATAATTTCATCAAATGTACACCTTTTGGTTAAGCTTATACCTTTTAGTGGGCCTTATATTTTTTGAAAAGTTACTCCTTTTCTGTACGAATTTTTGGCATAAGATTTATACCTTTTCTTCGAACTTACACCTTTTGTGGAAACCCAACTTAAAGCTTTTTCGGAAGTCACTTATACCTTTTGTGGAAATATAAATTCATCAAATTTACACCTTTTGGTGAAGCTTATACCTTTTCGTCGAAGTGCCTATATTTGTTTTGAAAAGTTACTCCTTTTGTGTAATAATTTTTGTCATAAGATTTATACTTTTTCTTCAAACATACACTTTTTGTGAAAGAGTATATAAGCACAATAGTATAAATGTTATGCCAAAAATTCTTACATAAAAGGAGTAACTTTTCAAAAATGGTTTAAGTATTTTAATGAAAAGGTGTAAGCTTAAGCTGAATGTGTAAACGATGAAATTTATTTTTCACAAAAGGTATAAGTGACTTCGAAATAGCTTTAAGTTGGGCCTTCACAAATGGTATAAGTTCGAGGAAAAAGTGTAAATCTTATGCCAAAAATTCTTGCAGAAAAGGAGTAAATTTTCAAAAATCGTGTAAATATTTTAAATAAAGTATGAAGGAGTAACATTTCAAAGTGTTTATAACCACAAAAAGAGTAACAAAGGGTTCATTTCAAAATGTTCGTAAACATAGAAGGAGTAACATATGTTCATTTCTAAGTAGTACAAACACAAAAGGAGTAACATTTCGAAGTGTTCATAAACAAATTGAGACAACCTTGAACAAATGAAAGGGTTCGTGACCCCGTGACCACCCAGCGTCGGTGGGCTCCGTGCTCATGAGCTTGAGATCGGCACCGCCACGGCACCGCTGCCGCAAATAAAAGGTTTTTTGAAAGATTGGGTATCGATCTTGGTGCATGCATGTCGATGTCGGCCTATTCTCCGTCGATGTCGGTCTGTCTCTGTCGATCCCTGTTTATCTCGCTGTGTCTCCAGCGAACTTTGTGTGTCTGTGTCCATGTGGGTTCTTCTCTGTCGATTTCGGTCCTTCTGTCGATGATTGTCCATCTAGGTCTCTATGTCCGTTGATCTCAGTCTATCTGTCTCTCTCTCTCTCTCTCTCCGTTGCTCTATATTAAAAACGGTTCTCTTTTACATTGACATACTTGGTTGGATTTGGACTCGCAGTCGCTATTCCAAGCCCTCCCAGACTCGTCTTCTCTGAAACGGAGTTGTACTGGGAGAAAGGCCAAGCCCTCCGAAACGCCCTTCTCTCTCACATTGCCACAAGACAAAAACAGTGTGATTGGATTTTAGGAACTTACAGGTTTTTCCGGGAAAAAACGGAACTTAGACGTTTTGCGAAATACTTTTTCTGCGAACTTACGCCGTTTGTGAAAGCCCAACTTTAAAGGTTTTTCGGAAGTCAGTTATAGCTTTTGTGGAAAAGAAAATTTCTTCAAACTAACACAATTTGGTTAAGGTTACACCTTTTCGTGGAAATGCTTATACTATTTCTGAAAGGTTACTCATTTTTGTGTAGGAATTTATGGCATAACAGTTATAGCTTATTTTCGAACTTACACCTTTTGCGGAAGCCGAACTTAAAGCTTTTTTGGAAGTGACTTATACCTTTTGTGAAAAAATAATTTCATCAAATGTACACCTTTTGCTTAACCTTATACCTTTTAGGTGGGCCTTATATCTCTTTTGAAAAGTTACTCCTTTTACAATGCAATTTTTGGCATAAGATTTATACATTTTCTTCGAACTTACAACTTTTGTGGAAACCCAACTTAAAGCTTTTTCGGAAGAAACTTATACCTTTTGTGGAAAAACAAATTCATCAAATTTACACCTTTTGGTGAAGCTTATACCATTTCGTGGAAGTGCCTATATTTTGTTTGAAAAGTTACTCCTTTTGTGTAAGAATTTTTGGCATAACATGTATAGCTTTTCTTCGAACTTACACCTTTAAGTGGAAGTGAAGTTAAAGCTTTTTAGTCGATTATACCTTTTGTGAAAAATAATTTCATCAAATGTACAGCGTTTAAGCAAGCTTATACCTTTTAGGTGGGCTTATATTTTTTTGAAAAGTTACTCATTTTCTGTACGAATTTTTGGCATAAGATTTATACATTTTCTTCGAACTTACCTTTTGTGGAAGCTCAAGTTAAAGCTTATTCGGAAGTAACTTATACCTTTTGTGGAAAAATAAATTCATAAAATTTACACCTTTTGGTGAAGCTTATACCTTTTCCTGGAAGTGCCTATATTTTTTTTTGAAAAGTTACTCCTTTTGTGTAATAATTTTTGTCATAAGATTTATACTTTTTCTTCAAACTTACAACTTTTGTGAAAGAGCATATAAGCACAATAGTACAAATGTTATGCCAAAAATTCTTACATAAAAGGAGTAACTTTTCAAAAAAAATATAGGCACTTCCAGGAAAAGGTATAAGCTTCACCAAATGTAATAAACAATGAAATTTATTTTTCACAAAAGGTATAAGTGACTTCGAAATAGCTTTAAGTTGGGCCTTCACAAATGGTGTAAGTTCGAGGAAAAAGTGTAAATCTTATGCCAACAATTCTTGTAGAAAAGGAGTAACTTTTCAAAAATCGTGTAAATATTTTGACGAAAAGTACGAAGGAGTAACATTTCAAAGTGTTCATAACCACAAAAGGAGTAACAAAGGGTTCATTTCAAAATGTTTGTAAAGACAGAAGGAGTAACATATGTTCATTTCTAAGTAGTACAAACACAAAAGGAGTAACATTTCGAATTGTTCATAAACAAATTGAGACAACCACTGAACAAATCAAAGGGTTCGTGACCCCGGCTGACCACCCAAGCGTCGGTGGGCTCCGGTGCTCCAGGCCGAGATCGGCACCTCCAGCGGTCGCCGCCCGCCAAATGAAAGGTTTTTGAAAGATTGGGTATCGATCTTGGTCTCTACGTGTCGATGTCGGCCTATTCTCCGTCGATGTCGATGTCGGTCTATCTCTGTCGATCCTGTTTATCTCCTCTGTCTCCAGCGATCTTGAGTGCATGCGAGTCCATGTGGGTTCTTCTCTGTCGATATCTGTCGATTTCGGTCATACATCGATCATTGATCATCTAGGTCTCTATGTCCGTTGATCTCGGTCTATCTCTCTCTCTCTGTCTCTGTCTACATGCATGTTGCTCTACATTAAAAGCGGTTCTCTTTTACATTGACATACTTGGTTGGATTTGGACTTGAGTCGCTATTCCAAGCCCTCCCGAATCGTCTTCTCTGAAGCGAGTTGTCTTGGGAGAAAAGCGAAGCCCTCAAAGCCCTTCTCTCGCATTGCGGAAGACAAAAACGGTTTGATTGGATTTTAGGAACTCACGGGTTTTCCGGGAAAAACGGAACGGGCGTTCTTGAAGTTACTTACATCTGTTTGTCGCATAAGATTTCTACTTTTCTTGAACTTCGCCGTTTAAAAAGGCCAACTTTAAAGGTTTTGGTCGGTTTTACTGTTGTGGGAAAAAAATTCATCAAATTAACATAATTTGCTTAGGGTTACACCTTTTAGTGGAAATGCTTATACTATCTCGAAAAGTTACCCTTTTGTGTAGGAATTTATGGCATAACATTTATAGCTTTTTCGAACTTACACTTTTGTGGAAGCCCAACTTAAAGTGTTGTCGAGTGACTTATACCTTTTGTGAAAAAATAATTTCATCAAATGTACACCTTTTGTAAGCTTATACCTTTCCGTGGAACTGCTTATATCTTTTTTGAAAAATTACTCATTTTCTTTACGAATTTTTGGCATAAGATTTATACCTTTTCTTCGAACTTACACCTTTTGTGGAAGCTGAAGTTAAAGCTTTTTCGGAAGTAACTTATACCTTTTGTGGAAAAGTAAATTCATCAAATTTACACCTTTTGGTGAAGCTTATACCATTTCGTGGAAGTGCGTATATTTTGTTTGAAAAGTTACTCCTTTTGTGTAAGAATTTTTGGCATAACATTTATAGCTTTTCTTCGAACTTACACCTTTGTGGAAAATTTGAAGTTAAAGCTTTTTGAATCCTTATACCTTTTGTGAAAAAATAATTTCATCAAATGTACACCTTTTGCTTAAGCTTATACCTTTTCGTGGAAATGCTTATATTTTTTTGAAAAGTTACTCCTTTTCTGTACGAATTTTTGGCATAAGATTTATACCTTTTCTTCGAACTTACACCTTTTGTAGAAGCTCAAGTTAAAGCTTTTTCGGAACTAACTTATACCTTTTGTGGAAAAATAAATTCATAAAATTTACACCTTTTGGTGAAGCTTATACCTTTTCCTGGAAGTGCCTATATTTTTTTTGAAAAGTTACTCCTTTTGTGTAATAACTTTTGTCATAAGATTTATACTTTTTCTTCAAACTTACACCTTTTGTGAAAGAGTATATAAGCACAATAGTATAAATGTTATGCCAAAAATTCTTACATAAAAGGAGTAACTTTTCAAAAATGGTGTAAGTATTTTCATGAAAAGGTGTAAGCTTAAGCTGAAGGTGTAAACTAATGAAATTTATTTTTCAGAATAGGTATAAGTGACTTCCGAAATAGCTTTAAGTTGGGCCTTCACAAATGGTGTAAGTTCGATGAAAAAGTGTAAATCTTATGCCAAAAATTCTTACACAAAAGGAGAATCATTTCCAAGTGTTCCTAACCACAAAAGTAGTAACAAAGGGTTCATTTCAAAATGTTGGTAAACACAGAAGGAGTAACATATGTTAATTTCTAAGTAGTAAACACAAAAGGAGTAACATTTCGAAGTGTTCGTAAACAAATTGAGACAACCTTGAACAAATGAAAGGGATCGTGACCCTGTGACCACCAGCGTCGGTGGGCTCAGGTGCTCATGAGCTTCGAGATCGGCACCTCCACGGCACCGCCGCCGAAATGAAAGGTTTTTGAAAGATTGGGTGTCGATCTTGGTCTCTACTGTCGATGTCGGCCTATTCTCCGTCGATGTCGATGCATCTCTGTCGATCCCTATTTATCAGCTCTGTCTCCAGCGATCTTGATGCATCCGTGTCCATGTGGGTTCTTCTCTGTCGATCTCTGTCGATTTCGGTCCTTCATCGATCATTGTCCACCAGTCTCTATGTCCGTTGATCTCGATCTATCTCTCTCTCTCTCTCTGTCCGTTGCTCTATATTAAAAGCGGTTCTTTACATTGACATACTTGGTTGGATTTGGACTCGAGTCGCTATTCCAAGCCCTCCCAGTCGTCTTCTCAAGCGGAGTTATCTTTGGGAGAAAGGCCAAGCCCTCACGGCGCCCTTCTCTCACATTGCGGAAGACAAAAAGCAGTGTGATTGGATTTCACGAACTTCTGAGTTTTCGGAAAAGCGGAACTTATCGTTTTATGGAAAATAACCTTTTCATAAAGTTTGTTAAAAGAAAGAAATTATTTGAGAAAAGGTATAACCTTTTCAAATATGGTGGATGTTTGTCCGAAGAAGGTGTAAATTTCCATAGAAAAGATGTAAGTTTTGTTTTTCACTAAAGGTGTAACTTGAAATAAGAAGTGTAAATTTTATGAAAAAGGTATTTCCACAAAATGTGTAATTTTTCAAGAAGTTGTAAATATTTCCGAGAGAGGGTGTAAATTTTAAGGAAAGCTATAAAATTGATTTAATGGTTGTAAACTTTGTGAGTTTTTGGAAAAGCTATATGTTCCCAAAGAAGACCAATTATCGAAGCAGAATGTTTCATTTTTACGAAAGATATAAGTTCCCAAAGTAGACCAATCCCAATAAAGGTGAATGCTTCGTTTTTAGAAAAGAAAGTTCCAAGGTGTAACTTTTATTAAGAAAATTAATTTAAAGATATATGTCCCAGGGTTTAACTTTTATGAAGAAAAATAATTAATAAATGATGTGGGTTTTCATTAAAAGCGTGTAAGTTGTCGAGAACAAGTATAAAAATGCGAAGTGTTGGAAGAGGTGTAAGTTAATCGGCCCCTCCGTCTCTCTTCCATCTCGGACCTCTTTCTTTGTTTGTCTTTCTCTCTTGTCTCTCCGTTGTTCCATTTCCCGTAGCCGTAGGGTTTCTGAGAAAAAATATTTGAGGGTAGAGCTTAAGTTGTTGGGAAGGCTAGCCATGGAAGTGGATGCATAAATACTTTTTGTAAGTTGATTTTTGTCAGGAGCACAACCGCAAGGGTTAGCGAGCACCACCGTCGATTCGTCGATCAGGTTGGTATTTCCTTTATTCGTCTTTGGTACATTATCTGTCTCCTTGTTTGTCTTCTATCATTCGCATATACCTTCACACCCAACCCGAAATCGACACCATCGGAACTGTTCTGTACTCCATTTTCGACAAAAATGATTTGTCCCCCTAAAAACAATCCCCTAATTTCCTTTTTTGGAGACTGTTTTCCTTTTCTTTTTTTTTTTCTTTTTTTTTTTGTTTTTACTTGATTTGGCAATTTCGGGGGATTCGGGGGCCCCCCATTCGGGGGACGAATCACTTTTGTTCTATTCGAATAGGAACTCTTCCCTCTGCTAACCGAAATGGACCCAATAGGAACTGTTCTGTACTCGATTTTTGTATTTTCTCCCTTTCGAGTAGGAAGTCTTCCCTCTGCTATCAGTGCTGCAAGTTGAACATAGGTATGATAGTAGTTAGCAACAAGCATAAAAGGTGTTCTCCATTTACATGGCGAACTTGTTACGTTGGGTTATATATAACGAAAGAAGACTTGAAAAAAAATTTGTGTAATGTTGGGAGGGGAAAAACGAATTTTTTTTTTGTTCGAGTAGCCAAAAAAGGAAAAATAAGAAACTCGATAAACTTGCTTGACTAATCTTGTTTCCGCAACGGGTAGCACACTCGGTTGAATTCTGCTTTCAATTTTGTACTACTCGCTGATTTTATATTGCTGGAACTTATGTTTAGAAACAATCTGTGTTACACGGACTCTTGAAAATAGATAAAATACCTGTGTCGGACACATGAGAGTCCGACAAGGGTATGGGATATGTGTCGGATACTTTTCAACCGACACTTCTTATATAATTGTATATAAAACAATTATTATATGTGCAAATTATTGTGAAATTACTATAAATGTGATTTCGACACTGTGAGTTACATGTAGTACCATTTTATGTCACATATTAGACTAAAAATATGATATTTTTTCCCCACACCGCATACCATTGAATGTAGGGTTAAGATTTAATTAGTCAGGCTGTACATACATACATTGCACCCGTACTTTCGAGTCCGTGTAACACGATAAACAACTCTTTCTTTCGGTCTTTGAATTTCATGCATAGTTGCCGGTATTCAACTTAAAACATAGGAAAGCGAAAAAGAGTTGAAATGAGGATGGCAGCTTTCCAAATTTTGTGAGAGCTATTCGTTTCCACACCGATTATGAATCAAGACTTGAGGCGTTCACTTTCATGGCTAGCCTTTCCAACAACTTAGGCGGCGAGGCGATGGCGGAAAACCAATACCTTCTCCCCACAGAGTCGGACAAGCAGCAGTTAAGGAAGAACTTTGCCTTCAGTCCTTCTCTAATATCCAACTTCTCTAAGATGTGGTCCATTCGGGCATCGTCAATGCCCTCTGTTTCTGTGGTTGACGTGTCTGTAGGTGAACTCTTTAGGAGGTATCTGAACTGTGTGTGCACATACAGTGTACTCACATCCCAAGTGATGTTCAATTGCGTAACGAAGTTGTTCAGTTCTTCAACTTCACGAACTGGTGTAACGGTGAGGTGAAGAAATTCAGAAAACTCAAGGAGGCCAGGCAATTCACGAAGAAAATCTCCTTCGTAGAAATGGAGAACCTTGCCTGTCATTGCACGCAACTTTTGAATGACGGCTACCTTTGTCTTGAAGTTATCATGTTGCATATATATATAGCAGTTACATGTGAAGAGGAAGGTAGCTGTCATTCATGAGTTATTTATCTACTATTGAGCGATTCACGAAATGTGTACTCTCCCATTTGTCTTTTTATGACATTCTGCGAGAATGAGAATGGATGGATGCGTTAGTAATATTTGTTGCGAGCGTTGGCGATCTTGCATGTTTCATTGTCACATACAATTGATGAAACTTGCTTATGCGCTGGAAAAGTTACATGTCTCGATCGGCCTTGTCTGCGCACGAAGGTAATGGAGCATAGGCGGCGATCTGCACCTCGATTACGTACGCGAAGTTGCTCGATGAAATTGAAGCCCTCAACTTGATGGCTGGCCTTTCCAACAACTTAAGCGCCCGAAGACGATGGCTGAAAACCAATACGTTCTCCCCATCTGAGTCGGACAAGCCTAACAGATTAAGGAAGAAGTTTGCCTTCAGCCGTTCTCTAATATCCAACTTTTCTAAGATGTGGTCCATCCGGGCATCGTCAATGCCCTCTGTTTCTGTGGTTGACGTGTCTGTAGGTGAACTGTTTAGAAGGGATCTGAACTGTGCGTGCACATACAGTGTGCTTCCATTCCAGGTGATGCTCAACTTCTTAACGAAGTTGTTCAGTTCTTCAAGTTCACGAACTGTTGTAACGGGGAGGTGAAGAAATTCAGAAAACTCAAGGAGGCCAGGCAATTCACGAAGAAAATCTCCTTCGTAGAAATGGAGAACCTTGCCTGTCATTGCACGCAACTTTTGAATGATGGCTACCTTTGTCTTGAAGTTATCATGTTGCATATATATATAGCAGTTACATGTGAAGAGGAAGGTACCTGTCATTCATGAGTTCTTTATCTACTATTGAGCGAGTTCACGAAATCGTACTCTCATTTGTCTTTTTATGACATTAAATGCGAATGAGAATGGATAGATGCGTTAGTAATATTTGTTGGCGAGCGTTGGCGATCTTGCATGTTTCATTGTCACATACAATTGATGAAACTTGCTTATGCGCCGGAAAAGTTACTGTCTCGATCGGCCTTTGTCTGCGCGCGAAGGTAATGGAGCATGGGCGGCGATGCGACCACCTCGATTACGTACCTTGAAGTTGCTCAGTAGGAAATTGAAGCCCTCAACTTGATGGCTGGCCTTTCCAACAACTTAAGCACCCGGAGACGATGGCTGAAAACCAATACCTTCTCCCCATCTAAGTCGGACAAGCCTAACAGATTAAGGGAGAAGTTTGCCTTCAGTCCTTCTCTAATATCCAACTTTTCTAAGATGTCGTCCATCCGGGCATCGTCAATGCCCTCTGTTTCTGTGGTTGACGTGTCTGTAGGTGAACTGTTTAGGAGGGATCTGAACTGTGCGTGCACATACAGTGTGCTGCCATCTCAGGTGATGCTCAACTTCTTAACAAAGTTGTTCAGTCCTTCAAGTTCACGAACTGTCGTAAGGGGGAGGTGAAGAAATTCAAAAAACTCAAGGAGGCCAGGCAATTCACGAAGAAAATCTCCTTCATAGAAATGGAGAACCTTGCCTGTCATTGCGCGCAACTTTTGAATGACGGCTACCTTTGTCTTGAAGTTATCATCTTGCATATATATATAGCAGTTACATTTGAAGAGGAAGGTAGCTGTCATTCATGAGTTCTTGTGTCTACTATTGAGCGAGTTCACGAAATCGTACTCTCATTTGTCTTTTTATGACATTAAGTGCGAATGAGAATGGATGGATGCGTTAGTAATATTTGTTGGCGGCGATGGCGATCTTGCATGTTTCATTGTCACATACAATTGATGAAACTTGCTTATGCGCCGAAAAGTTACTGTCTGATCGGCCTTGTCTGCGCACGAAGGTAATGGAGCATGGGCGAGGATCGACCACCTCGATTACGTACCTTGAAGTTGCTTTCGATGAAATAACCTTGGAAGCCAACAATTATGGTCTTTGTTTGGTAGAAATGTGGGAAAGTACTTATAGCTTATGCCTAAGCGACTTATAGTTTATAACTATGAGCAGTGATTTCGACTTATAAATTAAGCATCTCTGGCCACTCAGCGAATAAGTTGATTTCGACTTCCAAAAAGGTATAAACTATAAGCTATAAGTTAAACCAAACACATCAAAATAAGCTTAAATTAAAATTTGAAAGTTGAAATAAGCGACTTTTTAATTTGCACGAAGCAGACTTATTACTAACGTGCCCATCCATTCTCATTACGCACGAAGGTCGAAAAGACTTACACTTGAATATGCGCATTTCATGAGATCGCTCAATAAAGTCCGGATAGCCGCAACTCATGAATGACTACCTTCCTCTTCAAATGTAAGCGCTATATATATATGCAAGTTGATAACGAAGAGAAAGGTAATGATCATTCAAAAGTTGCGTCTGATAACGAAAGGTTGTCCATTTCTCTGAATCGATTTTCTTTGTGACTTGCACGGCCTTCTTGACTTCTCTGAATTTCTTCACCTCCTCTTTGCGGTTCGTGAACTTGAAGAACTTAACAACCGTTAGAAGTTGAGCATCACAGGATGGGAGCACCTGTATGTGCACGCAGTTCGAATCCCTCTAAAGAGTTCACCTGAACCGTCAACCACGAAGCAGAGGGCATTGGCGATGCGGGATGGACCACATCTTAGAAAGTTTGATATTAGAGAAGGGTGAGCATAAACTTCTTCCATGTCTGTTAGGCTTGTCAGGAGTCGGTGGGGAGAAGGTATTGGTTTTGACCATCGTCTCGACGCGTAAGTTGTTGGAAAGGCCGACCATCAAGTTGAGGGCCGATTTCCTCTTGAGCAACCGTTACCTGAGAATCGAGGTGGTTGCATCTGGCCCATCCTCCATTACCTTGGTGCTCGAACCGGTGGGTAGATCGAGAAAGATGGCATTTCAGGCGTACAAGCAAGTTTCATCAATTGTATGTGACAATGAAACATGCAAGGCGCCACCTTTTGCCAACAAATATTACTAACGTGCCCATCCATTCTCATTACGCACGAATGTCATAAAAAGACAAATGAAATCGCATTTAGTGAACTCGCTCAATAAAGTCTGCGAAGGCGCAACTCATGAATAGCGGCTACCTTCCTCTTCACATGTAAGCGCTATATATATATGCAACATGATAACTTCAAGACAAAGGTAGCGCGTCCTTCAAAAGTTGCGTGCAATAACGAGCAAGGTTCTCCATTTCTCTGAAGGAGATTTTCTTCGTGAATTGCACAGCCTCCTTGAGTTTTTGAATTTCTTCACCTCCCCACGACAGTTCGTGAAGTTGAAGAACTGAACAACTTCGTTAAGAAGTTGAGCATCACCTGGAATGGAAGCACACTGTATGTGCACGCACAGTTCATATCCCTCTTAAACAGTTCACCTCTGAACCGTCAACCACGAAGCGAGGGCATTGGCGATGCGGGATGGACCACATCTTAGAAAAGTTGGATATTAGAGAAGGACTGAAGGCAAACTTCTTCCTTAATCTGTTAGGCTTGTCCGACTTAGATGGGGAGAAGGTATTGGTTTTCAGCCATCGTCTCCGGCCGCTTAAGTTGTTGGAAAGGCCAGCCATCAAGTTGAGGGCTTCAATTTCCTACTGAGCTACTTCGTTGCACAGAATCGAGGTGGTTGCATCGTCGCCCATGCTCCATTACCTTGGTCTTGTGAGGCGGTGGCGGATCGAGAGGCGGTAACTTTTCTCGGCGTACAAGCAAGTTTCATCAATTGTATGTGACAATGAAACATGCAAGACTGCCACTGCCTGCCAACAAATATTACTAACGTACCCATCCATTCTCATTACGCACGAATGTCATAAAAAGACAAATGGGAATCGCATTTAGTGAACTCGCTCAATAAAGTCGCAGACGACCCATAACTCATGAATAATGACTACCTTCCTCTTCAAATGTAAGCGCTATATATATATGCAACATGATAACTTCAAGACAAAGGTAGCCGTCATTCAAAAGTTCTGGCGCAATAACGAACAAGGTTCTCCATTTCTCTGAAGGAGATTTTCTTAAGTGAATTGCAGCCTCCTTGACTTTTCTGAATTTCTTCACCTCCCCCTTACGACAGTTTGTGTACTTGAAGAACTGATCAACTTCGTTAAGAAGTTGAGCATGACCTGGGATGGGAGCACTGCGTTGTGCCGCAGTTCATATCCCTCCTAAGCGGTTCACCTCTGAACACGACAACCACAGAAACAGAGGGCATTGACGAGACTTGGGTAGGCCGGGCATGAAGTTCAAGGCTTCAATTTCCTTGCTTGTTTCATTGTCACATACAATCGATGAGACTTGCTTGTACGCCCGGAAAAGTATTCTTCTCTGATCTGCCCACTGTCTGACCACCCGAAGGTAATGGAGCATGGGCCAGGATGCAGCCACCTCGATTCGTGCAACCAAGTTGCTCGATGGAAATTGAAGCCCTCAAGCTGGATGGGGTTTCATCTGGTTTTAATGGATGTGATGAGCACCAATTTCTCGGCAAATGAATCGTGTCAGTTGATTAACCCGTCATGAAATAGTTGGTTATACGTGTCCTTTGTAGTCAGGCCTTCATAAAAGTATGTGCGTGTAGTCCTGCAACCGTAAATGGAAAACAAATGGTATGTTTGGTTTGTGTTTGAGAGATGTGTTTTAGAGATAAAAAGTACGAAAACATGTTTGGTTTGGTTTTTTTCAAAAGATGTTTTGGAAAATTGTTTTGAGAGAGAGTTTTGGAAAAAGTGATTGATTTGATGTGTGTGAGAGAGAGATTTGTTTGGAAAACTTGTTTGGTTTAGATGTTTTGGAAAATTTGTTTGGGAAAATTTGTTTGGTTTGATTATTTTTTAAAACTTATTTGTAGAGAAAATTCCCAAAATTTTTTTCCGAAAATCAAACCAAACGAGCCCAAAATGTAGTCCTTCCTGTGCAATATTTGCGACATTATGCATTTATCGCTTGTACACATAATTATTTTAATTGTAAGCTGTGTGAACTAAATGCAAAATTTCGATGTCTGTCCTTTCTTTTGTCTGTTTCAAAATCTGTATATGTGTTGGGAAATTCTGCGTGTTGTTGTCTGTGTTTACGTAAAATTTTGAGGTTAACAGCCACATGTTGCAGCCGTTTGTTTGTGTTCTTGTAAATATTGATTCGAATACTTTGCAGGAGTTGTCGTCATTGCATCTGATGGATATTGGTCACCTCGCACCAACAATGTTAGTTTTCTCCTTAAAGACTTCCTACCACTTGGTTTCGTACATATGTTTGTAAACAAACGCAATCGATCACCAAGGAATATGCTGATTTTTTTCCCGGATCAATTCTCTTCTCTGACGAGTGTACTTTTGTGTTTACATTTTTGTTTTCCACAAATTTTGAATGGCCTCGCTTTGCGGCATCAATTTAGAACTTTTGTTTCAATTCGTCCATTTGATTACAACTCTTCCTTTGTTTTGTACCACAAAATATGCATATCGTGCCTTTGTACTTTTTCTTGTAGTGAACTTATAACTTTCTTGAACTTACATAATGCAATGAATTGACATTACAATCTTTGTTTTATAAATCACAAATGGCATTAGCAATTAGGCCGATAATGTCCACACATTTTGAAGCAATTTGTCGAAATTTAGGTAGTTTAAAGTGCATCGATCCAAATTAGACAACGGACAAAATCGTACACCACCTGTAATTTCCTTCAATCTAATTTGTATGATTTGCTCTTTCATAAAGGGAAGGAAAAGATTGAAGACAATTGCGAACAACAAATCCAAATGTCCCACACTATCGGCTCTTGTCGGGCGGCGGTTGCACCATTCATTTATTCTGGTACTTGTTGTTTATTTTGACAATATGGAATTACATTTTTGGCCCATCCAAATTCTGGCGCTCGTTGAAGTTCGGTTGTGATGTTTGAAATTGCTTTTGTTCGCATGCGAAAATGTATAAATTCGTGTCGATTGATCCGGATGTCTGAAAAGTAATATGCCGATTTCGAGGCCAGCTTGACATAAAAACTTGCATATATATATATATGTATTCATATTTAAGATTTAGTGATGATAAGCTTCACGATGCTTGCATGCAGCCAGCAACAATTCAAGGAAATGCAAGGGCCAGACTACACTGGACAAAAAATGGTGAGTGTCGAAATCTGTATTCTCTATAATACACTATGATGGAAACACATCGCTGGGTTGCTATCCACACCTTGTATTGAATGGTCGTAGTCGCCTTGTGATTGTTTCACGTTTGTAGGATTGTAGCATGTAATAAGGTCACCTTCCTATTGTTTTTGTAAATTTCAATTCCTTGTAAAAGTCCAGCTAGATTTTGTCGCTGACTTTTTGCTGCAACTGTTATTTGTATTTGCAATCTTATTTAATTACCAACAATGCACGCGGATTGCGTTTGGCATAAAGTTCTACTTAAAGTAATTTTGGACTCATAGTTGTTACTTGTCTTGTCGCTTTGTCATTTACTTCGTTAAAGACTAGAAAGGAGATTGGGGAAAGGTGGAAGGCACTCCTCGATGAGAAAAACAGTTTCTGAAATGGCTAAGTATTTGAGAACACGCCAAAGTTGTACCATCTGCACGAAGTCTGAAAAGGTCATTCGTACTTCATGTTTTCGTAAATGCATTTGGCTAGATCTGCTTCTGACATTGTTGGTTGTATTTTTGTATTAATTTAAGGGTAAAAATGTGCGGGGTAAAAGCCAACTCCGCATATCATTGAAGTCAATTGTTGAGCTAGTTAACGGTTCAGCGAAGCACCATGACGATCATTGACATTGGGTTTCTTTGGCCTCCACAGGGATGAAGTGTACACGTATAGATCACGACTTGTGCGCATGGTTGGTCTGAACTTGATCTGACGGTAGTTCATTGAATGTTCATGGTTGTCAAGTCGAGCTCACGTGTAAAGGCGATTAATGTTTTATTGGGAATACGGTGTGAAGGCGATGGCGTCTTGTTAATTTGGGTCATTAGAAGCATATCCCAATATCTCTGATGAGGTTGGAGTTGTTATGAGTCATTCCTTTGAACAAGTTGAGACTTTATCGTAGAGGCGATGGTGCGGAGGGCGAGTTTGGCGAAATTTGCGCTATGCGTGTTGGGGGCCATGTTGTGTCCTACCACAATGACGGCTTGAATCCATCGTTCATTCATGCCGTGAAGGGCGTGAATCGTATCTTGAGCTTGTAATTGGGCAAAGTTGACCTTTGCAATGCCTTCTAGCGGTGTTACATAAGTATAAAGGTCATCGCGGTGCAAGCTGGATGTGTTTTCTGCTAATGGTATGCCAATAACTTGATTTTTCCATTCCCCTTCATGTGTTTGATGCATTGTTACATCATGGTTCAACAAATTGCCCTTCATTGGGACATACAATGGTACTTGCTTTGTGAGTCTGACGAACAACACTCTTCCTCACCAAGTATGGTACTTTCTACGAATATATTTTACTGAAAGTACCGTCATAATTAAGAACAACGAGTGCAGGCAAAAAGAATGCGAACCTCAATGGAGGAACCAATTAAAACTAGGTTGCGAAGAGGAACTGAACATAACTTCTTTTTCCTTGGTTTCATCAATAAAGTCGTTCTTTGTCTTTGTACATTTTTTCCCCAAAAACATTGCATTATATGTGCCTATAAAGTTAATGACATCCTCAACAAAATCGGTATTCTATATGCGTTCATTGCAAAATTGAGAATAATGAATGTCATTATTCTTGAATATAGTTAATTTTACAGGGAAGAACAACTTAATTATGGTGTGCCCCTCAATGTCCACAGCTGTTGTAGCTTGACTGTGTTTGTCTGACCTCGACTACAACGCGGTCCACACCTCGGCTTCATGATTGGGGTGATACCCAAATACGGGAGGCTGCTGCGGCGTATCTTGAAGGAAGCACAAATTCCCAACAATTGCGGTAAGCACTCCTACCCTTGCGTACGATTCACACCATCGACCCACTTCTCTTCAACATACAATGTCGGACTTCATTGATGCGTTTCTATGATTAGGTGGAGTTTGATTCGATGCAGCGGATGATCTTGACATGGATGCATGCCATGTCGAGAACCAACAAAAGGACGGTACAATGAAGTCCGTATGAGCAATTTGGAGTCAGACATTAGCGAAGTGAAGGAAATGATGAAACAAGTTCTCCACAACCAAGCAGATTTAATGGAGATGTTGCGACATTTGAGGCCAAGCAAGTTGTTGGCAATGACAAGGTAATCCATCCAAGCAAATATTTAATTTTCACGGTTGAGCCACATCATTTAAAGATGGTTGGGTGACTAAGTTCACGAATGTGTATGTATGATTAGGTGGAAGGCAATGATGTGTATCATTAACCTCTCCTCAATGTTCTTTGAAGGAAATCTTTGAAACAGCTGCTTCAACATTTCGATTTGAGGTACAACGAACCGTTCCTTGAACAAACCAATTTCGTGAAGTGAAGCAAATGCTTCACCACCTCATCGAAGGTATATTCTCTACACCGCAACCGTGAGCGTGGCCCAGCAGGTGTGGACCTGTTGTTGGAGTCAAGGCGCATGGCGATGGCGTGGCCAAACCATCGGCGAAGTTAACCCAATGGAGTCTAATATTTCGGATGTACAAGGGTGGATCACCAACAACAGATTTTGAAGGAACCTTGGCAAGGGACAAAAGTCATTTGCATGATGGGCGGTGAACATTGAAGAAGGTGGGGACAACAACAAGAAGGAGGCCTTTGATCGGAAACATATGGCGAAGATAAATACACTCATGACCTTGATCGGTGGGCGTGAAAGAACATGGCGTGCGATGTGCATACTTCTCCTACTAAGCAGCAAACCATTGGGAACAAGCGCAATCGTTCGGGAAGTGCAAAGGAAGGCGAAAAAGGAAAAGGAAAGGAAAAAGCGGCGGAAGTGGAGTTCAAGCCAGCGAGGTGGGGATATGCAATTGTGCATCGATAGCAAAACAAATAGTGGAGTTGACGACATCAGTTCACCTGTGGATGTTGATGGTGTGGACAATGTGAACAAGGTACAAATACTGCCTTTCATGGCCCACAAGTTCTGAATACCCAATTCATGCCCACATCAATAATGTTTTGCTAATTTTACAATCATCTGTGTTGTATTGTACTAGTTGTCAAAGAATTGCATGTTTGCAGTTATGACTGCTGCCATATGTTAGTACACATTTCTAACAAACTCCGCACCAAACATCACAAGTTGGGAAAACTCTGAGGCTCACAGTTTTTACATCATTTCACGTTGTTTTTCTTGACTACTGACCTTGTAATGTAAGCTTCAATTTTTTTGTGAAATGTGTACTGTTAGTTGGCTGTTTATTTTTGTAGGACTCCTTCACGACGTTGGACAGCGAAGGGTTGTTATCGGCGGAGGAACAAAAACTTCTTAACTATGTATTTGATGATAGCAAAAATGAAATGTATTGTTTCATTTACTACTTGCAAATTTTAAATGACAGTCCACTGTGAAATAACTATCGTTCTAAGGATCAGTTTTTGCTTGTAGGGACATTGTTGTTTCCATGAATCTTCATGGGCGGCCATGTGAAGTTGCCACCGGCGTGACATCTGCGCTCAAACCCGAGTCTGGCTATCCGACCTTTGTAAGTGTTGGTTTGCACAAATAGGAATCTGCGTTTTTCAGTACCCCTGAACTTAGAAACCTTTGTAATCAGCTTGCCTTGTGTCTTGCATAGAATGTTCCAGCCAACCAACTTGGTGGTTGTGCAATTGACTAATCGGCGGAGGATTTACACAATGGCGGGAGGCACTGCTTGATTGGTTCTTTCCGTATATGTGTCGGTAAGTAAGTGTTTAAAGCTCGTTGTGTATTGTGTATGACATATTTTGACAAATGTTTCCGTCAATGACCTTTATGCATTACACATGCGGACTTTGATTCTAAATAAAGATATGCAACCTCTGCACCATGAACATATCGTCAAATCCTTTTTGGACATAGCCGGATACTGCTGCTGCGATTGATGCATGCGGAGGGTAATATCAATGTTCATCCGTTATATTAAAAGCGAAAATATGCATCGCATTACATGTTTACATGGCCTCTAAACAAGGTCTGCCGTTGTGTTTACGTGTAGATTTACATGCCTTTCAATTCTGAGTGCATTGGTTGTGCGTTAAAATTGATATGGTGGACCGTGTAGCCTACCTATTGACTCGGTCCCATCCAACCGACCGAACAAAAGGAAGCTGAATCGGCTAAAATGTTGGTATGTCCTTCTCGTGCATTTAAACAATACAAAAACTTGAACATCCTTCGTAAACCAACTTCAACCTTGTGGAGCAGGTTCAAACTATACTGCGACTTTACGCAACTACACTTTGGAAATGATTATATTCTGAGGCGTGCGTAGCTTTCCCTCTGCATGTTAGATGAGAGGCGATTACAACAAGCGGGCAGAGTAATCCACAATCCCTCCCTCACATTAATGTCTATCTTTGCATGGTGACTTAACGAACCTATTAAGTATTGGCGACAACTTTAATGTCAAATTATTTTTTGTATACGTTTGGTGTGGGATGTTAGTCATCAAATTCATCTGACAACTTTGATTTAAGCCGGTCCACACAAGGTACATTCTACGCTTCATTTTCATTTGTCAATCAAATCCTTCCTTGTATGTCTGCAATTTTAAGCGGTTGTCTTATGATCTTTACGTACAAAGTTAAGCTCCGTGTGTGCGTCATAAGTTGTTGGTTGACATCGTTATGGATGTCAATAATGCAAAAGATCATGATCTGGGAGTGCCTTCATATGAGCAATGCCACAAGCTAGGCGATGATGGGATTGAAGTGCCCGATGCCTTGATAATTTGGGTGGCAATAGGACTTAACTAATTTTTATTGTTTGATTTCAATATGGATGTTATTTATGGCTACTTGATATTGTTTTCTTTGGGCGATGTAAATATGGACTAAGCGCAAAGTGCAAGTCAAATGTAAACATGGATCAAACATGGCGATGTGGTACTTGACTTAGTACTATTTTCTTCGCATGTTTCTTGTTGGGATGAATCTGTATGTACTATATATAATTCTGGTGCTTTTGTTGCGAAGTGTTTTATAATTTAATTACGAAAAAGGAAAATTAAATTTCAAAAATTAAAGAAACCACATTATGAATGAAAACTCAATACTCTTAAGTAGGTAGGTTATATATCGGCCCATTAGCACATATGACTCGGCGAACAAAACTTTCATGGCTTCGAGGAAGGTTAAAAAAAAAAATCAAATCTACATATCTGCTGCATCATCGGCGTCTTGAAAAGTTGTCCGTACTATCGATTATTGTCCTCATCCATTGTCTTATCGAAATTAACCGTCCGCCAAGTTCTCATCGATTGACCAATCAGCGTTACGCTTGATAAGCGCCGACTTGCCGCTCAAACTTGACAACCGTCTGTCCACTTCATTGACCTTTTCGTAGATAGCTTGCAAGCTATTTGGAATCTGAGAGCAAGATGAGCTTGAACAATAGCTTCAATCTTGTTGAATCGGACATTTTGTAGGAATATGTGTATGGGTTATTTTGACTACTTTTTAGAGGAATGTCTGATTCATAATATTACACAAGACTATCTTTGTATGTATTTGTAATATATGGTACATGACTTGTATGTTTGCAGAAGACCTCATGCATTGTGACATACATTGTATTAATTTCTCAAACTGGCCGAATTCATCTTGCAAAAATTCGTTCCTTCTTGCATGCACCAAGTCATCCGTTCAGTACCCTCGGAAAGTACTTATTTGGCATTTCCAACACACATGCATTGCACCTTCCATCAGTACTATCCCACTGTCATTGATTTCCACACCCACAGTTCATCATACATTCACATTCCTCATTTGTATTTGTGCCCCAATTACATGTCTACTCATCCATAAAGGTTAGCAAAATTGCTCTTATCGGATACATATGCCTTTCCAGCGCACCCAACCTATTAAATGAAATACCCATGATCGATGTAAGTTGCTTTTACGCGATTTAGGGTAGAGTGTTGCCGCAAACAACAATAAGTGTGTTCACATCTTTCACCCTACCACCAACGTATTAATGACTACGGGTTTAAGGTAAATTAACATTTACAACCAACCACCAAAATGTTGGGAACCAGTGTTGTTTCCTTTGCATTTGGGTTTGTTTTTGCGTGCATATATTCTTCGTGAACTGCGAAAACAAAGTTTGACTCAATCAGAACCTTCACACCTATGGATGCACACCACGATGCAGCGATGCGTGGACAATCACTTACAGCGGTGTGACTCGGCCGAAGTCACGATTGGATTATGCGGTGGGTATATCGATTCGCCGGTGATCGGCGTTTTTTGAAGCAGGGGTTCCCCTTTGTGGAGTTTTGAACCTCTGGGATTACAAGCGCACCCCAATACAAGATGCTTGCACGGGAAGTATTTTGGAATTCGATTCCTTTGTTTGCCAAGCGAGTTCGGTGTGAACACCTTTGTCATTTGTGCTTTTCGAAGGTCACAAAAGCCGGTCGGTTGAAATCGTGACAATTCCCTCATGTCGTGACTCCCAAGTTAGGCATCGTTTGCAAAGTGAGGTTGGTCGGATGACTCGTCGACTCATTAGGAACTCACGGATAGAGGGCGCAAAAGCGGTCGAAGATACATGGATCAAACCCGGCAGATGCGATCAAGGCTATAATGGAGGATCCTGCACTGGTGTCGGACCCTGACCTTTCAGACTACTCTGGCTCCGAGGTTGGTGGTTTGAGCGAGGATTAGCAGATCTGGACATGTGGATGACATAATGGCGTAGTCTTGTAAATTTGCCATCGTCGGCCAAAATAAGCGACTTACAAACTAACGAGACCGTCATACTCTGCTAACCATTACAGCGGTGCATGCGTTAATGTCTTCATCATGTCCACTTTGTTGAAGGTATTTTTTGGGTCACCGTCCTCGACTAAAACACATCTTATGATTTTTGTTGATGCGATGAGAAGGTAATTTTTTTGTAATGTCAATGACCGATATCAGAAACTATGGTGTAACCTATTTTTTGTTGATTACTTCATGTTTGTGAACCGTTCAATATGGACAATAAGGTTTAAGTGTCAGAATCATTGACTGGTATCACAACTTTGTAATTGGAACAAAAATTGTACTGGCAAACAAGCGGTGTCATACACTCTAACATCAATATGGCCACATAAAGTTTTGTTTTTCAAACACAACCGTTGTGTGGAAGCATACCCATGGGGTCAACACATGCATTAGCAATTTGTCTCCCATTGTGCATTGTTATGAACTAATCGGCTACCCTTCAAACAAAAATTATACAATAGACCATGCGAGAACGAGTATTGATATTCACTAATGAAGAAATCGGCCGCGATGGTGAAGAAATGTCTGACGCATTCTATATATACGCTTTCAACTTGCTAACGGATAATAGTTGAGCCCACAGAAAAGTCACAAGCAGATACTAGTTGACGGATAACAGATATGCCGTCATTAATTACAAACAAACACACCGAGATAACGAAGTTGTTCATTAGAACCAAAATTCATGCACCCGGATAAGAGAACGCAGCGGATAACGGGCCACGAGATAAGTGACAATGCACCCACAAAATTCAGTCATCCACAAAGCATCCACAAAATTCATCCACATAGCATCCTGAAATGAATCCACATACCATCCACAAAATTAGTCATGAATCGCCAAATAGCATCCATGATGCTCTTACAATGACACCAACGTTTCCCAAAATTCATTACAGAATAACATTATAAGTTACATCATAATAACTTATAAAATTCTTTCCGTACATTCATTCCATAATAAAATTCATTCCACAAAGCTATTAAGTAAGTTACATAAGTTACATCATAATAAAATTCATTCCATAAACATTACTTACATCATGAAGTACAATACAACAAAAACTGGTACAAACTTCCATTACAGTTCCCAAAATACAAAGAAGTACAAAAGTTACATGATCAAGTACAAAATGATAGAAAATACAATGAAATACACCATCGCTTTGATAATATGTTCTATCCTTTCAACCCTTCGACCATGGTCATTTCCGAAGTCATGAAGCCTCGTCCTGACATCGTTGAAGTGTTATACTGTTAAAGCATCACCAGGTCTAGTGTTGGAAGGGATTCTGGACGTAACGTCTTCATCATCTTCAGCCACGAACTTGAAGTAATTGCAATGGGGAGTGGGAGTGGTACTCTACAATGCATGACAATCAGTTAGTTGAATACGACAAATATTACTGTCACTACTAAAGGAGTAAAATTTCCAATACATACTTACATATTTTGATGGGCAACCAAAGAACAAACGCCCTTCATTTCCATTCTCATTGTTCTGACAATACGTATGGCAGCGGTTCTTCCCCAATTGCATAGCCTCGTTTGTATTCTTATGTTGCTAATGTTAGAAGAAGAAGCCATGTTTTAAATCTGCGTACATGACAAAGTTGTAGTGCTCTGCTATGCTTCTGTTTGATGGGGTTAATAGCAGGTCTAGTTTAATTTGAGGGAGAGAGTGTCTTTCTTGAAAACATCTATTTGTTCAAGCTGCCGGGTTTAATAGCATTTACCTGAGAGGTTACCAGACTAAGCGGTAATAGCATTTGAACAAACATGACTCAATCTACACACATAGCATTTTGGCCCGAACAAATCTGGGTTTCAAACATACCATCTGTGATTAACTACACACATGTTACACACATAGCATTTTCAATCTGAACAAACATGGCGGTTTACAAACATATCGAGTTCAATGTGAAGTAAATTATCAATCACACATGTTAAGCAACTATTATCAACAAATCATCTTGACATGGAAAGATTATGGGCGGTTTGTTGGGCTGTGATTGATGGTTATCAAGCTGAAATAGTTATGAACAAATGACACATGTGATTTTGAACAAAGCGACCTTTGAAATACTTATCAACAACTTCGGTAATAGTTATGAACATTTAAGTTACATTTCGTACTAGTTATCAGCGTTGATAATAGTTAATTCAAGTCCTTGACTAACACATTAGTTCATAGCGGTTCATTACAACAATTCATCGTGATTCACAACAAATTGACAAAATCACATTATCGATCGGACATTGAAAATTACGCAACTATATGCATTCATTCAACTAATTATCAATCTGCATAATCATACTATGTTACGCAAAGATGTGATCCTTCGGTTTATGTTGGATCGGTTTACGTATTCATACTACGTTCTGGAAAATGTATACTTTAACATGCATAAATGTTCGTCACAATATGTGCCACATTTTTCAAGCATACCATTAATGTATCTGCATAACAGTAATTTTCAAAGCCCTAATTTTGGAAGCCGTAATTTTCGAAGCCCTATTTTTCAATGAGTAATTTTGGAAGCCCTAATTTCCAGATTTCAAATCTATTTTGTGAATCACAACCATAACTTCTTGATTTCAGCGGTTGGAGGACGAACCTGGTTCATCTATGGCCTGAAAGCCCACGTTATAAATCAACAAATTCCTTCTCTCTGAGATGGTGGTGGCGGTCGAGCTATGGCTCATGACGAATTAGATTGAGGTGTATACTCTGTATAACTTTGTATAGCGGAGGCGAAAAAATTTTTGTTTGGTTTGCATTTGGGAGGCGAGTTTTGAAGAAAAAAATTCTAAAAATTGTTTGGTTTGAGTTTTAGAAAAACATTTCTAAATCACTTTCTCTCTCTTACTCATCAATTAATCAATTTTTCTCTCCTCTCTCCTCTCTCCTTCCCAATCACTTTTTGTGTCACACACATCTACTCAAATTCTCCCAAAATATCAAATCATTCCAAACTTCCAAAAAACAAGCATCCCCAAAATACACAAGCAAACAAACCAAAGAAATTTCTAAACTCTCTCCCCAAAATTTTTATAAAAAACAACTCTCCCCAAAACAAACCAAACAATGTTTATTTTCATTTTTAGTCCGTAACCCAAAAAATCACTAACAAAATAGTGTATGAATAAAGATTGGGACCCCCTTTCCCCGTACGAGGAACCTCTCCTTGCAAGCCCCTCCTTGCGACCGTCCTGGCTGAGAGATTGGGCCTACTTTTAGGGCCAATCTTGATAATCTGAACCGTTCGTATTTTATGATTTATTCAGTATATCATACCTGTAAAAAATCAATCTGATCGGATATCAGAAAGTATGGGATGGTGTTATGGTTAACAGTTGAAAGAAAACTACTCCGATCAGATAGCTGTCGATATTCGGTCAACGTGATTTTCCATAGGTATGTACTATGCGACGAACTGTACACATTTACTGATGATAACTTCAAAACGGGTCCCCTGATTGCCCCCACGGGCCGAACAACACTATCAATGCAATGCACAATATTTGTGTATTCATAATACATTGGGATTATGATTCCCTCGATTTGTTATAGACTTGAAATTTTGGTAGAGTGTGAGAAAGTGCTTATAGCTTAAGCCTAAGCGACTTATAACATAACTATGAACATAACTTGATTTACGACTTATAAATTAAGCATCTCACCTTGATCAAAGAATAAGTGATCTTTGACTTCCAAAAAGCTATAAGTTATAAGCTATAAGCTAAACCAAACACATCAAAATAGCTTAAATTAATTTGAAAATTTGAAATAAGCGACTTTTAAAATTTGCACCAAAAGCAGACTATAGACTTGTTGGTTTTAAGCCTTTGATCTGTGTAATGTACTTCTTGTACTTCCTATTATCCTAAATTTGGGCGGTTGGTTGAGCTTAGGAACCAAGTCTAGTTGGCGATTTTGGAAGTGTTGATATAGGTAATATGCTTATCTGTTGAAATCACGAAGCTTGACTTGTATGTATCTGTTCAAATGTTGATACAACTACTATGTTCATCTATTGTAAAGCAGGCGTCTAACATGAGTCCTTGTCGTTATAAGTGGTTGGCGAGTTGAGGCGGTCGATGTGAAATTTAGAAAATGATTAGAAGCGAAAAATGAAATGAGATATGAATATTGTGGTCATATAGCGGAAATGTGTCACGGATTGGTTTATAGTGTCGAACATTTATGAGCTAGCGATGTCTCGATTATTGCTCATATTGTGTTTAGCATATCCGTCTTGGGCGTTGGCTCACCCTATATGGGACACCATTTTTGGTACAAGTGGCACCTCGAGGACATAGCTTTGATGGATGTGGGAGTTGAAGACTCATAGTTTTTGATTATTTTGTTGTATTACATGTACATCAACCCACGGGCTTATTTTGTATCTGATTAGCACTCTTCTTACGTGAAACCAAGTGTGAACTTGGAAAATTTGTAAGCTATAGGCGATTGCTTTTGTTGTTAACATGTAATATTGTTGTAAATTACTCGATGAATGAAAAATTTGTTGATTTTTTACACCATTGCATGTCTAATAGAATGGGATTTATGTATGTCCTTGAGGCGTTAGGCCATCCTTTGTATCATCATTGACCAGTTTGCCTGTTTGTGCGCCTGCATAAGCGGGGATTGTCATCATGTATTGTTAGTCGCGATACGATATCCGTTACTTGATCGGTTCGAAATTTTACCGTTTGGCGAAATCTTATTCATCGACTGTAGTACTTTTTAAATTTTAATTTCTCGCCGAAAATTTAACCGCATTCCCTACCTTACGCTCGCCTCGTTTACGAAAAACAAATAAAAACTAAACAAATCGACCAAAAAAATTAATAGTAACATAAATTGGTACGTCAAACATATAATCGATTGCAAATTTCCTATCACAAACATCATATCCAAGTACAACAAAATCTATTACCTGAAGGACTTTTAAGAAAATCATAAATAACATAAAAATAGCAACCGTAACCACCTTATGCAATTTGGTGTGGCATGTTTACAAAAAGCGAAAAGTCAAAACTTCGATAATTTGACTTCAATCACATTATTCTAAGTCACATCATCTCTCACACACATCATTTCAACCCCGAGCATAAGCGGAACCCATATTTCACAAAAAGTTAAAAAGAACAATTATTTTTATTTAAAAAGTGAGGAAAAAAATTGGACTAAAAAAAGCAATTTATGTCTTTGTGGGCCGAAAACAATAGCGAAAAAAAAATGGATGTTTGGGTTAACTTTTTGACTTTTATGGAAAAATGTGTATTACAAAATTGTATAAATTAATGTGTAAGGAAAAACAACAATGCTAGGTATCATGAAAAATCTTTATAACAACGCACCACACATTAATCAAGGTAATCCAAAGATCATAAATCTTTCATGATCATTTTCATGAAAAAAATTTAATGATCCCTAACTTTTCTCAAGGAAAAATTATAATTCGGAAGAGCAATGTTAGGTATCATGAAAAAACTTTCATGAAAATGCTCATGAAATATTTATGACCTTTGGATTACACTTAAAATAAAGCACTACACACTAATCAAGGTAATCCAAGAATCATAAATCTTTCATGATCATTTTTATGAAAGTTTTTCATGATCTAACTTTTCTCAATTGAATTGTGTTGCGTAATTTTGACTTTTCGAATAGTAATAAGCTGTTTGACTTGTTGGTTTTTCCCAACTTGCCAACCGCCTTATGTAGTGTCACGTCGTTTGGTTTCCCTCCCAAATTTGGAACAAAAACCAAAGTGCATGACAGTAACTTCCCAGATCTGATACTTTTCATGATGACCCACATCTGGTAGCCTTTCTAATCTCACCAACTCATTTCCATTTCCCACATACAAATTTAAAGCTGTGGTGTCCCTCCTTCTCTCTCCATTTCGGTTTCTTTGTCCACCTCCGATTAACAGTCTCTCTCTGTCTCTCCATTTTATTGCTTGGATGCGCCAGTAAGTCACCATTTTCTCGGGCATGTGTGAGTCTGTCTATTTGTTTTTGAGCACATTATTATTATGACCTCTTGTGTTAAGCCATACGACATTACCATTTACGAACTAATAAAGCTGTTCCTCCTTAGGTCATTCAAGCAGGCGTGCGATTAGGTATACAAACTACGAGGGACAAAGCGATATTGCCATTGGCGAGTTCCATAGTGACAAACGGTCTTCGTTCAGTAGTGCAGTCGGTTTTTAATCTCTGTGCATGAAGGTAAGTTGCGTATGGGTGATGTTGGGTTGAATGTCCGATGTGGCCCTGTTCCAAGTGTGCGCATTGGTTGTTGATTCTGGCTTCAAGTCGTAAATACTATAAAGCAGAGTACAACATATGGGCAATTAATTTTAAGTAAAAGCGGTGGCATGCCATATCTGCATAAATTAACCACAACATATCCTACTTGAAAATACACGAAAAAGTACCACTTTCGTACAATGTAACGTCACGACTCAATAGTCCGTTGATTGTAAGTTGTTGTGATCAAATTCGTTTTGTTACAATTTGATAATGTTCTTTACGCATCCTTATGAATATTGCATTAAATTCTTTGCGAAATATCGTAATTGGATATAGGCGACATGTCGGACAATCTTGAAACAAGCTGTGAGTTTATGTAGATTCGATTATTTCATCTTTATTAGGTTTGCAAGGTTATGTTTCTGTCGTAGTAAATACCGCGATGCATTGGTATGGCATATTGTGCCGTTATGTACTGCCATCACGAGGTTGTGCGATTTGAGTTTCACACACTTGCGATAGCCTCAAATTGCACCATGAATTGCGTGTACTGGATTAAAACTGTGTCGATTTGTTACCAGAATATGTGCACATAGGCCACATGTTGCGTATTCTGCGGTGAGAAATTGTGAAATCCACAATTCACTGAGTTATACTAAACCACTTCAGTTCATAATTTTCGGTGACAGCGAAAGCAGCGTTACCATTTTCACAAAAATGCCACAACTTTTTAAATGCCAAGGCAAGATTGATAAACTTTAAAGTTAGCAAGCGAACATGATAGAATGCACAAAGCGTACATACCACCGATGTAATTTGGCCTTCAACAAAATTTCATTCTGTTGATATTTATTCTGAGCAAAGGAACACATTGAAGGCAAGTGGCAAGGTTCCACGAATCGAAAGGGTTGACATTACAAGGCCGTCGTCAGCGGCCACTTGGACCATTTATTCTTCTGAGTTCGATCGGTGTCCTTCAGCGGCTCCGGTATGAATCCCTCTCGTCGAAGCGTGTGTGATATTTTTGCACAATTACGCATTACATATTTTCAACTCATAGCTTGCGCTGTGCACATTACATTTGTACTCGTTAACAAATTAAGATTTTAGAGACCAAAAGTAAGGGCCAAAATAATTTGGACCATTTATAATTGTTGTTGCAGAAATGATGTGGTTATTATATATAGAGTAATGCTAGGAATCATGAAAATAATATCATGAATATGATCATGAAAGATTGTCCACGTTTGGATTATACACACAATAAAACACCATACACTAATCAATGCTAATCAAATGATAAAAACATTTTCATGATACATTTCATGATATTATTGTCATGATCTCTAATATTACTCTTATATTTTTAGCAACCAAAATTGGACATTACGGATGCATTATTATGTAGTTGGGACTAAAAATTTGTTTGTGTCAAAAATTGGTCCGTAAATGTCAATGTTTGCGATTTGTGTACATATATGTATAGATATCCATCCATATCTAACATATCTTGGCCTTGAAATTGACAATGGTTGCGACCGACAACAATTCAAGGAAAGGCGAAGCGGAACAAGCGGACCGAATATGGTTAGTGTGCGGACATGTAGTAAGTAGAAATGCAAGTGATGGAAACACGTGGCTTCTTTGTGATAGCAAAGTATGGACTTCTATTCCATCGCACACCGTCATATGTGCTTCTATCGTGTCGCATTCGATGATTTCAATGGTCATAGGCGCCATATTGCATGTTCTTATAAACTCGATTATGTGTAAAATTCCATGTCGTTCTTATTTCAAGCTGTGTGCGAAATAGTAATTTGTATGTGCAAACATATGTAAATACCGAAAATGTGCACACATTGCGAGTGATACAACTTTTGGTGACAATTATTTTGGACTTCTGACTCCTATTTGTCTGTATGTGTGTCACGTTAAGTGTAACACTTCTGAGCGAAAGGATATTGGGGAAAGGTGGAAGGAACTCCTGTGATGAGAAGAAGAGGTTTGAGGACATGGCTAAGGCAAGTGCCAAGGCTGGGCGAAGAAGTTGCAAAGAAATCTGCAAAAGGTACTTAGGTGCTTTGTGTTTTAAATGCTTGCATTTAGTGTTTTAAATGCTTGCATTTGGGGAGGACACGCTATCGACACAATGTTGGTTAATTTTTGTATTAATGTTCACGTTAATAACATTGCGAGTAAAATGCAAGTCCGCATATCATTGAAGTCAATTGTTGATATCGTGAACGTATGTAAGCACAAAAGCGGCGATCATTGATATTGGGTTCGGTGGCCTCCTCGGGTTAAAGTGTACGTATAGATCACAACATGTGCCAATGGTTGATCTGAGAACTTGATCCCGACACCGTGTTAGATTATTTGTTCATAGCCGTCACTGAGGCTCACTGTGAGAAGTGCATGTCTTATTGGGTATCACGGTCGAGGAAGGCAATGGCGTGCGATTCACTGGTTCAATAGATGCATATCCCAATATCTCTGAAGAGGTTGGGTACATTAAGGAATCATTCCTTTGAACGGTTGAGAGTTTATCGACTCGAGTGATGGTGCGGATAGCGAGTTTTGGCGGAAGTTCTTGTTATGCGTGTTGGGGGCCATGTTGTGTCCTACCACAATGGCCAGGCTTGAGCTTATCGTTCGTTCATCTTAGTGAAGGGCGTGACGGTATGGGGGCATGTAATTGGGCAAAAGTGACCTGCAATACCTTGTCAAGGTGTTGAAGTATAAGATGAAAGTTATTGTGAGAACAGCTGGATGTGTTTTCCTTCTCATGATAGTAGCATGTCGACCGTTGTTTGTTTGTACCATGCCGATTACATATTTCATCCATTGCTGTGCATATGGGTCAATAAAATGGCAGTCGTTGCGAACTACAAACTTACCTGTTATTGAACATCATGACAAATATACCTGTACGGGCCACATTTTTTTAAACCACGAAAAACTTATCTTTTTAAGGAAAATTGCATGGGGATTCTGCCATCGAGACACATAAACACATACATATGATTGTGTTGTAACTTGTATGCATTGTTAACGAATACGGATTATTTTGCTCGGAAGTGTATAGTAAATATGTTTTCCCCCTTATAATGCAGCTATTTTACTTGGATCGTTTTGCCCCTCCCTGTAAGAGTACGTCGGCTACTACACGCTCCATCCCTCGGCTAAATGATTGGGGTGATGCCCAAATCTGGAGGCGAGGCGGCGTATGGGAAGCAAGCAAATGTTGCGACAACATGAGGTAATCAACCCATTAGATTACGCACATTTCTGACATTACCCCACGTGTTATGGATAACGGTGTGAGGCAATTTGTGTTCCTATGACTAGGTGACAAACAGTGACCCTTTCCTTGGCGTATGTCATATTTTCGGTTTGTCCCTCCTATTTACTCTGAAATACTCGAACTTTTGGGCGAAAACATTAAGTTCCCATGTGCGCGATGTTGTAGCCTTACAAATTCAATTTTATGTACTACTTGGTTAGGAAATGAATTTTAATTGAAGCCACGAAGTTAGAGTTTTGGAAAAGCTTGAAGATTTTGGTTTTTAACCTTGTAAAAAGGTCAAAACATTGTCGTTCGATTATTGTTAGTTAAGTAATTGAAAATTTATCTCTGTTTATGTAATTGGGAAAAGGTAAAGTGGTAAACATGGGATCGACGAAGTTTTTATCCACACGGATGAGCATCATTTACAACAAAATTTTTCCTCATTTAGATGAATGGAGGAATTAATTTTTATTACATATATTTAATATGTCAAGTGTGTACACATCGTTGTGTGCAACTTAAGCGAACCCGAAACTTTACGATTCACGGTTGAGATGGATTAACGATTGATGCATTAGCATTGTCATTTATGATTTCAATCGGTTGACAACTATATCGGTGGAGTTTCCTCCAACAAAAGCGGAAACCAACGACATTGATGGCGCAATTGACACACACCATGTCAATAACAAGCGAAACCACGGATTGATGATGTTCGTTTGAGCAAGGTTGAGGCCGACATTGGTGAACTCAAAGAAACCATGAAGCAAGTGCTTGAGCAATCACGGAAATCGGGGACATGTTGCTCAATTTCGGAAGGAAGGCATTGACAATGCAAAGGTAAGCAAAAGCAATCGGTACACATGCTTCGCCAGTTCCACGAGAGGTTAATTGGGGATGAAATATGGTAGTAACTTAATGTATGTGTTTGTGTGATTAGGTGGAGTCGAATGAAAGAAATTGTAACATTAACATGTCGTCGGCATTCTTTGGCAGAAAGGAATCTTTGAGCGAAGTGGTTCTTGACTATATTATGCGGCAAACAACGTTTAATGAGCGAGACATATTCTTGAAATGAAGCAAATGATCGACAAGTCTTTGGCGGGTTTATTGGAAGCACACAATTGCCTCGTGCGGAGAAAGGGTTTTTACCCTACTGGCGAGTCGAGTTGCATGATGGCGGCGTGGTCTTCCCAAATTATTATGGTAGCCCAAATGAGGTAATGTTCAAGATTCTGAGGGTGGATTGGGAGGACAATTATGTGAATGCAATGTTGTCGAATGAGATAATTGATATGCGATGGGCGATTCGTGCCGTCCAGAAGTTGGGGACATGCACAACAACCGTGGCCTTGCGTTGGGCCGAAACATCATAGCGAATAGCAAATCTCTTTCGGTTGATTAAGCCATCAAGAACGTTACTGTGAGTTTATCTTCGTTTGATGATTTGCAAACCTTGCCACCAATGCGAGGAAAGCGGACAATGTGCATCCTTCTTTGGTAAGGTTGGCCAAACATTGGGGCCGGGACAAATTATATGAGCACACGAAAGGGGCGAGGAAGAGGAAGAGGAAGAGGAAGAGGTGTTGAAGCGGCAGGCGTGGGGATATGCATTAGATGCGGCGATAGCAAAATGAGTACTCGACTTCTTGCGAAAAATTCCCAAATCGCCACATCACTTCACCTTTCGTATGTTTCATTACCAATTGATGCGGCGGTATTCTTGATCATAATTGAACCATTATTTACATTGTATTTTAATATTTGTGATTCTCTTGCAAGCTTGCGGTAACAAATGTTAATACACTTGTGTTGCGATTTCGGACAAAGTCTGTCCAAGCTACTGAGGTTGGACAAGCGGTTCCGTTCACGGGTTGAACATCATTGCACCAATTTTAGATGCATAAGGATGTGTTATGTACTTTGCAAATTAAATTTACGAGCTGTCTTTGAGTTAGTTAATTGTTTATATTAATAGGAGTTGATGTTACTTGATTGTTTATATTGATAGGACTTGATGACCTTTGGAGAGCATAGAGGTTTTATCGTGACGGCGAAGTTGTTGACTACTGTACTTGACGGCGGGAAAAATGAAAGTGCGGATGAGTTTAGTACTACTTAATTAACTTGTTCCATAGTATTTGTGAAATAAGTTTGATTTCCACAATTTTCATGTAATGTCGTGCTATGTTTATTTGATTCTTATGCGTGTCGGTTCTTTAATTTTTCATTCTCTATGATTTGATGGGTTTATGATGGGTTTATCGATGTAGCATGTAGCACTTTGTAGGATTTTATTTGAATTTAATGTCACGATGGGCTAGGGAAAGATCGGTGGCTAAATTTCCTCATTTGAAGTTTTCTTCTTTTGGTCTTATCTGCACACATCTACCTATTGGGAAAATTGCAAACCCGATATTTTCAAAAAATATTTACAAATTCATGGAAACCTTTATAATTTTAAATATGAAACTTAATAAAGTTTACCCATGAATTGCAAATTTTTTTGAAAACTTATAATCAAGTGCAAATTTCCATAGCTATTTTCTTCTACTCTGCTTACATTTTCCATTTATTTTGGGATATTGTTGGCTCCAGTTTGTAAAAAACATGTGTTTCTTTTTTTTTTTAACTTGCTGACCTGTAAATGAGCATTTCAATTTTCACATATTATTTTAGCAAATACTATTGGACATGTCATAAGTTGTGATATGTAAAACTTTGTCTTTTCATTTTGTTCTTTTAAAACTGAAAACTAATCTTCATTGGATTGGAGACTAGTAGAATCAGGAATATCTGCCATAGTTGTACACAGAAAAAAATAATCTTATGTTGTACAGTTAAGCGAATCGTTTAAGTTTTACTAGAGGCATGGGTTGCTTCTTCTTGGTTGATGTCTCGTTTAATGTAGGGACATTATGCGTGTCTATGAATCTGCATGAAATGCCTTGCGAATGTGCTCTGTGACGTGACATCGCTTGCGCTCAAACCGAGGGCATGGCTATCCGACCTTTGTAAGTCGTGCCATCGACAATGTTATTTCCACTATATTAGCATGATGGACATCCATGTAGGGACATTGTTATTTAATTGCGGCTTAAACAAATGGCAAACCTTATTTACTTAAGTTGCACAGTGCATTACAATGTTCGACCAATCAACAGTGGCGGTTCAATTGACTAACGGACAGCGGCAAGTACACCAAGGCAGGAGGCATCTTTGCGTGGTACTTTCGATATATGTGTCGGTAAGTAAGTGTTTTAGGTCGGTTGTGTATTGCGAAGACATATTTTGCGAAAACTTTGGTGACTCGGCTTTTACACACTAAACATGCGACTTTGATACTAAATCAAAAACTCAACCTCTGAACCATGATAATATCGTCAAATCATTTTTGGACATAGCGGATATCTTTGGGGTGCTTGATGCATGTCGAAGGTAATATGAATGTCCATCCCATTGAGGCGAGTAGATTTAATATGAGCGTCGGTAATATGAATGTCGATCCCATTTACATGAATGTCAATGTAAATATGAAAGTTCGTACATGTTAGCATGCCCTCTAAACAATGTCTTCACTTGTGTTTATGCTGATTTACATGCCTTTCAATTATAGAGGTACATTGGTTGTGCCTAAAATAGATATAGTAGGCCGTGTGGCGTACCTATTTGACTCATTGGCATCGGCCTGCTTTGGACACCAACAAATTTGAGCCTTGACAAATATGTTGGTATGTCGTCTTTGGATTTCACAAATCTACTTCAACAACATCACATCCTTCACAAAAACTAACCCTCTCATTACGCAGCGAGTTCAAACAATGCATGCCTTCTTGCAACTTCTGGTTTGGAATTGAATATCTTTGTAGGCGTCGTACCTTTGGCGTCGCATGTTAGAACAAAGGCCATTACAACAATTTGGGCCGAGTAATGCACAAACCTGCGTCCGTTGACTTCACTCTGAATCACTCATTTAACAAACACCTTATATTTTCTGGCTTAATGTTACATTTCATTTGTAGCACTTTCATTGTGGGATGTTTGTGATAAAGTACATCAATGACCCTAATATACCCAGCGGTCCACACAAGGTACATTATGCAGCTTAATTTCAATTGCGAAATAAATCCGTTTATTTCCTACATTTATGTATGCACGATTTGTGTTATTAAGCTTTGTGTACATAGTTTCATCATACGTGCTTGTAGGAAGTTCTTTGTGACTTCATTATGGATGTGAACAATACAAAGATGCGAGTATCCTTCACGCATATGATTGATTGCAATTACAACAAATCTGGCGGCGATTTTATCATGGCTGCCGATCTGACGATAATTTCGATTGCGAACCACAAGCTGGATTCTTGCATCGACTTGTCGTGACAACTTTTTAGGTCGCATTTGTGATAATACTAATTTCACATGTATTGATTGTACACATAATTCCAATGTTTGGAATTTGGAACAAGCGAGGGAGGTGTAGTAATGTTTGTTTGCTTTTATAAGTGGCACATGCGTAATGTCATACACATAATTCCAATGTTATGGGTACAGAACAAACAATGCAATGTCATATTTGCCCAAATGAATATAGTAATTTTTGTCAACTGCAATGTCATATTTGTCCAACAAACAATGCAAGTTCAAAGTAGTAATGTTTGCTCGCTTTTACAACATCAATTATGTTTGTTTGATTTTTGTCAATGCCATGATTTTGTCCAAAACAAAGCAAAAAAAAGGCCACAGAACAAACAAATAGCGGTGACTATAATGCACTTTGAAGGGGAATTGATGACTACATAACAATGCACAAACGGTGAAAAATTGCACTAAAAATAAAAACAACCATACAACAGACCATTAAAAACAAAGAGTATTCATATTCAATTTTTTTTTTGTTAAGCAAAACAAAAAGCGTATTCATGAAAAGCACATACAAGGTGTCAATGCTACATCAAGAAGAGGAGGTTGGAGCTAAAAAGGGTCCAACCTCGTAGTTAATGACAGAGACCAATGAAGAGAAACAAAAGCGAAGGAAAACAATAAGAATGTAACTCCAAGCCCATCCTCGAGAAAACCGCATAACAGGGCAGCAGATGAAACTCCAAGCGGCATGAACAAACTTGAGACCATCTGTAGCCATTGAGACTTGGCGTGAACCTTCAACCTCCATTCGGACTTGAGCACGATCCTTCAACCTCAAAAAAAAAATAACTTCTGACGGACCAACAATTACAACAAGGCGGCCGGACCTCCAATAACTTTCCCCAATCCAATGATTTCCAATCTGACACACCAAAACATCATTCAAGCAGTTGGAAAAAAGGCCAATATCGTGGCGAGACTTAAGGCTATTCGTTGATCCCATATAGCGGCCGGAGTACATATATAGCGAGCGAGTTGAAGCCGCAATGAGCGGCAACGAAATGAGCATGCTTGACCCCATAAACTAGCCTCTGATTTGGGGAGCGAGCGGCTAGAACACCCCACTCGATTGAGCATCTGCCCGGCATGGCTTGGGCTTGGTCAACTCGGCTTTAGTTATGCGAATGGATCTTGAGCGATGTCTAATTTGGGAGAGCATCATCCTTGCTTCTTCATGAAATTTGGTCGTATTCTTCTTTGCGAGATGAGCCTTTCTTTCTTGGGACGAGGCAAGTTACGCCATGAGTTTGGCTTCCTCAAGTTCAAGTCTTTGAGTGTTCTTGTGAATACTGCGAGAGGTTTGCTGGCTTAGTTTAAGTGAAGTAGATATGGTGTGGGCTTCGTTTAGGAAATCCTTTTTGGTTTGAATATCCTTGAGCAAGTCTGAACCATCTCTGAAAGGGTTGGCCATTCCGTGATGATCTTGCCCAATTGCTTTAGTTGAATGGGGTTGAAAGGATTAGGGAGAGGTTCTAGCAATGAAAAACGAGCCAAGGTTTCATCGGGTTTGTGGAGAATGATTTCTTCAACTGGGGTGTTAATGAGGTTCATGAAGGTGGTTAACGTTTGTTGAGTTTTAGCATCAAACAGATGTAGCCTTTGAGGCAATGGGGATATTTCGTCTAGATCTTGTTGAAGAATAGAAACTTCGGCCCAAATATCCTGCGATGGACCGATGGCCTTTGAACATTAATGGTTTGGTGAGAATATATGCTTGCAAGTAATAAAGAGTAAATAGGATGAGGTTGGAAATGGTAGTACATGTCACGATAACGTCTTGTATTGACGGTTGGCCTTGTTAATTTGTGGTTGTGGCATCGGGGCGAGTTGTTCTAATCTTGATGAAATGGCGACATCGGCGCCTTGAGCTCTTTCTCTCGTCTTTGCTAACGAGGGGATAGTCATGAGGACCTTCAAGTTACATCTCGCCCATTGGTCGTGGACATGAGTCTGTATTATGTCCATCCTGTAAATTGGAGAACAATACCGGTTACTTAACGAGAAGTTTTTTCCCCAAACAAGCGGTAACATTTGTAATTCTATTTACCTTCGTTGTGGTGAACTTGGTTGAGGGATTTTGTGTTCTCATCTGTTGAGAGGATTGGGTGTTGATTGAAATGTCAAATTCAATCCTCTGTGATTCTTTGTTTGAAGTTTGGGAATTGGAGGGTTGGATGGTGATGGTTGAGGGCTAGAGGAAGGGACAATGTGTTGAGGAGAAGTGGAGCGATGTTACGATCTGATTGTGTAGATTCTTTGTGGCGAAGAGTGTGAAGAAGGTTGTAAGGAAGTGCATTGCGATGCTTGGTGGTGGTGGAGTTGGTTGTACAATGGGTTACGTGGGTACATTCTTGATGGGAATTTGGGAATTTGATGAATGTGTTGAGGAGAAGTGTAAGCATCGTCATCATCGATGGCGACAAGTAATCTCCTTCTTTTCTCTGCACAAAAGTAAGTGATCGATCGAGGCGTGAATGGAAATTGAGATGATGTAAAAATGTAAAGTGAAGGCTTACTTAGTAGAAACGCCTGAAGGATTTGATGTAGTTTGGCCAAGCATTTGGTGAGAGGATATCCCACTCGGTTAGATGCGTGCTTAGAAGCGGGAAGCGAGCTCTTCTCTCTTCTTCCTGTGACCTCTGTCTCGGCGAGAATGCGGGTGGTAGTTCCTCTACGTACTCTTGTCTGCTTGGTACAAAAGTCTGGCATTAATTTGGGCGAAGGGGTGTTTATGCGAGTAGTTGCATCCATTGGAGCCTTGCCTTTATGTTGGTCCCTAACCAATGGTTCGGCGAGGCCCAATTTTGGTGTCAAGGTTAAACAAGTTAGTGTTTTAGAAAAAAAACAAAACAAATTGCATGACACGATCGAGGATCTCAAGTATATGGAGGAAGGATACATGTAGCCTTAAGCTTGGAAGCGAGGATATCTTGACTGAATATGACAAGTATCGTTAAAGCTGACTTTCAAGTGGCTTGTGAAAATAATGGCGGAACATAAGTCCCCACCAATGGTGGCAGTAAAGCGATCCAAAGCGGGTTTGAAGAAGAAGGGGCCAAATTCTTGGAAAAGTTTGGTGTTCTCTGTGAGTATGGATTGACTTGTGTAGGATCTTTGAAGTGGATTGGACCCAATCTCCTCATGGATGGTTGGGTGGAAATAAGGATAAGGGATAGCACAGGAAAGACCAAATTACTGGACCATTGATTGGTTGTATGTCTCAAAGCTGCAATTTGGATAGCTTGGCGGAGGATCTGACGACCAACCAAGACATGTCTAGAGGTGAGAATGTGTCTCCAACTCTCATTTTGTTCTTGGACTTGGTCATTGTGTAAATCGGATGGAGTGCAGTGAAGAGGAAGCGAAGTCTCTTGGAGGAGAATTCAAAGTTTTGAAATGGCATGTCTGGTGGGAAGGTCTCTGCGAAGGAAGGTTGTAAAACATGGTCGGATGATTTGTGAAAGTGAGGATGGGTTGGTGGTATAAGTGGCGGTTGCTCGGCATAGGAGTAACAAGCGAGGTTTCAAGGTGTTAGGTGGTGGGGTCGTGCCTCGGGAAATAGGCATACAACGAACTGGAAGAGCGAAGGGCCACCACAGTTGCGAAATCTTCTTGTCCTAAAGGAAAATAGGGCCTTGTAAAGGGTGGCAAGAAGATAAGGGCTAAAGCCATAAGTTGGCCATCTTGCATACACAAGGCAAGGGGAGGTATTCTTCGTGATCTTGTACCCGAGGACACAAAAAACTCACAAAGCCAAAGTAAGTAAGCAGTTCTTTCTTTGTCATCGGCAGAGAACGAGCTTGCCTTGGTATTTTTGGCAAAATCTGTATAGCACATGTCGGTGTTTAAAGTAAATGTCACTTTTGGAGGCTCGAGGAGAGCATGAATTGGATTGCCCAAGATTGGGAGACCGATCAAGTGAGCTACATCTAAGATGGTAGAAATCATACCAAAATTGAGGGTAGGGAGTTACTAGGCTGCGACCAAAAGCATCTGGCGGCAATGACAATCGGCCCTTGTCCGCGTCATAAATTTTAGTCGGCAGTCTAATTGCTTCACCAATGCCACTGGTGCTTCCATACTTGATGTCGTGACCTTCAATTCTCTGGCCCGGCTTCCATGTCAGTCTGGTGACCTCCACCCTCTGAGTGGGTTTTCTTGACATTCAGTTAGTCCGCCGATCCGGGTTGGTTGAAGAAGGTTCTCACCATTACCAAGGGATAGTATGGAGCTAGCTACGTGCAGGAAGTAAGGCGAAGGTAGGGCCTAAGTAGCCTTAGCGGCGAGCTTGTCTTTGGGCAATAGGGTTGCACCAAATTTTAGAGGAAGCGTCGTGCTCACGATAGAGATGCAGGAAGCGGAGTAGGTCTTCATTGTTCTCCTCGGATGGAGATGGTTGAGATTTTTTGGCGCCATGGCTTAGGGTTTTGTCGTGCTCTGGTTTTGAGCGGCTTTGGTTGAGAAGGAGAATCTGATCTGGGGAGTTCGAATCGAGAGAAGCGAAGTGGTTTGAAGTTGAAAGGTGGGTCTTTTATAGCTTATGATGGGGCGATATATTTGGTTTGTAGTTTATGTTTGTTTTAGACTGTATTACCAAATTTGCTATTGGCCCCAAACAATGGCCCCCTCGTTAAAGTTAAATATCATATGGCTTGGACCCCCACAAGGGGGACCCCCAGGACCCCCTCCTTCTCTGATAGGTCACTTTTTTTCTTCCCTTCTCCAATCGGCCCCCGTGTGTGTGTGTGTGTGTGGGGTGGTGGTGGTGCGGTGGTGATTGGAGGGGTGTCAATCACTTCCATAATATTTAACTTGAACATGGGGCTATTGTTTGCACCAAGTTTTGCGATCTCTGTCGACAGATGGCCCATAATCGAGGGCATGTGGCCAGAATGTCCACCACACGAAAGTGGGCTCTCTGCATGTGGGTCACCTAGAAGTGATAGGGAAGTTTTACCCGGTCATGGAGTTAGTGGGCACACTTTCAGGAGGAAGCATGAGACAAAGCAAGAGCCCTGCTCTGTCGACAGAAGTTTAAAACAGTTGGTGGCCATGAAATAAACACAAGAAAAGGGAGCTCCACAGATAGAAGTGGAGGTTTAGTATTGATATCAAGTATCTTGTTTTTACGGCCCATCATTGCATGATCCTGCGTCTACACCATAACTGCCACCCGCTGACTTCGAATCTTCAAGTCCCCTCTGCCAAATATTGACTGTTCCCAGTCGACCTTCCTTTTCACCATTGTGGGGGCATGTCCCTCATCATTATGAGTTAGTGGGCATACTTTCTGGAGGAAGCATGAGACAAAGCAGCAGCCTTGCTCTTTCGACAGAAGTTTCAAACAGTTGGTGGCCATGAAATAAACACAAGAAAAGGGAGATCGTGAGCGAAGTGGAGGTTTAGTATACTTGGAATGCCTACAAGGAGATCGTTCGTTTAAGCTATCCATTATCTTGTTTTTGTATTGACATTGCATGATCCCTGCGTCTACACCATAGCTGCGGTATGCTTACGACTTGAATCTTCAAGTCCACTCTGCCAAATGTTGACGCTTCCCTGTCGACCTTCCTTTTCACCATTGTGGGCCATGTCCCTCATCATTATGAGACAAAAATCGACAGAATATTGTCCACTAAACACAACCACAATCCTTGCAAACTGGGCCACTGAACCACAACACTAGGCCACTCACTGTTACTGCCCCTGACTATGAATCATCACACTCTGCCAAATATTGAAATTCCCCTGTAATTTAATAAAAATATGTTCAATGTTCTGTATTGTAATGACTTAAACACAATTGTTGTCCTACATTTTACGTAACGAAATTACACAACTTATTTATATCAAAAACAAAATATACATCTCGGGTTTATAATAAAAAAAATGGGAACTACTTTTTTTTAAAAAAAAGTTCGCTCATATTTTCAGCTAAATTATGATTAGATATTAGATTAAAAATTCCTCTTTGCACCTATTTTTCCACATCCTCCCAGCAATTTGCTCCATTCAACTAACATTGAATCTTGCATGCCACGACTTACCTTTGGGCGATTACTTGCAGTGCTCATGGATTTAGTGGCCACCCTCCAGAGGAAACATGAGCAATTGGGAGTGCATGTATGTCGAGGAAAGGCTAAAGGATGCAGGCACGGTGGCAACTTCAATTATATGCGCCGGCGGTACAAGTGAAGCTTTTATGTGGTTTCAATACGAAATGACCGTGCGATTCTGAAGTTGCCTGAAGCGATTCTTGAATTGGCGAGATCATGGGGTGTGGGAATTTTCTGACTATAAAAGGCGAGAATGTTTAGAGAGAGAGGACATGAACAACAACACAACTTACTTTCTACATTGTAACCATGTAGTTTTTCCCTTCTCCTTTCTACTTTGTTACAACACAACAACACAACAACTTTCTACTTTATACTTTCTACTTTGTTACCATCGGTTCATCGAAAGAAGTCTTCATCCTTTTAGGGCATTCAAACCAATACCACAATTGCTTGATTTTCTTCTTCAACTTGTCAAGTTAAAAATCTTTGCCGTTCTTTGTCGATATAGGCCCACCATAATTTTACTAACAATAAACCCATACTTCCATAGTAAACATGAAATAATTTCACAACTCTGTTTGTAACTTCGTAATTCATATACCAATCGGCATGGAGATAAAATGCTTGAGTTAGTTGGGTTACTTTCTCCAAACTATACAATTACGATTCACCTCATCAATTGTGTTGAATCATTTTTCCTGCTTCTTTGCTTCAACACTACCGTATTGCCCCAATTTGCTTGGAATCGGGAGAAACATCGAAAAATAAGTCGCCGTTGCTTAATGTGCGGTGTACTTGGATCCACCAACCCAGTTTTGCGTGAGCAGGCGATGACTCCGCATTGTACTCATAGTCGATTATCTGGGGTGTATCTGCATCGAGTTAGTACCCTGTTGTCTAAGCGAACCTTAGGACACGTTAAGCTTTGTGTGCCCAATGCATTTGCAATTCCCACATTTTCTTGGTCTTGACGGTTGGGCGATGCGATCACAGGTTCCTTTTGTCTTCACAACATCGGGATCTTCTACTCCAAATTGTCGGCAGAATGAATGTTTCCCTCTGTCTCCATTCCCACCGTTCAAATTCCTCTCATATAACTCCTTCATCCGGCTCGTCATCGGAAGACATGCATCCCTAGCCTCTTTGAAACCTTAGTTGATTGCGAGGCATAGAAACACATTCGTTGTAGGAAGAACTCAATATCCCATCTAGGGCCGTACGTGTTGTAGTGCTATCAATTGAGGGTTGAGGCCATTCTTTGGCCATCCTTGCTTGCGACCCTTGTCCATCTATCTGACACACAAGTTGGAATTTGCGTGAAATTTTGGCTTTCATAACACATATCATGTGGCGCAAGGTAGCCCAACGACTCAAACTTCATGCAAGAACATCTCATTCGGCATCCTTTGAATTGTGTGTTACTATCCATGATCATCCTTCACTTTGTACTTATGAATATAGTAGCATTTCGACCATCAGGCAAAGGAACCGTCCTTCACATTCAACTTCCCTCTTCTAAGATTTCATCACGGAACATTCTAAATATATTTGAATTGAATAGCTCGACTCCATGTCTCTCTATATCTACTTAATGGAGTAATCAATCTGGAAAAGTGTTATTTGTTTTTGACATCATCTCGACCTCGTTATACCTTATCCTTGCAAGAGCAGATCATAGTGCCTAACAAATTCATATAGCTTCAATTTGTGTTGGAGGAAGGATTGAAATAAGCATTCATACACTCCGGCGAGTGCTCTTCATCGACAAAGAAATGTCACGCATATATGCCTCGGCCCACATATGGCCTTCTCATATGTCTCCAACATAGCTGTTGGTTTGAAGTCCAAATCTTTCGACCATTGTCGTCGACCATGCTCAAACTTTGTCTCATCCGTTTCCATGTCCATACCTTTGCTTGAAAGCATGTGCAAAGCCACTATGTGAACATTTGAAGCGACATTTTTCCCAGATGCCAATTACATAATCGATGTCTTGCGTGCGGAAATACTCTTGATTGCCTCTCGCATCGCCTTATCCCCATCTGTCGATCTGGACACAGTGCTTTATTGCCCATCGCCTCCATAAATGTTTCCAAAACCCATGTGTATGTCTCAATTGTCTCATTAGCTAGCAAAACACATGCAAATATCGTGGTCCTAAAGTGGCTAGTCACACGATAACATGACAAAAGGTTTCTTGTATGCATTGGTTACGTAAGTTGAGTCAAATATCAACACATCACCAAACTTTGCGTAGTCGGCCGCGATTTCGAATCTGCCCAGAACAGATTTTGTAACTTGTTATCGTTACACATATCATACTTGTAAAAAAATCGTGCATCAACATCAAGCTTTGTACATAGGTAAACCAACGCACCTGCGCATCACCATCCTCAACCACGCTCTCGTTAGGCGAATATGGTTGTGCGGATCCGTGCGGATGAAACCAACATTCTCATAAGACCGGATTGATTTACCATATAGTCCATGATTTGGCTAGTCTTCACACCGACATTGCGCATAGCCATTGCTTGAGCTTTGTCGTATTTGTTTAAAGCTGCGATGTGACCTCGAATACATCATACGGTGTTGTTCGCCAATTCATGGTTGTGATGCTGACGAAGTGAGTCACAACATACTTTCCCCTTCACGGCATCCGCATCGTACCATATCTTGAAATTGGGCCTTGCAACCTACTCTTGTTAGTGCCTTGGGAGCTCTACTCTTCTCAACAACACGGTCCAAGTATTTTGGTATCTCTGACCCTCCCTTGAACACAACCACAGCCTACTAACGACCTTTCCCTCTTTATTTGTGTTAAATCTGGGTTTTCGTATACTAAATCCTTAAACTTTAGCATCGCATTGTAGAAATCTTCTCCATCTTGACGAATCAAATTTACGTTCGAGAATAGCCGTTCAACATCACCAACCATGTCATTGCGATGAGCATCGTCAACCATTTCTTTTTTCACGTCGGCTCTGCCATGTTCACCGTTCATGTTGGTTGGTTCTTCATTGCTCGGACCACCTTCGCAACCATGATCAGGTTCTGCTCGACTTTCATTCATCAAACGAATGTCATCTGCTTCATTTCGAATGTCATAATCATCACCTTCCCTTTTAACTTTCCGCTGGGGCCATACTGCACAGGACATTACTACAAACAATTACTTGATGACCGAAAATTGTTAACACAAACACAAACATGACACAAACATAACACAAACACAAACACTAAGCGAGAAAGAAAGAAAGGTTAGTTGCCAATGGAGGGTTCAGATTGGACGAAGCGTAGAAGCGGTTGAAGTTAATTTGGGGGTTTAGTTGAGGAAAATAAATTTGAAGTGAGCAGACCCTGAGAGGCGAGAGAGCGAGGGAGGCGACTCCATACCTCATATCTAGTTCGAGAGAAGGGCTTCACTTATCAATGGAACCAACACACCCTTGTAATTCGTTGTTGTTGGAAATGCCCGTTATCTTGTTCCCTCTGAGCTTCGTCAATGGAGCGAACCAGGGGCTTCTCCTGTTAATGGAAATCATGATTACTGTGACTCAACCTTACGAGAGAGGAAGCGAGAGAGATAGAGATGAAATCTGAGAGTGAGTGGGATGTAATCATGCAAATACAAGCATTAACATTTGCCGGTTTCAACTTTTTCACGATTAAACAATTCAATGGTCTTGATCAATTAATGTAATCTAACGGCTAACAATTGGGTTGCATATGGTGTGCAACCTTAAGGGGGTTGCACACTTAAGCATGACCCTTTTTTAAATTGTTACTAAAATTTATAACTAGTGACTTTTTATGACAATTTTCAAATTGTCATTAAAAATTAACAATTAGTAATATTTTTTTAATAATATTTTATACAAATATTATTAATTATTATAAGATTTATTAAATAAAAAGTCCATCTATTAACATCTACCCATAAATCTCCCAATCAAAAGTGAGATTGAACCAAAGCAAGTTGGCGTGGAATCATCATCACTTTAAAGAAAATGAAATAATTACAAGTGGGGTTAAAGGGGGTAGGCATACATGATGGTGCATAGAAAGTGAGAAAGCACAAGCACAAAAGGTGGGGTTCACACTTAGTTCTCCTTCCCCAAGAAGATAATAATAATAATAATAATAATAATAATAATAATAATAATAATAATAATAATAATAAAACATAACTGATAGAGAGCTCTAATAGAGCTGCTCTTAAAGCAGCTCTAGTGAGCTGTCAATGCATCCAAAAAAAAAAAAAAGTAGGAAAAAGACAAAACAAAAGAAAGAAAAAGATAAATTAATATTATTTTAGAACTCTTTTTTTAGAGCTCTAAAACATTTTTCATAATAACATAAAAAGGGGATTTAAGTATATTGGTCCATTTTATAGATTTGAATGGACATAGATCTACGCACTTATTGTTTAAGTCCATAACGACAATCCCATGTCGGTAAGGGAGTCTGGATCCTCGGCCACCCTATCCTGTGGCCCTTCCAGCAGCACCCCAAAACGACGTCGTTTTGGGGCTAATTTTCAACCAAAAAAAAAAGAAAAAAAAAAGAAAGAAAAGAACGAGCAAAATAGAACGAAACTGGAGAAAGAGGGAAAGAAGAACACGGCACCGGCAGCCTGCAACGACCACACCCTCCGGAATCCCTTCACCCACCGACGCCACTCTTCGATCACTGGTATGATTTCTCATTTCTATTCACCTTCCACTTCCATCCATATATATACATATCTTTATATCTATAAAAATCTACAATACATATATATATAACAAATCATGGGCTAAAAAATATGATGAAAAATCAAAGTTCATCACCAAAAAATCAAAACCTTGAATTCTCTCTCAAGCCTCTCTCTCTTCCACCGCCGTAGTATTGTCGTCTCAAACTCACCCACGTCCTTCATCTTTCTCCTCTTCTTCTTCTTCTTTTGATCGAGATGATGGCTCATCGTTGGTGGCGAGATCAAGATCGCCTTGAGAGAGAGAAAAGTCTCGTGGCATTGGTTGCTCGTTGCAGGATCTCGCAACTATGGTTGCCGTTGATGCTTTTTTTCTCCTCCTCTTTGGGTACTGTTTTCCTGTGTGTGTGTGTGTGTTTTTTTTTTTTTTTTTTTTTTTTAAATCGGCCCCAAAACAACATCATTTTGGGGCGCTGCAGGAAGCGTTGCAGGGTAGGGCAGCCGAGGATCTGGACTCGTCGGTAAGGATAGTCACGCATCTTTTTATTTGTATAGATCCATGCCTTTATTTGTTCAAATGACCTTTTCAAACCCATTTCTCTCTCTTTGTCTCCCCTCAATTTTTCTCTTACATACCTTGCATTCTCCAGATCTACTTTCATTATCCTCTTCTTCATTTTTTGACCTACAATGTTGTGTAGTTCACTTTAGATCTCTCTTTTTCGTTCTTATGAAGGTAAGTGCTATCATTGTTTTGTTGATCAGTCAATAGTCGATTAAATCAATAAGAAAATGAGAAGACATGTAGCAAAGGAAAGTGGATGTTGTGAATGATGGCGTGAAACCATTGACATAATACAAGTTGAAGGCAGATCTCTTATCGTTGTCGTCGTCATCATCGAAAAGCACCTTCTTCTTTTTCTCTCTGAAATCCCTAAAGCTGAAGACGAAGTAGTAGGCTCTCTTAATTTGAGTGAGCACCCTGTCCTTGTCTACGTCCTAGCCTTTATGACTTGGCCATTTAGCGTCCTCTACTAAGACAGGATGTCCACGAGTTTGATGGCCTTTATGACTCGGCTATTTAGCGTCCTCTGCTAAGAGAGGATAATCCACGAGCTCAATTCCTACTTCAATTATAGGAACACTTTATTCCTAACCTAGAAGGGTTTTTACGAGTTGTGGAACTAGTTTGACTCCGAGAGGTGGTACCCTTTGGGTCGCATCATTAGCAACACTCTCTACTTTGGTCTTACAGTCACTATCGTTCTTATCTACTAATTTGCTCGCTTTCTCTACCTCGCCGTCCATATCCGCGAAGTTTGTGTCTTGACTGTCAATTTTTCCAATTTCAACAACTCTCTCACTCTAGTTTCCACACTAGAGAGGAGACATTGAAATTGTATGTAATGAGAGAGAGATTTAAAGCTATACAAGCGAGATGGAGAGGGAGAAGCGTCGTGAAACAAAAATCTAGAGCTCTCAATAGCCAAAGTTTGTCGAGATTGAAGAAGAATGAGAAGAACGATGAACAGAGGAAACAATAATATAAAGAGAGAGAGAGAGTGAAAAATTTGAATAGATAGTGGCTTTGTGGGGAGAGTTGGATTTTGAATAGATAAAAAAAGATTTTGACAGATGGGACCTATATATATATATGTAGGTGTCGTGCCATTTTCACGTCTAAGGGTTGTTCCCACACAAGTGTTGTGCAAACTTGCTTAAATAAAAAGTCGCCACTTAATTTTTAAAAGGGAATTAAGAAATCTTTAACAATGAAAACTAAGTTAAGGACTGATCTGTCATAACTAGAAAATTCTAGATTCGAGAGCTTGGGTACAAAAGGAGAAAGTCATTGAATGATAGCACCCTCTTTTTGCCCAATTCAAAGATTGACCTATACTAATACTTTCATTTTGAGCCTAAAAACCCTTAACTAATCTTAAAACTATGTGATTTGAAAAATGAATATCACTTAACTTAAATTTTATGAATAAAATCATCTCCTTTAAAAAATAAAGTTTTTACTACCAAAAATAGATTTTTCAGGATATGATCATACTCATGAACTAAGTCAAACAATAATCATGAAAAGCAGCATAAAACACACAATTTTGGATAGAAAAGCATAGAAACTTGCTTTATTGAAAAAAACAAAGCAAATGGTGAGTACATGCTATGGAGGGATAGAAGACTTTCAACATCTTATATTCATTCATATATTAAACATGAATCAAAATATGCTTCTAACCATATAAAGGCCCTGTTTAGTAAGTGAATTTTTAGTTGTTTTTTAGGCTAAAATCCATAAAAAGAAAAAATAAGTTAAAATTGCCAATAAGACAACATGTCACATCAATCCCAAATACAAACATTTTAGCCTACTAAAATAGCCAAAAACTAAAATAGTCTACTAACATAGTCAACTTCCCAAACGAGGCCAAATCATGAACCTAGACTCGATTTGAAGCTACTAAAATGGCGCTTATGCACAAAAACACGAAACAAGTCATAAAAAAGAAGAACAATGATGTAAGCTATCTACATGATGATTCAAATTGGGCCTAACACACGATTTCTACCTGATAAATGATCCTAAACATGCTGTTTTGTTGAAATTAAAGGAATCATGGTGAAAAAGGCAAAAAATGTGAATAAATATGAAAACTACATTGTGACGCCCCAAAATAAATAGACATTCCATTCTATCATAATACTCTTCAAAACGTGCAGAAGATTAACATCTTATACAATTACTCGACATTTATACGTAATAGTCCTTTGAGTCTTTATAAGATTACATCACATGCTTATTACGTTCACTAAGTTTATAATATGAGACCAAAGATCTGATTGAAAATGAAATGATATCTAAACTAACACACGTTAATGCCTTAAAGGCCACAAATTTCCAAGGCCTTACGTGGTTACAACAAAAGAGTTACAAGCTCAATATAGAGAAGCTCTTGTCTTTAATATATAAACAAAATAACAAAATGAGCCTCAAGCTCCAAGATCATCGCAAGTCATTGTCTTGGTGGAGGCACGCCATTCCACCTAAAAATGGTTTTCCAAATAGGGTGAGTATAAAACCCAATAGTGACAATTTTAATGACATATATGGCTTAACGATGCCATAGGGTGAATGAGATGAAATGCCATGATAAACATGCATTTTCTCTTTTGAAACAATATCGTGCAAGAGTTCAAACCTCGGTTCATTATTTTTCCTTTAAAATTGATAGCAATTAGGTGAATACGAGACACTAGAAATCTCTAGATGCGGTATAAATGTAGGCTATAAAAGCCACTACAAAAAATAAAGGTTTTAATTAAGGACCAAAATTTAAGGACAAAAATATTTTTTAGAGATCAAATATTTTTGTTGCGAAAAGTGTTGTTATTATATTTTTAGCAATGAAAATTAGACATTAGTGATGGATTATTATCTTTTTGGGATCAAATTTTTTATCTCAAAAAATAAACTCTTTTAAGAACAAATTATTTTGTCCTTTAAAGTGTATTTATTAGTGACATTTTTAAAATTTTGTTGCTAAAAGTCTTATTTTTGACTTTTCGGGACGATCTTTTAGCAATTATCCTCATGATGCTCGAAATTAGTTTCTAAATGTTTTTTGCAACAAAATTTTCACTTTTAGAGACCAAAAAATTTGGTCTCTAAAACTCTTATAGATTGTAGTGAGCACTACCAAAAGGTATTTTACTGCATGATTAGGAAGGATCAACACCTAACCACATGGGTTTTGGTCTTTCACAAAGAACACTGGCCAACAATTAACTACAACTACATCCCCCAATCAAATTTCACATGATATTCATCCATTTTCTCAAAACGATACAAGTTTCTCAACATAACGTTTTCAAAATGTAACATCTCTAGTTCATAAATCCATGATATGCACAATGCGACGTATGTTTTGTTAACAGTTTAATTAACTAATTCACATGCAATTTCTAACACACCACAATGCTATCCTCCACCAATAGCCAAAATAATTATCTCTAGTACAATTATTAAAAGATAACAATAATAATATAATCCAATATGATATCAAAATCCGAAATCTCCATGATTTTTCCAAAATCTCAACGATTCCCAATAACAACATTCATGCTTTTTATGAGTCTTGTGAATCTCAACACTTAATATTCAATTTGAAGAAAGAAGATGATATAGATTTCTCAAAAAAACTCAATATTTCAAAAGAGTAATCAATACTCGTTATTCCCAACGGTTCACAATTTCCATACCATTTCTAAAAGCATAAACATCCTAGGTTTTGATAAAATTTTGGGGGTTTCTTTCCAAAAACAAAATTTTTCTCAAAATCTCATTATACAATAACCATATGATAACTTATTTCAAACCACAACCAAAAACAAGAGTTTTCCCACAACTTAATGCATTAATACAACTATAATAAAAACCTAGCTTTTTGAAAACTCTAAACCATCAAAATTAGCATATAACCAAACTAAACAACATGCACATCGTTAAGAAAGTCCGTACCTCAAAACAAGAAGAAGAAGAGAAGAACGACCCCAAAATCGATGGAGATGAAAATTTGAACTTCTTAGATTAAAACCTTTCTTTCCTCGAGCTTTACCTGAATCCAAAAGCACTAAGGTGGCAAGATTCTGATTGAGAGATATCGAGAAGTTTTAGGCAAGAATTTTAGAGATGAGAGAAAATGAGTTTAGAACTTTATTAAGAGAGAGAGAAAGAGAGAGAGAGAGAGAGAGAGAGAGATGAGAGTGAGAAAATCAGAAAAATGAGAAAAAGATTCTTTTTTGGAACTTTATACAAACAGATCGCTTGAGTGAACAAAACATCGGTCGAGCGTTAGACACAGAAGATAGTTCAAGCGACCAAAACTAGGCTCAAGCAAAGAAACCAAACTCCCAAAAGATTAGACTATAAACTCAGAAACTAGGAGTAACGAAAGACCGCTTAAGCGAACAAAACACCACTCGAGTGAACCCAAACTCCAACAAACAAAACCTCCCCAGAAATACTAAGCCTAAATTGTTTTAAAACATAACCTAAAGATCTAATTCACAACTCAAAGATTACATATGACTAGAAGAGATGCCAACCACCTCAATAGATACAAAACTCAGAGCTAAATAGTATAAAAGGATCGGATCTTAACTCGGGTTGCTATATACATGATGTATGGATAAATTAAAGTCCTAAGCATGATTTTCTAATGAAAATAAGCAAATAAAAATGATTGAAATTATCAAAAGATAGAGTTTTACCTGCTGGTTTTCAAGAATGAAAACCTGTGAAAAAATTGAAGAAAACAAGGATTTCCTTGCTTGTAGGCCTATATTAAGCTTAGGTTTTGAGTTTTGTTCAAGTCTCTAAGTGCTTCGGAGGTTTTAGTTGTTGTTTAGGTGGTAATTTTTAGAGTTAGAAGAGAAGGGGAAAGCCTCTTTCTTTCAAGCTCCCAGATTCTCGTGAAAAGTTCATATAGTGATCCTAGTTTTTCCCCATTTGGTTGTTGTATTTCGGACTTAGGTTCTGTGGTATTGGTTGTTGTATATATCTTGTTGTCATCTTTTAATCCTTTATATTCGAGTTTTGGGATGTGTTGGGCAGGTTTGTTATAGGTTGGTAGTGAGTTTAAACCAATAGTTGCTGTCTAGAATTTTGTTTATTCGCTCGAGCGAGACTTTTGTAGCTCGAGCGAGGTCTGTGTTTTAGATCCTTCGCTCGGGCTAGGGTTCCTTAGCTCAAGTGAGAGATAAGTGATGTATGTCGATGGCTTGGCGAAGTCTTGCGCTGGGGCTTGCGTCTGCGCTTGGTTCTGGACCTCAGAGTTGTATTTCTTAGCTCGAGCGAGCTTTCCTTCGCTCGAGCGAGCGAGTTATATGTTTTGAGTTTCTTCGCTCGAGCGAGCTTTTCTTCGCTCGAGCTTGCTTCTGGGTTGCAAACCTGAAGTTTCGAATTGTTGGCTCGTGCGAGGCTTTGTGCACTCGAGCGAGGTTTCCTTTGTCCAGTGGCTCGGCGACCACTCCTTCACTCGAGCGAGCGTCAAATATATTAGTTGGCAGCTACGGGTTACACTTCACTTTTTCATCATCTTCTTTCATTCAAACCCTAGACCAGTTGCTCTTTCTCTCTCTCTCTATATACCTTCTGTCTAGGGTTTCATCTATTTCTAGAGTGTTTTTACCTTAATCTCTTTGTAAGAAAGATAGAGGGTGGCGTGGGCTTCACTTTAATCTAAAAATTTGTGGATTTGGAGCACTTTGAGTTTTCATCATCTTCTCCATTTGGTCTCTTCATTTCGAAGTAGGGATAACCTACTCTATTCTATGAGTTTTAACATAAATTTTGGTCATTTTGATTAGATGGAGTTGTTTGACAATTTTGCGAAAGTTAGGGTTTGATTTGAGGTTATAAAAAGGGGGTTTTTCAAAAGATAAAATCCATGTGTATGTGAGGTTATGAAGAATGGAATTTATTGTGGTTGAATTGATGAAAATGAGCCTCAAGGCTAACGTTGGGAAAAAGAGAGAAAAACCCTAATTTAATGTGACCAATTAATTTGAATAATTACTTCGGGGAATTGTGTAATTGAGTTGAAATTCATGAAATTGGGAAGTTGTGGGATTGAATGGTGTAGTTGGATAATTTAATCACTCACCTATGAGAATGTCAATATTTTATCTGGTGATAAATTTATTATCTGTTTAGAGATAACTGTTTTGGGCTATCGGTGAAGGATAGTCTTGATTATTGTAGACACTGTATGTTGATTAGGGAAAATTGAAACTAATTGAACATGTTATGTCATTGAATATGACGGTTGAAATAATACAGTGAATATGTGTGTTGATTAATCATTGTATATGATAAGTGTTTAAATACATTGTATGTGTATATTGTTTAGGAGGAGATAGGAGATGTACTCCATGGTTTGAGAGGAGATAGGGGATGGACTCTCAAACCTGTTTGGGAGGAGATAGGGGATGGATTCCATTGATACAAAAAATATGTGTATCAATTGAAATGTGGAAGTGTTTTAATATGAGTTATAATCTCATGTGAATTGTGAAGTATGAAAATGTTTTAATATAAGTTATAGTCTCATTAAATTGTTTGGCCAGGCTCTGAGCCATAATTATGAATCGAAAATGTATAAGTGAAGGAATTGAAATGAAAAATGGGTGTACTTGATATTGAATTGAGAAGTATTGTAAGTTGGTTTATATGTGTTAACCATATATCAAATGCTATTGTTTTAGTTATTTCTCATACTTGGTTTAGTATATCTCTACTGGGCATTGACTCACCCTATATGGGACATCATTTTCAGGTTTAGGTGATATGCCACCTCTAAGGACGTAGCTTGGGAGGCTTAGAGGCTTAAAGATCTTTTTGTTGTTTTCTTTATGTATTACATGTTAATCAAGCCAAGGGCCTATTTTTTATAAAGAGTTAGAACTCTTCTTTTGTTGAACCCAAGTGTTGACTTGGAAAGTTATAAGCCCATAGAGCATTTACTTTTGTTGTCAACATGTAATATTTTTGTACTTAATACTCTAATGAATGAAAATATGCTTTATTCTCTTATGTCTATGCATGTCAAGAATGTTGGGTTTATATGTATTATTTGAGGGTATTACAGTTCACAATTTTGTAACCCCTTAAAGGAAGAGGATGGGGGAATGAGTGCTTTTATAAGCACTACTAGCTTGGGGAGAAAGCCAAGGGAGATTTCTAGGGTTAGCTATTTCTTTCTCCCTAGCACCTCTCTCCAATGACGCATTACTATTCTTGCAAGGTTTCCATTTTTGTTTCTTGGGGGGAAGTGCAACCTCTCATGAGAGGTGCAACCGCACAAAAGAAGTGCGGCTGCACAAACAAGCTATGGCCACACAGTGTACGTATAGATGCGCGCATCTGAAGAGTCCAGGTGTCAACTTTGCAAGTTAGGTACAAATTTGTATGGATTTTGCCTACTTATGTCCAGAAAAAGCTCAAATTGTCTTTAGATCAATGTTTTTTTTTGGATAAAATTGGTCAATAATTTTGCAAAATATCATCAATCTAAGTGCAATTAGGCTTCCCTTATCTCTCGGGGTTGGAAAATTGGTTTTTGGCTAAAAAATAGGTTTAGGAGTATTTCGATCATTTTTGCAAAAAAATTAAATTTTTAGGCCATAGTAGGGTATGACAACAACTTTCAATATTCCAAGGGTGGAGATATAACCATTTCATTATCGGAAGGCTTATAAGCGCCCGAAATCGTAGGGTCAATCAAAGTGGGATGTCTACAATATATATCTATGTATATGTATCAGATTTTGAACAGATAGAATAAAAAATTGAACAGATAGGAAAAAAAAGCTTGGTGAATTCCAACTGATAGGAAAAAATATATGGTTGGAGAATTTCAACAGATAGACACAAATTTGAACAGATAGGTTCAAAAAATTGAACTAATAAAAAAATATTTAAACAAATAGGTTAAAATAAAAGTTTCAACGAATTGGTGGTAATGTACTTTTGACCAACAAATGTCCTTATCACCCGAAAAGATTTTTCCCTCAGATCTAATATCTTACACTCTCTTTAAATTGGACTTTTCACTGATCAATCCATAAAAAACTTAGATAAAGTCAAGTAACTATTTTTACTATTATTTCTTTAGGATAAATTATATTGCACCTTCTTTGATAAATAGGATAAACATAACTGGTTCTATTGAATGTAAAAAAAGAAAAATGTTTGAGACTCTTGAAAAAATTCACACAATTTGACCTAAAATCATGTAGCATGTGACCAAAATTAATGCAAATGATATGAAAACATAAAAATACTTAGGACAAAATATATATTTCAATATAAAAGAGATGACAATATAATTTTTTCATTGGGTGAATTACATTTTTCACCCTGCATTTTGCACCAAATCTCGCGTTAGCCTTTACATATGAATCATGGCAATCAACCACTACACTTCTAGTCAAATCCAACTTTGGTCCCTGCATGAAATTGTGGCGATCAACCCCTTGTACTTTTGGTAAAATCTCACTTTGGTCCCTACACAAGTGTCAATGTCCCATTACATTGCTCAATTGTTTAAATCTTTATCATGATTTAGCCATGTAATTAGAATATGACTATGCCATAAGGGTAAAAAAGGAAAATAATATACATTTTCTACCGATACACACTTTATCCCAAAATTTACATCAAAATATAATTATATTAGGCTAAAACAAAATGCAAATTGTGAATAATTAAGAAGATGAACTAGGATTTTGCATAAATTGAAATTATGAAACTCTGTTTTTCACAGTGACACAGTCTTCTGTCTATTATCTTTCTTTCTCTTTGATTTCTTTTTTGCATTTTTTTTAATTTCAAAAGTTCTGCTTTCTTGCCTTTTGTCCTAATTTTTACTATATGAATATATATATTGTATTATATACTCTCATGTGCTTATCACGTAAAACAAAGTGTATTGGTGGGAAATATGGATGATTTCTCTCTCTTACTCTCATTTGGTAGTCACATTTTTGTCATATGAATAGATTTTGGCCTTCTTATATATATATATGTATATAGCTAACCTTTGTAAATATAGAAACTCCTTGTCAATGGAACCGAGAGAGTGTAATTGTAAGATTGAGAGAAATGACTCGATTTTGGCCTTCTTAGGGTTAGTTCTTGAACGAAATGAGAAGAGAGTGATGTGGGAGGTGATATAATGGCTAGGGTTAGGGTTTGAGAAATTAAGATTAGAAGGTTAGGGATGACGGTAAAAATAGAACATAATGTTTGGACAAAACTGAAATTAAAAAAAATAAAAGATATGGGGGGTCCAAAGAATAAAAGTAAGTGTTAATAGCAACCCTCTATTTTTAACTCATTTATCATCATATCTTGACCTATCTATCCCCATATTTTTAAACGTAAACTACTAATAGGTCTGAATAGTTGGATTTAGTTACATCAAGTCTTATTAAAAATACGTTCTAGTAAAATCGTCATTAAAAATAATTTTTTGTGATATTTTTTTTTGCATATGTCGCTAAAAATTGACAATTAATGACTTTTTTTTTATCACAATTTTTATGAATTGTTGCTAAAACTTATAATTAGTGATGTTTTTCTCTGACAAAATTTTCATACTATAGTCGAAAGTTAAAAATTAGTGACTTCTTTTTGTAATGATTTTTTTAAACTGTCACTAAAATTTATAATTAATGACATTTTTGTGGCCATTTTTAAATCGTCGCTGAAAAGTAACAATTACTGACTTTTTTAATAGTGTTTGATGAAAAACGCTATTAATTATCATAGAACCTATTGAATAACCTATTAGGACCTATACGTAAGTCCCTATATTTTTAACCTATCTATCATCGTATCTAAACCTATTTGTCCTCATATTTGAACCTATATGTCCATATATTTTTCATCTATCTCCCTCCATTTTTTTTTTATCTTATCTTTCATGATATTTTTAACCTAGCTGTCATAATACTTTTAACCTATTTGTCCCTATATTTGATCCAATTTGAACTTATCTGTCCCTATATTTTTAACATATTTGTCCCTATATTTGAACCTATCTACATAAATGTCCCCATGTTTGAACCTATCTATCCCAATATTTAGATCTATTTGTCCCCATTTTTTATTTTTTTATTTTTTCATTTAAAAGTGATTTAAAAATATACAGATAAACATATCTATTATTATTTTTAATTTTTAAATTTATTCTATGTTTTTAATTAATTCTTTTTAAAGTCCACATATATGCATATTATATCATACTTCTTGTTTCTTTGTTTTTGTTTTTTTTTTTTTTCCTTCAAAATTTCACATTGAATATCAATCTCAATTGAAAACCACAAAAAGGAAAATCCATATTGGCCTTGGTTAAAAGATCTTCAAAAAACAAATCTATAAATATCAATTTCATTAAAAATGGATATGTAAAACTCAAGTTATGAAATTTCAAAGTTTCTAAGTATAAAACAAACACAATGATACATTTGCCCAACGAAAATGCATTTCTTTATGACTTTAAGAGTTTAGCGTGTGAAGAAATTACCACAAAAGTTAAAAAATTAGATTTATGATCTATGCTTTCTATTAAATACTTATTTTTTATTTAAGCATATTTTGTAATATACATATTAAGTAATTACAAAGTTATAGTTTAATCTGATTTTACATAACTGAATTAACAACTTATCCATATGACCCCTTGTCTGATTTGTTCACCAGTGTAGTTTTTAAAACCTTGTTTTTTACACCATACTAGAAGCCAGTGTATGCATATTGTCCAATCTGCTAAAACTGCACTGATCCGCATTGCTCTAACCGCTAACTACGGTTTAAACTTTAAAATTTATAATTCGCCAATCAAACCGCTCCGCTCCGCTATAGTTAATACATATATATATTTTTAACTTCCAATGAAATATCAATATAAAAATGAGTGTGAGAAAGATTTAAGATATGAAATTTATTACAAATTAGTGATTATATATATGAAACATATTATATAAAATTATTGTGTTATATGTCTAAAAAATATTATACAAATTAGTGTTATATATTATGCAAATATATGATAATTAGTTAGAATATTCTTCAATCCGCCAATCTATCAAAAATTGTCCAAACCGTAATTTGTCAATTTGCTAATCTGCTAACCCGCCATTCAATTTATAATTTTACTCTCAAACCACCCGACCTACACTGCATACATCCTGCCAATAATTTCAATAACATTATTGGTCCCAGTGGAGTAGTTGACCTTGACCCTCACTCTACTAGGATTGGAACAAAGCATATTATAACTCTACTGGAAGAAAATAAACTCAATGAAATAGAATAATATAAGAGGGCAAGAAGTGAAATGTTATTTTGACGCTCTCCTCTGTTTTTCTTCTTGTTATTTAAACCATTAGGTTGCAGTCTCGATAGGTATTAGCCAATGATCTATTTGGAGATTTTCAGAAGTTAAGTTTTAGTTTTTGGATGTTTTCACAATCTTCCTTGGTTCTTCTTTGGAAAGTGGCCCAATAACATGATTTGAAACAATTTTCATTAGTAAGTTAGAGGCTGTTGAAAACATCAGAATTGAAGGTTCTGGGCCTATATAAAAAAATTTAAATGAGATTTTCTTCTATATTTTTATATTATGATTTTTTTTTTGCAGATGTTATTTTGTCAAATATAATACACACTCTATTTTAAGGACAATCTCCATTGGATTAAAGCTACACAAAGAATTAAAGACAGAAGAATGGCTATGCGGTGGGATGAATGCCATTACAATCTGTCAAGGCATCATAGATATTTTATAGGAGATGTAACTATATCTAACCATATATGTAAAAGGAAGGACTGAGTAAAAAATAAAATAAAATAAAATAATTTTTTTATTTATTTAAAAAAGGTGAGGAAATGCTACCATAATTTACCTGTTGATTTATGATTTATCCTGGAAGCTTCAACACTTGTTTGTACATAAAATTATCTTTTCCATGGGTAGACATTTGGACATGGTAGAAGCTGCTAGGAAAGTTGGGGTAATTAATAAAATAAAATAAAATAAAGTAGAATAGTGAGGGAAAAGTCGTGGGTTGGGCAAGGGGACGAAGATGCCGGGAAAGTGGAGTTTTTTTATTTTTATTTTTATTTTTTACTAAATTCACAATATTTTATGTATTTCTAAAATTTAATTGGGTCATTTTACAATATACACTTTTTTAGATGTGTACTATATGCAAATTATGATAATTTATGATATTGATATCACAAATGTCATAAGTAAATCGTTTTAAAACACAATTAAAAAAATACAATGAATCATAACTAAACGTTACTTGAGACATAACAAAATATTTTCATTCATAATTAAAATAATAACCACAAAAAATACAAAAATTATAATTGAACATATGATATGTCACTTTTTTAATGTGCACGTATTATATTTTATCAAAAAAACAAAAAGGCGCACGTATTATAGAAATTTTAAAATGATGAAGGTATTACAAAAAATTTCAACTTAAAGTCATTTTGAATTTATTTTTTATATATATGTTATTTTGTAAAATCATAGTTTTAAAAATACAATTTTAAATTTAAAGTCATATTTTTTACTTCAATTACTTTAATTTTTAAAGAATGAGAGGGGCGAAAATGTTGATTTAAGATTTATGAGAAAGTAAGAATTTTTAATTTTATTTTTTACCAAATTCACAATATATTTTACGCATTTTAAAGAGGGTAAATTACCAATAGGTTATAGTTTGACTTATTTCTTATTAAATCATATAGAAAGTTAGTTATAGTAAAATCATCACTAAAAATAATTTTGTGACGATTTTTTTTGCATATGTCACTAAAATTTGACAATTAGTGACTTTTTGTCACGATTTTTATAAATTGTTCCTAAACTTACCATCAGTGATGTTTTTCTATAACGAATTTTTTAAACTGTCATGGGAAATTGAAAATTAGTGACTTTTTTTGTGACAATTTTTTTAAACTATCGCTAAAATTTATAATTAGTGACCTTTTTTTGTGACAAAATTTCAAACTATTCCTAAAAATTAACAACTAGTGATATTTTTTTTAATATTATTTGATAAAAAAAATCATTAATTATTACGTGACTTATTGGACGAAAGCCCACCTATTACAACCTACATATAAGTCTTCCAAGTCAAAAGTGAGATTGGACAAAAGCGGTCGGTGTGGAATCATCATGACTTTAAAGAAAATGAAGAAGTACAAGTGGGGTTAAAGGGTGGGAATACATGATCCAAATTGAGAAGCATCATGACTTTAAAAGAAAATGAAAGAAGTACAAGTGGGGTTAAAGGGTGGGAATACATGATCCTGCTGAGAAAGTGGGAAAGCACAAGCAAAGAAGTGAATTCATACTCACTCCCTACCCTCCTCAAAAAATATAATAATAATAATAATAATAAAAGGAGTTCAGTCTATTGGTCCATTTTATAGATTTGTAAAGACAGATCTACTTATTGTTTAAGTCCATAAGGACAATCCCATGTCAATACGGACAGCCACGTGCCTTTTATTTGTATGGATCCACGCTATCTGTTCAAATGACCTTTTTCCAAACCCATTTCTCTCTCTCTCTCTCCTCCATTTTTCTCTTACTAACCTTGCATTCTCCAAATCTACTTTCTCTCCCATCTTCTTCTTCATTTTTTGACCTACAAATGTTGTGTAGTTTGCTTCAGATCTCTCTCTTTCGTTCTTAGAAAGGTAAGTGTTATCATTGTTTTGTTAATCAGTCAATAGTCGATTAAATCGATAAGAAGATCAAAAGAGATGCAACAAGAGAAAGTGGAGACTGTGAATGAGGACGTGAAATCATTGCCACAATGTGAATTGAAGGCAGATCTCTTATCTTTGCCTTCGTCATCATCGAAAAACACCTTCTTCTTCTTCTTCTTCTTTTTGAAATCCCTAAAGCTGAAGTCAAAGTAGTAGGCTCTCTTGATTCGAGTGAGCACCCTCATCCTCGTCTACGTCCTGGCCTTCATGACTCGGCTATTTAGCGTCTTTCACTAAGAGAGGATGATGTACAAGTTTGATCCTTACTTCAATTATAGGACCACTTTGTTCCTAACCTAGAAAGGTTTTTACGAGTTGTGGAACTAGCTTGACTCTGAGAGGTGGTAGACTCTAGGTCGCATCATCAGCAACACTCTCTACATTGGTCTTATGGTCACTACTGCTCTTATCTACTGGTCTCTTCACTTTCTCTGCTTCGCCAATTACATTCGCAAAGTTTGTGTCTTGACTGCCTATTTCTTCACTTCCAACACCACTTTCTCACTCCAGCTTCCACACGAGAGAGGAAGAGAGATTTGAAATTGTATGTAATGAGAAAAAGAGAGATTTGAAGCTGGACAAATGCAAGAGAGATGAGAGAGAGAGAGAAAGAAAGATGCAGAAAGGAAAAATCCAGAGCTCTCAAAACCCTAAGTTTGTTGAGATTGAAGAAGAATGAGAAGAGCGATGAACATAGGAAACAATAATATAAAGAGAGAGAAAAGAGAGAGTGAAAAATTTGAATAGATAGTGGCTTTGTGGGGAGAGTTAGATTTTGAACAGATAAAAAAAGATTTTGACAGATAGGACCTCTCTCTCTCTCTTTCTTTCTTTCTCTCTCTCTATATATATATATGTGGGTGCCATGCTTTTGTCGAGTCTAAGGCTATTTCCACACAAGTGTTGTGTAAACTTGCTTTAATAAACAAATAGTCGCCACTTAAGTTTTAAAATGAAATTAAGAAACCTTTAACAATGAAAATTAAGTTAAGGACCGATCCGTCATAACTAGAAAATTCTAGGTTTGGGAGCTTAGGTACAAAAGGAGAAGGTCATTGAATGATAGCACCTCCTTTTTGCCCAATCCGAAGGTTGACCTCTACTAATTTTCTATTTTATGATATTAGTGGTTAATTATTCATACAAATTCATTTTAAGCCTAAAAACCCTTAACTAATCCTAAAATTATGTGATTTGAAAAATGAATATCACCTAACTTAGATTCTATGAATAAAATCATATCCTTTCCAAAAATAAAGTTTTTACTACCAAAAATAGATTTTTCAAGGATATGACATACTCATGAAATAAGTCAAGCAATAATCATGAAAACACACAAAACACAAAATTTTGCATAGAAAAGTACAGAAACTTGCATTATTTAAACGACAATGCAAATAGTGAGCACATGCTATAGAGGGATAGAAGACTTACTTGGATGTCCACTTTTAGCGTCTCACATGTATTCGTAAATTAGACATGAATCCTACTTGTAGACACCTCATTTTTGACCTCCCGCAAGGCTTAAGCGCTTAGTCCGGTACGCTCGATGATGAAAGTGGTGTTATGCATGGTTTAAGGTCTCAACGAAGGAGCTATGTTTAAGCTCCGAAACAATCCCAAATCTTCCATATTTCCACTGTTTATACCCCAGAAATCCATTTTTACACATTGTACCGCCTTATGCTGAGTCTGAAGCAGAGAGACAGGGCATCACATTGAGGCCCGGCTGTGCCCCACTGGAGCCGGTCGTGGCCATTTATGGCCAACCGTGCCTTGGTAGCGAGAAACACTATTCTGGGTAAGAGCCCTCTAAATTCTATTTATGAATATATTTATGACGTCTTTTGCTCAAATTCTATAAAAACGAAGTTATATCTCTGTTGTGAGGGTTGAACAATTTCAAAAAAGCTTATACACCTTCTTGAGAGCTCATTCTTCTTGTGCAAGCAACCTTTGAGCAAGCTTACCACCTTTAACCTATATCAATACACCATATACACCTTCACACCTTAGCCTTGGAACCTTGGTTGAGCCTTGAGCATCACAATTCAAGCTTAAGAGTGTGTTTGGACCTAGTTTGATTCACAACAAAGAGCTTACCATCTTGAGAGGTATAAAAGCTTGCTATCTCTTCTCTTGCTCTCTTTGCTATCTTTTGTTATCAATTTCTTGTGTTTTTGTGCTGTCTTAAGCCTATTGTAAGTGTCTAAGCTTGGGTTTGGATAGCTACCAAAGGGTAGAGAGAGTTACCACTCTTTTTTGCACTTCACCTATAGCTTAAACTCTTGTTTTTACACCATTTTCTTTGCTTTCTAAATTGATTTTTAGAGTTTAAAAGAGGCTAAAAATCGTGCTTTGAGATTTCAAAAATGGAGGGGTTAGCCACCCCTCCTTGTTCTTGCTTACTAGCCTTATTTTCTTTGCTCGTTGTTTAGCTTTTTTGGGCTCTTTTCATGCACTTTGAGCCACTGTTTTCCACCTATTAGGGGCTATTTTAGGGCTGTCCTAGGTTGTTTAATTGGTTCAAGCTTTGATTAGTCCATTTGTTGTATCATAAGTCTATATACATAGCTTGTTGCATGTTGTTCTAGCTTTTCTTTAATTAATTTCCATGTTAAGATGACTCATTTTAACAAGCAACCTATCATCCATTTCTTTAATTTGAGAGTTGTTTCAACCGGTTGATAGTTATTCAAAACATGAACTAGAGATCTATACGTAATGGCTTAATCTCTACAGAGGTTCATCATTAACGGCGTGGTCTCTTTTTCATGTTGAGAATCACTTCCCGTTTGACATGCTTCTCATTTAGTGGACGTAACCATCACCTTGGACAAATGGGTTAAAGAATGGCAAAGACTAATGTATTTGGCTTAAAATGAACCAACCAACATAAAGAACACAGATTATATTGCTTGGGCTCGGCCGGACGTTATGCCGAGTCTATTGTGTCAAGAGTCATCACACGTCAATCCACGGTGTTTTGACGACCCTTGAAGCGTCTTTACTCCACCCCTTTTGAGCTCACTCCATGATAAAGGGAAAGGGTGGTTGTTATTCATTGCATTCATTGAATTTTGTCCAAATCGTCGCTGAAATCATCAAGCAAGCAAATTGCTTATTGATGGTTTTGGAAACGACTCTATCCTTCTCTCGAGGCTTTCCATGATAGAGAAGTGTGAGAGAGACAAACTGAGCTCATAAAATTTTGTCTGCACTATTTTCACCTCAAAACACAAAAAGAGAGTTTTTCATAAAATTAGGGCATGACCGATCTTATTTGCCTTGGCTTCGCCATTGGGGGCCACGGCCATCAATGTTTGGTAAGGCGGTGTGTTTTGCCAGTAGAGGCAAGGATCAAGGTGAAACCAGATAGATTCCAAGGAAGGCAGACATAATTATTTCTGAAACTGCTATGCGCATGCCATCCTTGTGCTTCCATTGTAAATTGTAAATTAATGATCTCAAAATGGTTATAGTTATTGGCATTGTAATTAATATCTTTGTAACAACGACTCGTTCGATAGCTAGCATACTTTCTTGTGTTATGTTAGCTAATTAGTGAATTATTGCTTAGCTAGTTACTTACTCAATCATTTACTTCTTTTGTAATAATTAGTTTAATTCGGACTCTCGGACATTGTTTTGCACCCTCTTACATGAGGGTAAATATGTAATAACGTATGTCTCCCAAGCCCGCTCTTTCTCTCCTTTACTTATTCGCCACGATGGTAGTGTAGAGCACCATTTTTCAAATTAACATCTTTATACTTTGCATCCATTGTCTTGCATGCATCCAAGGTTCGGTTCATCATATTGACCAAATGTTTAAATTCATTGCTTGAATACGTGATTCATCACATGTTTTGAATGGAATTATATGCCATGTTCATATGAGCCTATAAAAATTACATAACGTGTGTTGCATTTAGTCATATTGCATTAGTTAGGAGCATGCATGTTTTTAATCATTTTGCTTTGTTTGGCTTGCCTTGGCATTAGGTGAGAATTTATTGTTTTAATATCTTGCATCGAATGTTTGTGTTGCCATGTTGAGCATGTTTTCCATAAGGCTAATTGCTTAAGTGATACATCTGTTTGAATGGCAATAGATGAAGGCTAATTTCTAAAATTGGGATAAATTAACTAATGTACGACAAACTCTCTTTTCGAAAGTGACCCGTATTCAAAACAATTTTCGACAAACATGAAATCAAAGTGTTCCAATTTTTGCAAATTAGTCTATACTTGTGTGCCACATAGTAATGCTAGCCTAATAAATCAACAAGAGCATATAATGTAAAGAAAAATCACATCATGATTAGTAGAGGCTAATCTTTGATCGAGTGAGTGGGTACTCAATTCATGACCTTTCCTCTCATATCTAAGTTCCATTTGAGACACTTTGGTGATTACGGACTAGTGGCCTTTGACACGAGTCACGAAGTTTCCTAAATTTTCTAAAAAATATTTCAGTGGCGACTCAGAATTTGGCAAAGCACCATTTTTGGCATTTGATTCAAACATCAATTTTCCAAATGAATTCTGGATTTGGACTCTTTTTGTGTTTTCATTGTTTCACATTGCACTTGTGAAATTGGATTTAGAAGCATGGAGTCCGAATCAGAGGGCTCCGAATCCGAAAGGAGCACAAAAGCAAGGTACAATAATATGCTTCTAACAATACAAAATATGAACCTAAGCCCAATTTAAGGCTACTAGAATGATGCTTTTGCACAAAAATAAGAAACAAGTAATAGGAAAGAAGAACAATGATGTAAGCTATCTACATAATGATTCAAATTGGACCTAACACACGATTTCTACCTAATAAATGATCCTAAACATGCTGTTTTATTGAAAATAAAAGAATCATGGTGAAAAAGGCGAAAAAGATGAATAAAAATGCAAACTACTTTGTGATGCCCCAAAATAAATAGACATTCCATTCCATCATAATACTCTTTAAAACATTTGGAAGCTTATCATCTTATACAATTACCTGACATTTATACATAACAATCCTTTGAGTCTTTACAAGATTACATCACATGCTTATTACATTCAATCGAGTTTACTATATGAGACCAAAGATGTGATTGAAAAGGAAACAATATCTAAACTAACACACATTAATGCCCTAAAGGCTATAAATTTCAAGGCCTTGTCCGTTACAACAAAAGAGTTACAAACTCAACACAGAGAAGCCCTTGACTTTAATATATAAACAAAATAACAAATGAGCCTTAAGCCCAAGATTCTCACAAGTCATTGTCTTGGCAGAGGCACACCATTCCACGAAAATGGTTTTCCATGTAGGATAGGCATAAAACCTAGTAGAGACAATCTTAATGACATGTATGACGCTTATCAATGCCATATGGTGAATATACATGAAATGCAATGATAAACATGTGTTTTCTCTTTGAAACAATATTGTGCGAGAGTTTAAACCTCAGTTCATTATTCTTTCCCTTTAAAACTAATAGTAGGGCTATGAATACAAACATCGAATCTCTAGGTACGTATAAATGTAGGCTATAAAAGCACTACCAAAGTAATTTTACCGGTATTATCCGTATGATCGACACCTAACTGTGGGTTTCTTTAGTCTTTCACCAAGGACACACATGCCAACTTAATTAACCACAATTGCACCCCTAACCGTATTCTACATGGTATTCACCCATTTTCTCAAACAATACAAGTTTCTCAACATAAGGTTTCAAAACGTAACACCTCCAGTTCATAAATCCATGATATGCACAATGCGATGTATGTTTGTTAATCTGTTTAATTGCCTAATTTATATGCAATTTCTAACACACGATAATGCTATCCTCCAACAATAGCCTAAACAGTTTATCTCTAATACAATTATTAAACTATAACAACAATAATGTAATCCAATATGATATCAAGTATGGGATCTCCATAATTTTACCAAAGTCTCAACGATTCCTAATAACAACATTCACACTCCTTATGCAGTCTTGTGAATCTTAACATTTAATATTCAATTTCAAAGAAAGCAAATGATATAGATTTCTCAATAAAACTCAATATTTCAAAAGAGTAATCAATACTGCTATTCCCAACGGTTCACAATTCCCCATACCATTTCCAAAAACGCTAGATATCTTAGGTTTTGATAAAATTTTGGGGTTTCTTTCCAAAAACACAATTTTCTCAAATCTCTTTATACAACAATGATGTGATAACTAATTTCAAACCACAACCAAAAACAAGAGTTTTTTCCCAACTTAATGCATTAATACAACTATAATCAAAACCTAGCTTTTCGCAATCTAAACCATCAAAATTAGCATATAGCAAAAACTAAACAACGTGCACTTCGTTAAGAAAGTTCCTACCTCAAAACAAGAAAAAGAAGAGAAGAACAACCCTAAAAATCGAAGTGGAGACAAAAATCTGAACTTCTCAATTGAAATCCTTTCTCTCATCGAAGCTTTACCTTAAAACTCTCAAGCACTAGGGTGGCGAGATTCATGGATTGAGAGATATCGAAGTTTTAGGCAAGAATTTTAGAGAGAAAATGGGTTTGTAGAACTTATTGAGAGATAGAGTGAAAACTAGAAAAGTGAGAAAAGATCTTTTTTCTCGCAAATTATATACTAGCCAATGTATTTTGCTCGAGCTTGAGTAAAACACCGCTTGAACCAGGCATCGAGACCATTGATGAACATAGCTCGAGTGACCAAAACCGAAGTTTTCACTCAATGAAGGAAACCAAAACTCTCATAAGATCATACTATAACCTCGTAAGTAGGGAGAAATGAAAGACCCATCGAAAGTAAAACCCAAACTTCAATAATAGCATAAAACCTCCTCAAAATACTAAGCCTAACCTCGTTTCAAAACATAACCTAAAGATTCTAATTCAGCAATTCAAAGATTATGTAAATCGACTAGAACAGAGTGTGCTAAACCAATTCCCAATAGATACAAAAACTTAGAACCAAAGTGAGTATAAAAAAGATTGGGTCTTAACCCGTAACAAGTATATACATGATGTATGGATAAACTAAAAGTCCTAAGCTTGATTTTCTAATGAAAATAGTAAATAAAAAGGATTGGAAATTATCGCGCGGAGAGAGCTTCACCAAGTAATTTTCAAGAACTCTAAGAGCACACAAACAAAAGTGAAA
>JANUSC010000493.1:0-123097 GCA_025200525.1 Camellia lanceoleosa
GAAAGGACAGCTACCTTTATCTTGTATTTCTCGGGGTTTGTTGCAAGCCTCGCTTAAGACATTACTAATCAGACTCCATGTAGTTAGATAACCATGAAACATCACACTTATAATATCATGGTCTCTTTGCATTAGCATGATCATCAAACTCCTGTAAGAACACATTAGCAGAATGTGATGCAGCTCCACCAACTTTATTATTTCTTGTTTCATGATGAGGGTTTGATCCATTTGACAAAATAGCTTGTAATTTTGGTCTACACTGTTGATTATGTCCTGAGTCAATGATTTCAACTTCAGAGCATAAATATTGGTACCCAAACTCCCTGATTCCAGATAGGAGTAACACCATGAGGCCCAAAAGCAAGCATCTTTAGCAATCATCATGAGAAGCTTCTTCATAAATAGTTGCCCCTTGTATCAACCCAAAATGTATCCCTCAAAAGAGGTGGCTCCCAAGACAGTAAAAAGCTAAATGTTGAGGAAAACCATTTTACAGTCTAAACCTTTGACATGATATCTTGAATTCTTTCCATCACACAGTCCACAACTTTGTTGAATCCAAATTCTGTTTCTGGAGCAATTTCCCATTTAGTTCTAAGGCTAATAAGTTCTTCTGCACCTGCAGACACGAAAACACAAGCATGTTAGTCTCTGAAGATGAGAAATGAATGCAAATACAATCCATTTCAATAGAATAAAATAAAGTAAAACTCAAGACAGCAAAACAAAAAAGAAAAAAAATAGAGAGGAAGAGGAAAAAGAGAGAAGCAAAAAAATCTTTATACAATCCAAAGAGGAACCAATAATAATCAATAGGCTAGGTACGAATAAGATTTAAAGATTTTTAATATATATATTAATTGGTTTAGATAAGTGATTTTAAGAGTGCGATATCACAGTGAAAATCTAAACATATAGCGACAATCATGAGCTATTATAAAAAGAGGGTGTCTAAATAATCAGAATATCAGAATTTTTAAAATCCATAAACTTTATGTGAAGAAACTACGAGAAGTTAGATTAAGACCAATTGGGCGAACTTGAATAGAGTCAAAATTAAAAGTGGAAAATTTTGGCTGACTAATGAAATATTCGGTGAAATTCGGAATATATATATATTTTTAAATTTTAAATTTAAAAAAAAAAAAAAAAAAGTCATAGGAATTTATTAATTACATTGTAAAGCCATTTCTAGAAATTTGGATTTGAAATTATGAGGTTGGACATTTGGGAAGAAGACATTCAAATACATGAGAAAATAATAAAAATTAATTTTTGAGGATTTTTCATAAAGTTGGAAATTTGGAAGAAAAAAAAATATAGTTTGGGCAAGTGCGCAAATTGAATGAAAAATACACATATTTAAAAACATCATCAAAATCAAAAATATAAACACTAACACATTTCCAAGCTTCAAACACTTAGTTCTAAAACACATAAAAGTTCCTTCCAAGGATACCAATGCATAGTGTAGGTGTGAGAATAAAAGCGAGCGCCAATCCACAAAACCTTGAATATTTTGAAGAATTCCTAGTGTCGATTGTGCGTGGCAATATATATACAAAGTACAACTATATTGTATATATTTTGTATTTGAATAAATAAAAATTAAAAAAGCATTAAAAAAATTTTAAAAAGTAAACTAAAAGTGTTGCTTAGTGGCACATGGACTTGCGTATAAAAAAATAAATAAAAACAGAAAAAGTGAACAACAGTTCAACTCTATATATATTAACAACAACAACAACAATAATAATAATGTGTCGTTTTTGTATACTAGGCAATATTGAATTGGAAAGTTCATTTTTGGGGTTTGAATTGAAATATCAATATTTACGAGCCATTTCAAACCCCAAATAAATGAGTATGCTTAAAAGTCAAATTTGTATTGACACAGTCAATACACAATTTTTGACCAGTCAAAACTGTAACTTGAAGAGAGGGATTTTGCACTCAAATCTAGAATTTGCGCCTTGAATGCAATTCATGAGGTCCAAGAACAAATCAATTGTACTAAGTCCCCAACCGAAACAAACAAAAAGGAGAAGAAAAAACCATTAAATGTTATACAGAAATGCATTTTGTACATATTCTTATTTCATTGTAAGGATGTAGACAGTACCAATTCATGAGGGTCCAAGAACAAATCAATTGTACTAAGTCCCCAACCCAAAACAAACAAAAAGGAAAGAAAAAAAAACCATTAAATGTTATCTGCAATGCATTTTGTACATATTCTTATTTCATTGTGGGATGAACGATAAAGCCAGTACCAAGATTGACTTCAAAATGCATGAAAAATCTTGGAATCTAAAAGGAAAAAAAAGTTATTTGTGAAGAGATAATATGCCGAAGATAAAGTCTAGATCCCAGAAAATGCGTCAGTTGTGAATTTTTTTTTAAAATCATTAGCAGTCCCTCTAAAAGTCAGCATGATAACTCTTACTTAAGCTCAATTGTCACATTTTTAACCCATTTGAATCATTAGTCAGTTCTATACGCACTGATCATATATAAGTTAATCCCAAAAAATTCCTCCATGAAACAGCATGTTGCCATCAATTTTTTTTTTTTTTTTTATATCTGTCTTTTTTGTTTAAAATAAAATTACTTACACACAAATTTGAATTTGAACAACTACTAATATTTTGCAACGTAGTGTAAATTATGAATTTTAAAACAATAATAACAAGCAATAACATGGGTCATTGATGCGTATACCGAGATCAACTATTCCATCTCTTAATTAATAATTCTAATTATTATACTCCGCATGAGCTTGCGTGCTTTCAATTTGGCTGTTCATCCCAATTCTACTGCATATTGTAACAACTGTAGAAGTTAGCCTTCAATGCCACAGAGCTTCCTTTTTAAGGATTATAGCACCGATCTGTGTGGTTTTCATTCAAGTTATGGTAACAAAAGAAAATGGTTGTCATGCTGCTAAAAATGTTCCCATTGAAAGGTCATATAAGAGTTATTATCAAAAACTAACTAATGAGCAAATCCCTGATCTCTGTATGTAGAATATCTGAGAATTGAAGCTCTACATGGGACATTTGTTAATCGAAGCATACATTTTCAATCTGTGTGTTAAGTCACCAACTTTCCCAGAAGCCTAAGCACGTTAGAAAAATGGGTCCCAACAATGTATATCAAGTTATCTAATAGTATGCAGAATGTCTAAGCACATGTTGAGCCAATAATAACTAGTAAATAAAGTGTAAATACAACATATAATATGAGCATATAAGAAACAATAATTAAGTAAACCAGTACAAGGTAATTGTTGAGCCAATAATAACTAGTAAATAAAAGTGTAAATACAACATAATATAAGAAACAATGGAAGTAACATTAACATATAACTAGTTAAAAAGTATGAACCAATAACCAAATATAAGAAACTAAGTTTCTTGAACAATAACAAAATAAAAAGAAAAAAGTGAACTACATTATGGCACTAGAAAGATGAATACAACTAGTATAATTTTATAGAAAATATAGCAATAATATATTGACATCATATGAAAGTGGTATCAGTCATAATTATTAGTTAAATACTATTGGAGAAAGATATATCATAAGTAAAAAGTAACAAGAGACTAAACAGTGGATGCAATACATAGGTGAAAACCACAAAAATCACAAATATTATAAAAAACATAAAAATTTGAGTAACAGTTAATTTTTATTTTTTGACAAAGTAAAGTAGTATTCTAAGTCAAAAATGCCAAAATGGGTGCAACCTTTGTATAAATATTTTAGCCACTTTTGTAAGTGCATAATGTGGAAATAAATTCCTTTTAATGTTCTTAGAATCCTCAATTTTGTCAAATGGTGACAGCCATCAATAGGGCACCCTTTGGGTTACAAAAGCACCATCTTTTCGAAAAGGCAAGGACCACTTTGCTAGATGAAGTAAAAACAACTAGATGAAGTAAAAACAAGTGTAGAAAAAGATTGATTCTATAAAGGATACATGGTACACAGATGGAGTATCAATTGTTTTCTAATGGGTGGTCAAATGTGAAGAAAAATACAATTAATAAATATTTTAGCAATATCTAGTTGTGGTGCTATGTTCTCTTATGTTGAAGACTATGCTAGAGTTGAGAAATTGGGAGTCGAGATTGCAAATTATTGCAAGCAATTGATAAAAGTGGGCCCTTCTTATGTCATCCAAGTAAACAACTCGTTAATGTAAGAGGCCTTAGCAAGAACAATGGTTTTTAAATTCATGGGAGGAATTGATGAAAAGTGGTGACGAAAATACAAGAGATGCGGGTGCTCTAATTAGTGGATATATAGGGAGAGATGATTTTTAGATGCATAACTAGTGGCAATCACAAAACCAATTTAGAAATTAATTAAGTTTTGTGAGAAAAAAAAAATGGTCCAATTATGGGTGAAATATAAGAGGATGGATAATATGTTTGATGAAATTAAAGATGGTCTGGAAGATAACAAGTACAGAGAAGCATATACACAGATTGAAGCAATAGTGCATTGTAGATGGGAAAGAATGAATGTCCCAATGCTGACCTGGATTTGCTTTGTCACCTCAATTTTATGATTCTACTTACGTAAGTAATCCTTCCCCTAGAGGAACCATTAGAAAGAGGCCTAATGAAGATAAAGAGATGACAGTTGAATTTTTAAAAGCATTTGAAAACATTGACTCAGACCTTGAAAAAACGATAATGTTACACAAGCAATTTGTTGGTTTTCATATGCAAAAACGGTTTTTTACAGTTGTTACCTTTGTTGATGCTTCTACCATGGATGTTATACAATGTAGCCAACATATGGATCAAACACCAGAGCTAGCCAAAAATTGCGTGAAAGGTCTTAGTCCAACCAATCACTACATCATTGCAGTTTGGTTGATGTCATAGAATGTGGAGCAACATGTGGATCAAAAACACTAGAGCTAGCGAAAGTTGCAGAAAGCGTCTTAACCCAACCAATCACTACATCATATGCAGAAAGAAATTAGATATATGTCGAATGTATGAAATGAATGCTTGTTAATCTTGAGTATGCACATAAGTTTAATTTAACAACTACATATTAACATTATAAATTGTTAACTTGGTGGCCAAACAAAAAAAAATTAAAAAAGACAACCATATTAATCCACCTAAAACTTGAGGAGTTGGCTTAAGTTGAATAGAAAAAATTGAAACAGCATTTAACCTCAACTCTGGTCAACCAAGTCCCGTCAACCAGATCTTAAGTTTGTCATCCAGATCCCAGTTTTAGTTGACAATATAGAGTATGAAAGGCCATAACCTTGAAATAATTGTTTAAAATTGGTTGACTTGTGGTGTGTCATATTCACCCCCCCTCCTCCCCCCGGGACATTTTTCATGAGATCAGTAATATCTCCCATATGGTTCCTATATTATAAGCAACCTTACATGATAGCTTTTTTTGATCAGTGAAAGTCAATGGTTAGTTGTTAGATTGGCACTTCGGGGGAGTTGAAATCACAGCCACTCCTTGCAAGCACTTAAGTCTTACCTCAATTACACTCTATGAAGCATGGATACTTCTAAAAGGAAGAGGTATCCGTGTAAATGTCTGTATCGGATACCGATACTCCTTGGATACTCCCGAATTCGTATCGGATATTTATTTTTGAAGTATCGGATACCCCAAGTCACATATTACTTGTTTTACGAAATTAAAATTGTAGCATTTCTTGCATAGTATTATAATTTCCTTAATTGTGAGTATAAATATAGTAATATTTTCCAATACTTTGCTTAATTCTCACGATAAGAAGAACATAGCAAGTTAAAAAGTAAAAGAATTTGTCAAATTAGGCGTATCCTTATTGTATAATTTATAAATAAACTTGCATACAACATTTCTCACTAGTGTAAAAGGGAAAAACACATGGACAAGTTCATGTGAATAATCTACTATTATAATATTGGACTTGATATTGAAATGAAATATTTGTCAAACCTATTGAAATTTAAGAAATAAACTAGCTAATGGCTTAAATTAATTCCTAATTTTTTTAAATATTAGTATTTTGCTACAATATAGGTTTTCAAGATTCTTGAACTTATGTGTAACTTACTACTAATAATTTTAAAAATAATTTTTTTTACAAACAGATGTATCCGTAATTTACTTCTATATGTTTTGTCATATCATGTATCCGTATCCACTTCCTAGATTCCCTCCTAAGAGTGGAACCCAAGACCTCCCATAGGACAGATTTGGTGGCCAAAGGGCTAGCCACACAAACTACAACCCCTTAGTTACATGATGGCTGATAACAATTATCTAATAGAATTTTAAAAATTTGGTGAGTGTGCTAATCGAAAATAGCATGCCACTTAAGTCTTGAATAAACATCAATAGCACATAAAGGGAAGGAGTTGTAAGAATGTACCTCTTTAAAAGAAGACACAAAAAGGCTTGATCTGCCAAAGGCTAAGTGGAATGCCCTCCTGTCAATGGCAACTATCCTTAGCCTTCAAGAGCATCTCTTTGATAAGTTCTGGATCGCTATTGACACCAGAAGCTGAGTAGGACCTAACCATAGCTTAACGACTGGTCCATATTCCTCATGTGACTTTGATAAAAGGTCTGAAAACCAAATGATATTTAAACACATTATAATTTAGCATTTGACTATATAGAAAAATGTTAAACCAATATCATTCGTTTAATCCAAAATTTGGCGCATTATGCATCTAACGGGCCATAGTTGATTTGATGATAATGATATTTCCACAAAATAAATAAAACAACTAAACACAACCCAGACAGTGACAGCTTGATACATCCCCTAAAAGTCCTTTCTATACCTTAAACTAAACAATGTTTAGAATTCAAAAATTCTAAGTGCACACACAAAAACTAGACAATGTTTGGTATGTTTTCATTTTTTTTTGCTTTTGTTTTTCGTGTTTTTAGAAACAAAAACAATGAACAGTCCATAACTACCAACCTTTTCATATATTTTTATTTTTTTTGCAAAAATAGTTAGAAAAAATTTCATAGAACAATTTAAAAGTGTTTCGTAAACACTAGTTGCTTTTATGAAGAGGGAAAAAAAAAACATTCTCAGAAATAGAATAGTAGGTTCTTTTTTTCTGTTTTCAAATACCAAACGCTCTAAAACAATACTCAAATTCGAGTCCAACATATCAAAACAACAAAGATACATTAAATAAAAAAGAAAATCGAGAAAAAAGATGTTCATCACAATGAGTCAAAAGATACATTAAATGATGCAGGAAATCAAGAAGAAAGATGTTCATCACAAATAAGTCAATAAAACATGGAAAACAGTGGTATTAATTTTCAAAAAAACTCTATAATACACACCCAAAAAAAAAGGTGTACCATATGACCCACCTTTTGTGATCTTTGGCTATCACCATTGTGGTGTACACAATGCCACTTCCTGCGACTGCTCTAAAAATAGGCCACAATGTCGAGGGTTGAGGGTTGCTGTTGTGCCTTGTGGCCCAGCAGCCCTACTGTGAGGATCTATAGAGATATTTACCTAGTATATTTTAATAATCTGAACCGTTCATATTTTAAAGTTTGTGGAGTATATCATTCATATAAAAAATCAAATTAATTGGTCATCCGTAACCCAAAAGTCCTAACTGTTTTTAAAAATTATTAAAACGGTAACCGTTTATTTTTAAAAAAACATGTGCTATTATTACAAGGCTACAAATGTCAAAATTATTTGATTTTTTGCATGGATGACTACTCGACAGTTCATATCATCGAAAAAGACTCGAGGCACGCCCTTAATGAGCCTCACAGCAGCCTGTTGTGCCAGGAACACCAATTCCCGATGTAGAATGCCATAAAAGACATAACCGATGCCCTTCTTATCACCAATTGGTATTAGGAAAGACGGATGGAACTCGGTCCGACAGTTATGACTTACAACTTAGTTATAACCGTTGTAGGGTTTGTTATCGACGTCATTATTTTGGTTATGATATATAGTGCTGCTTTGGTCATGATGAAAAGTGATTTATGAATTACATAAAACACCATATATGCAATATGGTACAGTAGAATCCCTCTAGTCTTTCTCCCTCTCTTCTTTTCTTCTAATTTCTCAGCAAGAAACCCAATATAGGAAAAAAATTTATAACCAGCATATAAAAATAAAAAAACGATCTGAGAGTTTTCAATTGTTGTCTATAGTAAAAAAACAACAGAAACACAAAGAAAGGACTCAAATATATTTAATTTTCCATCATTTTCCCACCAACCAAACGGATGACAGAAACGAATGGATTGAAAGAAGTGACTGACCGGTAAGATTAGCTCCAGAAATGAGAGTGGAGTGGCCGTAGAAGGAGGAGGGGCAAGGAGGGCCAGGGATGAGATTGGCGATGGACCATAGTCAGAAGATTCTGATAACTTTTCGGAACAAGAGAACGGTGATGGCGATGAGAGATACCCACAACAACGCATTGATCTGTCTGGTGGCGTAGTCTCTCAACAATAGCACCTCAGACTCCATCTTCTTTTCCAACTTCCTGACAAGTGAAAGTGTCAATCAAATCAAATCGATACGATCGATCGGTTTCACAATCTAAGCAGGGAGAGAGTTGTGGTTTGCATTTCGGATGACTATCATTGAGCTGAGCTGAGCTGTGTGATATATTTATTGACTTTTCTCGTTGTGACGCTCGTTTGTGATTGGTTCTATTTTATTTTAGTCACGCTACAAAATCTCAACTTCCAGCCAAAAACTAATCCATCCGCCTCTAGCAGTTTTGTTCGCTAGCAGTTTTGTTCACAGTGCACCACAATGGGAATCAAATCAGCGAAAAAGACGACACGTGTATAGTATTATTTGACAAAAGAATAAAGTACTCACACCATTCATGCTTGGATTTAGGTGTGACTTTCTTTTTACCTTATTCATACACCTGTTCATAAATGTAATAATGGGCCACCATTCAGGCTTGGATATAGGTGTGACTTTCTTTTAACCTTATTCATACACCTCTTCATAAATATAATAATGGACGGTCCAGATCAATGGAAGGATGTTTGGCAAAGTTTTTTGGTTCTTTCGAGTTAAAATTCACAAAATAAAAAAATAAAATACAAAAATTTTAACTTATTAAAATAATTAAAAATTAAAATAATCTATTAAAATAATAACTTTTCAAACACTCACAATACTGAAAGACTAACAAAATGGGTGTTTGTCCAAGACTCTTTTTTGGCTTTTTAAGCTAAAATTTATAAAATGATAAAATAAGTTAAAATAGTCAATAAGAAAAAAATGTTATATCAAACTCATAATCATTTCATTTTTTCTCTAACAAACGTAACATCTAACTACAAAAAATTCAATTATTTTTTCAAACACAAAAATTTAACCTTGTTAAAATAGTAACTTTCTAAACACCCACACCATTCACAACAACAAAAAAAAAATTCATTAAATTTGAGTAAAAAATTGAATAAAACTTCATTTTAATAGAGGATTTTGAATTTTTATCAAAATACCCAGCTTGAGGCGGATGTCTGTTGGTCAAATGGATAGTATATTTTTTTCACAAATTTTTGCTTAGAAGTGATCATCGAGGACATCTGGTAGTGAAAATCTAGCGATTCTGAATAGTGATTTGATGAAAGCTTCAAGAGTCCTCAATTTGGTAAAAAAATTGATATTCTCAATTTGATATAATCTAATGAAACTATTGGAGTAAGAAAAATGTTATCTTTTTATCAAATTTAAATTTGATGAAAGAATTGATAAACCATTGGAGATGGTCTAAGGCACAATTCGGTTTAGTTTTTAAATTAATATTTTGATCAAAAAATTTAGGGAAAAGCACCAATAAATCCTAAATTTAGAAATGTTAACCCATTTAGTCTGAAAGTTTTTGTTGGACTAATAAATCCTATTTCTAAAAGCTTACTATAGGCCTTTTTATGTCAAACATTATTTATCAAACATCAAACATTAACAACGTCACAATTATTTATCAAACATCAAACATTAGCAGCGTCGAGATTATTAAGTATAATGTGGGTGAAAACATTAACAACGTTAGAATTATTCATCAAACATCAAACATTATTAACGTCAGGATTATTCATTAAACATCAATCATTAAACATTAAGATTATTCATAAAACATCAAACATTATTCATCAAACATCAAACACAACCATTAAACGTTAGAATTATTCATCAGACATCAAACAATATTTATCAAACATCATATTTATTTTTAAAAAATTGAAACTATCAATCATGGCGTGGTGGTGCGAAACCAACCTTCAACTATGGCGGAACACGATCTCATCGGTCCTCTTCTCCAAGGACCGCCTCTCAACTCGCCGATGAACCCCAAGTCATCATAGCCGTCGATGGCGATCGAATTCCAATCAACCCAACATTCAAAATGATCAAACAAACAATACCCATTTGGGGATTGAGAATCCGTCGAGTTTACGGGTGCTGGGCACAGCCAGAGTCCTGCGACTTCCACTGTCGATCCGTTTAGGAACCACACGTAGGGGGTTTAAAGGGTTTATGAGTGGTTGAAGATCTTGATTTGTGTTCCGATTGCAACATTCAAAATGATCAAACAAACAATACCCATGTGGGCATTGAGAATCCATTCGAGTTTCTGGGTGCTTGGCCTGTCGAAGTCCCTGCGACTTCCACAATCGATCCGTTTAGGAACCTGCGTAGAGGATTTAAAGGGTTTATGAGTGGTTGAAGATCTTGATTTGTGTTCCGATTGCGATTGTAAGGCTCGTGTTGTTTGGGTTGTCTTTGTTGGTTGGTTTTGTGGCTACAAAGTTTGCTTTACAGGGTTGGAAGGATTTTGTGGCTAATATTTGATGTTGTGATGTTTGATGTTGTTTTGATGATAATGTTTGATGTTATTTTGATGATGTTTGATGTTTTGATGATAATGTTGTGATGTAAAAAAAGGACTAAATGGTTTATAAAAAAACAATCAGGACTAAATAGAGTAACATTTTTCAATATGGGACTTACGAGTAATTTCTCCAAAAATTTAAAATTATATTTAATTTATTAATTTTTAAAATTAATTTTTCTCTCTCCTCTCTCTTTTTTTATTTTATTAATAAATCAATTAATTATTTTTTCTCTCTTCTCTCATATTTTAGGCCATCTCCAACGCTTTAGTAACTCCATCATCAAATTCAAATTTGGTGGAAAAGTACCTCTTTTTGTGCTTCAATGGTTTCACCAAACCTGTATCAAATTGAGAAAAGAACAAATGTTTCACCAAACTAAGGATCTGGGCCACCTTTCACCAATTTACTGTGCAAAATCATTGGGGATGGGACACACCGGATGACCGACCGAACATCCAGCTAGTTGTCCCCCCGGTCTTCCGGTTACTTCAAGAATTTCCAGAACAGAGCACTAATTTGGACTGTCAACAGGCTTCCAAAATTGTTTGTTTTTTGTGGCACCAAGACTAAATGCCTTTTCAACATTGATGCATGAATAGTAGAGGCAAATGCATTACATTTATATTCAAATTTATGCATAAATTATTTGTTCATTTTGCGAGTGCAACTCCAATAAGATTCTTGTTGGTTATGCAAAGATTTTACAAAGTAAGTTGTCGTGGTCTATAAAATAAGACTAATTTATTTTTGAATTTCATAATATCATTACAATTTTTATTTTTTTCTTTTTGTCATTGTTAACTTTAATTTTCACTTTCTATTTCATTTGTCAGTTGTTTCTTTTACAATCTTCTCATTATGTGATCTTCAGTTTGCAATAGTCCTCCAATTTTTCACTTCTTTCTTTAATTTTTTACTTGTTTCTTTTACAATATTTTTCATTGTGTGTTGAATGTTGTATCCTATTGTATTTTTTTTAACTTGTTTATTTGTACAAATTTTACCTTCAAACTATAGAAGATTTTGAAATGTTTGAGGAATCACAAATTTCAGAGCAAAACACTAATCAGCTTGCTTGGTTCCATTTTTCCAAAAATATTTTTCAGAAAATTCTACTTTCTTATTTTTTGTGTTTTTTTTTTTACTGAATTTTTTTAATATTTTAAGCAATTTTTTTACTTTTTAGACACAACTAACATAAAATACACATAAAAAGTAAAAAAATTGTAAAAAAATCTTTTAAAAATTCACTAAATACCAAAAATATATTTTTTAAAAAAATACAAGAATTCAATACATTTTTTTGTATTTCTATTTATTTATTAATTTTTTTAAATATTTTTTTACAAATTTTTTACTTTTTAGATACATCTAAGTAAGGTGCATCTAAAAAAATTTTAAAAAATGTTAAATTTTTTTAAAATATTCACTAAAAATAAAAATCAAAACACGAAAATCAAAAAACTCAGTTTTCAAAAAATTTAATCAAAAAAACTCAAACCAAACACACTAAATGTTACTTTTATTTCGGAAACATGTCGTATTTCTCATGGTAAAGCGTTCACCATTATAGAAGATGAAACTTTATGTAAATCTTGGTTGGCAGTCTTTCAAAATTCCATTGCTGGTAATAGTCTGACCATGGCAATATTCTGAGAACGAGTTGTTGGAAAAAATGATTTTTGGTGACTTTAATGTGAAATTAAAGTAGGTCTCAACCATTAGTTGATGTGAGATTAAATGGGTTTAGATTCTTTGTAACAAGATCTTTACACCACAAAAAGAATGACCAAAAATCATTAAGAATTGAATAAGAAATTGTCTCATAAAAATGGCCTCTTGAATAAGGTATTGAGAATTATGTATAACTACCAATCCCACTAATTGTAGAGAAAGTTTTGATGGGTATTTAAACCTCGAGATTTTGATAAGGGTATGAGCCCTTTGGGGCATCAAATTTTCGAAGGAAGGAAGTTATGGATGCTTTAAAGATGGGCTTGAAGCAAGACTATCGTCAAGTTGGTTATGGCAAAATTGCCTGCAGCGTACATGCCGCTTTGCTGCCGCTTTGGATTAGACAGGCCGGGGCGGGTCGGGCCAGGCCCGAGTTCATAATCCATGGGTCGTAGATCTTGAGGCTTGAGACTTGTAAGAATGGATTAGGTTTAAAATTTGGGCGGATTAGTGGTCCACCAACCTAATCTTTTTGGGTCAAGTCTGCTATAGATATACACTTTTGTATATACAGAAAACATATCTCAGATATTTTTTTCCCATCAGTTTTGGTCCATTACTCCAGTAGTTTTGCAGAAGTAATGGCCATTAGTTGCTAACATTCATGGGCATTAGTTGCTAGCCTTCATAACTGGAGACTTCGCCTCTCTCCGCTATGGTGTATGAAAGGAGACCCATCTCCATAGTTTTAGTCTGAGTTTTGCCTTTCAAAATTATCTGATCGGTTTGCTTGTGTCTATAATTTTCTTCCTATGTAAGAAAGTCTTTGCCATTGTCGGTTGCCAAAGTTAATAGAAGGTATACTGCGTTAGTCGGACTAAATAAATGCGTATCTTGGGAGACAAAGTCGACGTTCCTCTAGTACCCACGGTGAGGTGGCTAATCTATTTTAAGGATATTGTGGTATCACACAAGTTTCGGTTTACATGCCATACAATTTTATTGTATTGTGTATTTCTGTTTAATTTGGTTGTAATTTTCAGCACGTGCTCTTGTTAAATAATTTAATTTAGTTCATCATGAATCTATTTATTTAATTTCACAACCTATCCAACAATCTTAAAACAGATTAATGTGTTCTCCCCTGAATTAAAATGAATAGATTCATAATAATTTGCAATTGTATACATTGCTCGGATCTATCACCTGAAAAATATTATATATCACTGTTTTGATTGATTGTAAATAAATGTTAAAACAATTTCATGCTCCTGTTTTTGGGTGCTCTTTCCACTGTTGTAGTCTTAGACTATGCATGTTGTTTGGTGTGGGGTATAATGCATGATTATAGATTGATATATGCAAAGCTAGTTATGTCTAGTTCTATAGTCAAATTACATACATGAAATCCATGATTAGGATTTGTAGCCCACTCTTACATATTGTGGGGACATAATTTTTTAATGACAACACGTGGCTGAGGTGTCACCAAAGTGCCAGCTGAGGTGCCACGTGTCCTGGTCATGACGTCGAGATCATCTTGACTAGGCCGAGGTTATCTGCGAAGATACTGAAATCCAAGATAAGCGAATAAGGGACAAGAGTCATAGAATGAGAAAGGACTTCAGTTTGGATAAAGATAAGACTCTTAGAGAATTTATCCCAATCCTACTGGGAGTCCAAGATTAGCAGTAATCCTAAGTCCATTGAAACTAGGCTTCTATTGGGACTAGGTTTGTGTTGGCTATAAAAGAGAGGCACCCTCATGGGTCTAAGGTATGCTTTTGATATTCTGTCTAGTGAGTTAAGCACTATTGGTTATCTTTAAGAGATATTTTATTAACTTGATCGTCGAGTGCCCCGGGTGAGCGAACCACCGTGAATTCTTATCTTTTTGTGACAAGTTGTTAGAGCTTAATCTATCCTGCCAGTGTTCTCCAGCTGAGTGCTTGATTGGCAGTGTGGTCGGAAATTGACACACAATTTGGCGCCGTCTGTGGGAACGAAAGAAGAATAGATGACCAACGACGAACAGAAAGAGAAGATTGGGGATAACACTCCTACTGGGAGTGGGAGACCTATTGACCTTGACGTCGAAAAAGACAATTATAACGAAGAAACTTCGTGACGAGAATCACGAATTGAAGGCGTCGGCCGAAAGCGGTGTACCAAAGAAAAGCGACCAAAGTAGAGTGCGATAATGAAGATAACCTCAAGTATGGTAAAACAGATGCCTACGGAGGGACGGAGAGGTGAAAGGGATGGCAGACAAACTGGTGGACCTGCAAACAATGGTCAATTTCATGATGCAAAATAACGTTATGCAGCCACCGTTCCCGTTACAAGATACGCCGATTCCAGTGGGTAAGAAAGATGCCTAGATAGGGGGGTAGAAGACAACTCCTACGACTCCTCAGCACGATAAGACTAAGGAACATTCTCACCGGCCTTCAAGGGAGGTCGGGCGAGGAGAATCAAGAAGGGGAGATTCACGGAGGACATATCGTACTAAGAAAGCTGACCTCAAAGAACATCGGCATGTTTGAGGAAAGGAACTCTATTTCGACATGACCAATAGAGGAGGTCCAAAAGGACTCTGATGACCTTTGAAGTAGTGCACCAAAGAAATTTGAAATCAGGAGATAGCCAGAGCTCTGGACGAACCAAGGAGGATCTGAGGATTACCTCGAGAAAGCGACAAGATGCAGTGACCTCTCTTGTCAAGCCGAGGACACCGTTCTCGGTAGAATTGGACAAATTGAGGCCACAAAAGGTTCGATGCAAGGTTCCAAATATCTGACGGTAAGTCGACCCGAACTTTCACGTCGACGTACTGAACTTCGATGGCGTTGTACAAGGAACAAGCCGTTGCTTTGCAAGGTGTTCCCCTCATCCTTCGGAGAAATTGCATCGGATTGGTTTCACAAGTTGCCGAAATGAACTGTGAAAACCTGGGAAGGCCTGGCCGAGATGTTTGTGGCTGGGTGTAGACACCCCATTTTTGACCGCCCTTAAGACTTAGGCACTACTGATCGTTTACTTGGTGGAGAAAGTTGAGCAGGGCAAAGGTTCGATTTCTTCAGCAAGAGGAGAGTCAAACCCTAACCTCACACCCCATTTCTTGATCAAAATATTTTAGATATTGAAACCCTCTCTTTCAAATTGTTTTGAAAATAAAGTCCTACGATGTTCCGACGCTCGCATTTTGTTAAATGTCACGTTTTTCGGTAAACCAAGCAAGGGCAAAGTGGAAATGAACGAAAGAGAGATGAAATCTTTGAAAAATCTTTCAAAACACCTTGTTTAGGGGTTTGGAGTTGAAGAAAAGAAGAGAAGAGGGAAGAAACCCAATTGGGGGAGAAATGGACATGAATCGCTAAAAGAGGGACGAGCAGTCCTCATTGAATCAAGTCTATTCATTTGCATACTTGGATTTCAGTGATGAGGCCACCACCATTGGAAAGCTTACTTCCGGGGCTTCATTTTGCACTCAAGAATCTCCTAAAGTCAAGTCCGGACGGAGGAGATATAGTTTGTTGAAGTAGGACATCAATCCGGTTGGACCGAATCTGCGCGGCTTCACCAAAACAGGCATAACTCCTTGCACAGTTAGAATTTTAATGCAAGGCTGGCGCCATTGGAAAGCTAACTTCTGGGGCTTTATCATAAAGGATGGCCGATCACCTTGGACCTTTTGACCTGGTCAGCCGACCAAGGCAAGTGGTCGGCCGACCACCTGAACTGGTTGGCCTACTCCTTCCTGCTTTGTCTTGCTGAGTTGTTGTCATTTGTGCGGTGGAAGCCAGTTACATCCTCCATACCGTGTATGGAGGATCTTCAATCTTGGTTTTAGCTTCTTTGAGAAGCTAAGGGTTTGTATCTCTATAAGAGAGACTCTCTCCTCATTTGTAAAGGTTCAAAACTTCTTGGAAGGCAAAACATATATCCTCTCTATATCTCACCATTTTGGCTCCAAAGTGCATAGTTCTTGACCCTTCATCACTACACCTCATAGCCATACACTTCCACCATTGCTTTGAGGTCCTTGGAGGTCATTTTCAGAGGTTGAAGGTTTGGTTTTTGGGTCCAGAAGTTGCTGGTCTTCTTAAGCTTCAAGGGTAACACACTTTCTCCATTTTTAAGCCCTATTTTGATCCATTTCTTAGCCTCATTTGCAAGCATATTTGGGCTTTGTCATAAACTGAAAAAAAGTCTTATTTTGAGCTTCTTAACATGTTTGTTTAAGACCATTTTTTTATTGGGGGCCATCTGCCCCCTTGCATGCTTTATTTCCCTTTGTTTTGAGCCATGCATTAGGACCTTCGTGTTGAGCTTTGTTGGCCCTTTTGACCACTGAAATCCAGTAGATTTTCAGTGGTTATTATGCTGTTTTGAGCACCAAAATCAGAGAGGGGTGACCCTCTCACCCCTTGTCTTGTTTACTAGCATATTTGGCCTAACAAAGGAGCCATCATTTGCATGCTTCCAAGCCATGTTTCAGGTCATTTTTTGTGGGTTTCAGGACCTTCATAGGCTCTGTCTAGAGCCCATTTTGCCATTTTGGGTGTCCATCTTACATGTGTAGAACAACCCTCTTTATAGCCTATCAAAGGGGCCTATCATTCTTGCATGCATAGGCAGTGTTTGATGAGTTTTGGGCTTTATTCAGCATGTCATACCTCTGAATTTTTTTGGTTTAGTGACCTCTTGAACGCTCCATATACTTGTAGTGTAAACCCTCTTCACTAGCTTGTATTGCATGCTATTTTGGTCTATGAATCTAGCACTTTTCAGCCATGTCTTAAACTGATTTTGTGCATGTTTTGGACTTCTTTAGCTCTGTTTTTATGCCTCATGGTTGAATGATGCTTGCTATGTATGGTTGTAATTCAATACTCTTGCCTAGCTTTGTGTTTTGGGGCCTATTGCATGCTTATGTTGAGGTGTTTCCATGTTTTGGGGCCATTGTGCATCATATTTCAGAGCTTATATGTATGCCATATTCCTATGTTTTTCACTCTTTAAATGCGTTTGAGAGTTGTGCATAAATGCCTCGTTTTTGGACCATTGCATGAGCTTCATTTCCATGCCTTTCGATCCATCATTTTAGACCATTTTCCCACTATCTTGGACCTGCCTAGGGTCTTTTTGGGGCTGGTTTTTCTATTTATGCATTGCTTTGTGTACCTCTAGTGTAATGCGCTTCACTAGTTTCGGTATTTGGGCCACCTAGCATGCATTGCGTGAGGTGTTTGCATGATTCGGGACCATCTTACATGTAATTTCAGAGATGGAAAATGTGTGATTGTATGTCATATTTCATCCCTTGCCATGCTTTGATAGAGTTGCATTCGGTGCCTTAGGTTTGGTCTTTTGCATTGGTGCATGTGTTTTTGTTGCCTAATTCCATCATGTTTGGCCACTGATTTGGGTGTGGCTTAGGCTCGCCTATCTTGGTTTAAGTCCATCTTGCATTGTATATGCCATTTAGTCCATGTTGTTACATGATTGACCATTGCATTGTGTATGCCTTAATCATTTCATTGTTAGTCTCCATGTATGCATTGCGTATGCCATATAGTTTTCATGTGCATTGAGTATGCCATTAATTATTTCATAGCATTATGTATGCTAGTAGCATGTTTGCATGTCATCATTTGCATGTTTGCATCATTTAGTGGCATTATGTTTAGGTTACATGTTAGAGTTGCATTCATGCATGCCGTGTGTATTGCGTTGTGTTTGGAGTAGGGTTTAGTCTAAACACGGGGAAGCGAGGGCGTTCGTACTCCAAGTAATGGCGATGCCTCGATTCTCGACCATGACATTACGGATTACCCATGATGGAGTTTAGGCCTTGTTGTGTTTATGTGTGCATCCATTTCATATTGAGTCATGCAATTCGACTCCCCAGCCATCATGCATCGAGATGCATGATTGATGGCACGAGGATCGAGGACTACACTCCCTAGAGCTCATGCAATGACGGGGAGAGTGGTTGTGCATACATATGTTGAAAATACTTTGCCATGCCCTTTCTTACTCTCTGTTGCGAAGCCAAGCGGCATAAAAAGCGGTCGTGATATCCTGCAAGTTCCCATGGAGTTATGTACAGTATTCTGGGACCAATTGCAAACAGAGACAAATCGGGGCATCGCGATGGATTTTCCGGCAAGGTGACTCGAGCATGCATGCATCTTTCATCATTAGAAAGGCTGAGGCAGTCTACTTCATGTAGCATTGCATGCTAGTTTACTCGCTTTCCTAGTTAATTTGTTAATTAGCTAGTGTTGTGTAATAATTAGTTATTCATTTTGGTTGTGTAATATTTATTCGGACCCTCCGCGAGAGGGCAATGTTGTAATAAGTGTGCGTGTGTGTGATGCATGTCTTCCAACCCTACGTCTTTCTCTCTTTTATTTACTAGCATATGATGGTTAGTTTTAGCGCATGTTTCAATTAGCATCTATATGTTCGCATGTTTGCATTCATTCATTTGTATTGCATGCACCGGGCTCAGCGCATCATACTAACTGCATTGTATTTCAATTTCGAGTTGAATACGTGTATCATTTGTTGCATTTCATATGTCATCTTAGAATAGCCGAGTCTATCTTAGTTGTATACCTGTATGTGTTGCATTAGGCATCTCAGCATAGTTAGGATTCATGCATGATTTCTAATTAGCTTCTTTCTTTGGCTCAGAGTACTTGGTAAGTGTTTATGCTTTAGCATCCTTGCATGTGTGTGAGCAATTGCCATGATAGCATGCTTGCCATGAGGCTAACTGATTATGTGATATACCTGCCTGAATGCCTGTGGGTGAAGGTTGGGTTACTTGAATTGGGACAATTCATTGATTGCGAATTTTAAGCCCACTAAATAGTGGCAAATCACCATGTTTTCTAAGCCCACTTGAGGGTGGCAAAATCCGCATTTTAGCCTACTTGCAAGTAGCAAACCGCTTTCAAAAACAAACATGAAATGTTTTGTTCCAACTCAGGCGATCCAGTCTATACTTGTATGCTGCGCACATCACATAGTAATTCTAGGCTAATAAACCGGAATAAGAGCACATAATGTTTTCAAAACTTGATATCATGGTTAGTAGAGGCCGATCTTTGATCGGGTGAGCGGGGGTGCTTACGAAGTGACCTTCCCCAATCGTACCCAAGTTCCCGAGCCGAGGCAACTTTGGTGATGACGAACACGTGGCCTTAGGTAACAAGTCAGGGTTTCCTAAATTCCCCAAAAATAAATATTTAGGTGGCGACTCTGTATCTGGCAAAGCAGTCCATGTTTGGCACTTCTTTAAAAAAAATCTGTTTTCAAAAATGATTTGCAGGATTTGGACTCTTTGATGATTCATCGGTCTTGTATTGCACTCTGTGAGATTAGATAGGCCGTGACATTGAATCTGAATTGTAGTGAGCCTTAATGAACAAAAGCGAGGATTCTCTCGGGATGTTCGAGGACGTCTACAGTTTCTAGCGACTCTGCTGGGGAGTTAGAGATTTTGACTCGAACTCATGATATCTTGTTTTGTTTGCACTTATGTGTTTCTTTGCATTGCATTTGCATTGGTGTGCTTAAGACACCGTGTTTTCATCTGCTATTCCTAAGCGGTTTCTTGGAATGAGACGTGCCATAAATTTGGCGATTCTGAGCTCTACCACGATAGAACACAAACCCGGTTTTACTAGGGCACCCTTTTTAACCATTCGACCTAGTGCATATTCGGAATCCATAGTGACCATTCCAAGCTAGGATAGGTTGCTTACCCGATTATAGCTTGTTTGAAACCGCTGCGTGCGTAGTGAAACCCTAGCTCCTGACAAAATAGGACAGGGAAACCTTACCCCAACATAGGGGCATTTTCGCTCTCACTTGCTTACTATGTGCTTTTAAAGTGCGTCTCTACAGGAATGCATGTATCAGTTTGCAAGTCTGGGTATCAGGCCTGAGGGCATCAGTATTTTTGGGATTAGTTTTATCTGAGGGTATCTGTTTACAAGCAGAACTTATGGCAGAATTCTGTAGGGGGGCACAGTCATTCATCTTTGCTTATTTTGGTTTTGGTGAAATCAGGCTGAGGTGCTGTCTGTTTTCTCTTTTGCAAGGTAGTCGTGGAACTATAGCTTTAGAAGGCTCCAATATCCCCCAGTACATTGGGCTCGTGCTGATAGACTTTGTCAGGTTTTTTACAACAAGGTCATCGCCGCACCAGCTCAGCAAAGTCTTAGGGCCTATGCCAAAAGGTATTATGAGGTATTTAACTGAATACCAGGATGCAACCAAGAGGTGGCGGTCGTGTCGTTTAAAAACGGCTTGAAGGATGACTGCCTGCTTCGAAAATCACTGGCAAAGACATTGCCGAAAAGCATGGAGGAGCTGATGCCTAGGATAGAAAAGTATGCTAGAGCTAAGGAAGACACGCCGGGGACAAAGGTATCCAAACAAGAAAAAGCGGTTATGCGAAGCCAAGGTAACAACAGTTCAACAAGCGGAAACAAGAGTAGATGAGGTCGAGGGGATCAAGTGCGGACAAAGAATTGCTCCATGGAAGCAAAGAAGTCTACCGCAACATATGAGAACCGAAAAAGCAGAGATTGAGGACATGGAAGTCCTAGAAGGCGTCGACAAAAAGTCGGAGAAGAGTGATAAAGCCACTGAAGAAAATCTATGTCTAGCAAAGGGATGAAGAACGCTTCTTCCTTCTCGGCAGGCTTGGCGAGGAAGAGTTGCCCAATGTAGTCTGGGCGTATCGGATTATGCCGAAAAGATCAACTGGGGAGTTCCCATTTGCTATGGCTTATGGCACAGAAGCAGTCATTCCACTAGAGGTCGACTTCCTAGGGATCAGAACCCAGGGAGTAGAGAATGGGACCAATGGGGCACTGTTGGCCCGAGAACTGAATCTGCTAGAAAAAAAGAAGGGAGAAAATAGCAATTTGGTTAGGGGCATATCAGTAACAACTTGCTAGGGCTTACAACAAGAAGGTCAGCCCAAGAGAGTTCAAAGTTAGGGACCTCAGCCTGAGAAAGGTTGCCGGCAATGGGGCATAACGGCTGAAGAATAATGCTCAAGATTATGTTTAACACTTGTTGAAACTTGAGAAAAGTTTACAAGTTGAAGTTAAACCGAGATGATGTTTAACACTTGTTGAAACTTGAGAAAAGTTTACAAGTTGAAATTAAATCGAGATTATGTTTAACACTTGTTGAAACTTGAGAAAAGTTTACAAGTTGAAGTTAAACCGAGATGATGTTTAACACTTGTTGAAACTTGAGAAAAGTTTACAAGTTCTGATTAAGCCGAGATAATGTTTAACACTTGTTGAAACTTGAGAAAAGTTTACAAGTTGAATTTAAGCCGAGATGATGTTTAACACTTGTTGAAACTTAAGAAAAGTTTACAAATTGCAGTTAAACCGAGATGATGTTTAACACTTGTTAAAACTTGAGAAAAGTTTACAAGTTGAAGTTAAATCGAGATGATGTTTAACACTTGTTGAAACTTAAGAAAAGTTTACAAGTTAAAGTTAAACCAAGATGATGTTTAACACTTGTTGAAACTTGAAAAAAGTTTACAAGTTGAAGTTAAACCGGAGTCATGATTGAAGGAATGAATGATATAGGTTCCATCACCTCGGGATCTTAGGTAATAGTTCTAGGGGTAGTTGTGGGGATTAATTTTTGAATGACAACCGTGGCGAGGTGTCAGCGATGTGCCAACCGAGGTGTTACGTGTCCTGGTCATGACGCCGAGATCATCTCGGCTAGGCCGAGGTTATCTGCGAAGATACCGGAATCCGGGATAAGCGGATAAGGGACAATAGTCCTAGAATGAGAGAGGACTTCAGTTTGGATAAAGATAAGACTCTTAGAGAGTTTATCCCAATCTTACTGGGAGTCCAAGATTAGCAGTAATCCTAAGTCCATTGAAGCTAGGCTTCTATTGGGACTGAGTTTGTGTTGGCTATAAAAGAGAGGCACCCTCATGGGTCTAAGGTATGCTTTTGATATTCTGTCTAGTGAGTTAAGCACTATTGGTTATCTTTGAGAGATATTTTATTGACTTGATCGTCAGAGTGCCCCCAGGTGAACGAACCACCGGCGGATTCTTATCTTTCTGTGACAGGTTATTCGGGCTTAATCTATTCTGCCAGTGTTCTCCAGCTGAGGGCTTGATTGGCAGTGTGGTCGGAAATTGACACACACATATATAATAATAAATAAACTAAGAACCATATTTGCATGTTCCTTTTTATCGTTGTGCCCACTATTTCAATATATATATTTATTATTATTTATGTATCCTGTTCATCTTCAATATAATTCGCTTTTCTATAGATATTCAATTTTATATCTATTAAGTCCACTGTTTTTTTTTTTTTCTTTCTTTCTTAGAAATTCAATGATTGTAAATTATGCAAGTTTGACATGTTAATTATTCTCTAACTTTTAGCTTTCTTACATGATTTAATCTCTAGAATTATTTGCATGTTAATTGCTAGAATTATTACATGATTATTGTTTTGTAACAATTTTACATAACTCTTGGTGTTTAAAATTTTAATGGAAGGTTTTGGAGTTATAAAGTTTGTAACTTGTCTATAATTATGAACATGTTTAATGTGTAATAAGGTCATATAAAACTCTACTTGATTAAAAGGTCTATTTTGTAACTCTTGCCTACTCATATTTTAATTTAATTGTGGAGTTATAAATTTTAATTGTGTACCTTATCTATATTTATTTACATGTTCATTGTGAATTAAATTTATATATCACTCTTGACTATTAACTTTTAATTTAATTCCTAGAGTTATAGATTTATTTTGTTACTCACCTACCATTTTAATTAGTTAATTTTATTATTAAATAGTTTGTTAGATGGTTTCAACTTTCTTTAGATTATTTGGTTTGTATTTTCTTGTGTTTTTTGCTAACTTTCTTTACAAGAATACTTACGAAAGGGATTGGAAAAACAAATATAAAATCAAATGAATAGGATTTGGAAATGTAAAACAAAATTTTGGATTACTAACTTTTGTGTTGAACAAGAATGCCTAAGCGTGGAAAGAATTTTTGGACTAAATAAAATCCTTAATTGGATTGGTTTATTATTCTTATTTTGAAGCATTTTTTTTGTTTGAGATTTTTTGGTTTGTTTACCAATTTGTAGAAGCAAGTTTTATTTGCTTATAATTGTTGTAGTAATTTTTTGCATTGCTTGTAATTTTGTTAGCAATTTTTAAATTGCTTGTAAGTGTTGGACCTCGGTTTGTTTTAACCTAATTCATCCCTTGGAAAAAACTTAATTCTAAAAATTGTTTCCCACATATTAGGAGTCAACTGGGTTTTAAGTGGAACCGATGTGACCCCTCCAGTCTTCTTGGGAACATTCTTGACCATGTTCGATTCTAGGTTAAATGGTGAGACTAGTTTTGAATTAAATTTCCAACTGTGGAATTTTCTAGTGTTAAATTTAATTTCTAGAAACACAGAAAGTGATAGTCTGTTGTATTTTCAGAAATGGCAATTGTCACCGATGTTGCTGTTACTGCTAATGTTGGTGAGGATCTGAACCCCAGGGCAACTGGCTTGCAAACCCTTACTGCTGTGACCTCTATGGTCAACCTTGTTGCTATTCCTGCTATTCCGGGAGACCAGCTCAACCATCACGAGCGCCTAGAGACGTTCACAGGAGTGAATTTGAAGAGATGGCAGCAAAAATTGTTGTTTTACCTAAGGGTTTTGAGTGAAGATCCACCAGTTGTGGAGGAGAATGAGCAAGACAAACAGAAACTCATGGCTCTAGATGCTTGGAAGCAGTCAGACTTCCTTTGTTGGAAATACGTTCTGAATGGCTTGGCAGATTCACTTTTCAAAGTGTTTTATGTCAAAAGGTTGGCAAAAGAGTTGTAGGATGCTTTGGATGTGAAGTACAAGACCGAGGATGCTGGAACAAAGAAATTTATCGTTGGCCGATTTCTGGACTTCAAGATGATGGACTCAAAAACCATTATCAGTCAAGTGTAAGAGTTCCAACTAATTTTGCATGAAATTCATGCAGAGGAAATGTTCCTGAGTGAATCATTCCAGGTCGCTGCTCTAATTAAAAAGTTATCTAACGGCTGGAAAGACTTCAAGAACTACTTGAAGCACAGCGAAGAGATATGATCGAAGAGCTCGTTGTCGCTCTGGATTGAGAAGACAATAGAAAGAAAGGAATACCTCTACTATAAAAGCAAATATAGTTGAGCATGGCACGTCCTCGAGGGTGAGGAAAAATCCATTAACAAGCAAAAGCTCAAAAGCTGGAGGCAAGAGGCGGTGTCTCCAAAAGCGATCTACAAGCTGCGAAACCTACTTTTAGGTTCAATGGAAAATGCTTCAATTGTAGAAGTGATGGGCATCGAGGCGATTGGTTACTTAAGAAGAAGAAGTCTTACAACAAGTACCATTCACAAAACAAAAGTCGAGCACACTTAGCTAAAATGAAGGATCGATCACGGATGTGACGACATGCATCTGTCGGTTTATCGTCTCCGGTAGACATGGTGGGGTCCAACTGAAGAAATGATGGGTGGACACTGGAGCCACTCGCCACATCTGTGCGAAAGAAAATGTTCACAACCTTGAGCCAGGTGTCAAGCGGTGAGAAGTTGTTCATGAGCAACTTTGTAACCTAACTATTGAGGAAAAGAGCAAGGTGGTCACGAAGATGACTTGGGAAAGAGCTAGCTCTAAACAATGTCCTATATGTGGGACAATCGTAGAACCTTGTCTCGGTGGCTCTTAAACAACACGGCTTCCACATAATATTTGAATCGATAAGGTTATGTTGACCAAAAGCGGGTCTATGTGGGGAGCGGATATATGCCGAGTGGTATGTTTAAACTTAATGTAATGACTATTACCCCAAAAATGAATGAAAAACTTATTCTTATGCTTATATGCTTGATTCCCCTGAATTATGGCATGGTAGAATCATGTGAATTTTGACTCTCTGCGTAGATTAATCAAGTTAGATCACATATCATTTTTTAAGATTAATCTAAATCACAAGTATGAAACTTGTGTAAAAGCAAAATTGACTAGGACTTCATTTCATTACATTGAAAGAAATAGCGAGCCTTTGGATTTAGTGCATAGTGATGTGTGTAACTTGAAAGTCATACAATCACGTGGTAACAACAAATACTTCATCACTTTTGTTGATGATTGCACTAAATTTTGTTATGTGTATTTACTTAAAAGCAAAGATGAGGCGATTAAGAAATTTATTCTTTTCAAGAATGAAGTTGAGAATCAATTAAACCGAAAGATCAAGGCTATAAGAAGTGACTGTGGTGGTGAGTATGAATCCCCGTTTGTTGAGCCTTGTGCTCAATTTGGGATTATTCACCAAACCACAACGCCATATTCTTCTCAATCAAATGGTGTTGTTGAAAGGAATAATAGAACATTAAAAGAAATGATAAATGCAATGTTATTAAGTTCTGGGTTACCACAGAACTTTTGGGGGGAAGCAATTCTCTCTGCGAATTACATTCTTAATAGAATCCCTCGGAAAAAAATAGACAAGACTCCATATGAGCCTTCTTATAATTTCCTACAAATGTAGGTGTGTCTTGTAAAAGTGGCGGTACCTACACTGTAATAACCCGACCCTCTTATATGCTTTATATTTCTAATTATATGAATAATTACACGTTTAATGTGAAAGTCCATGTGGAGTTGTGCTTACATACATGAATTATTAAATTATGACATTCTATCTGTTAGTTCTTGGAGAAAATCTATTAAAATTAAGACGTTTGAATTTGAAATTGGAAGTCGTAGAGGCACGATAACCCAAAATTGACTTTACATTTATAATTAGCATAATTTTTAGGACATAATATCAAGTTTTGTAAAAATTTGATTCGTAACAAATTAATTGGGAAAAATTTAGATTCAACACTCTTAAAACTTAGACTAGATAGATATAAAAGTCATAGATGACTTAATTTCTCCTAAGAGAGTGAGAAAGGGTGCTAGAGAAGAAGAGAGAAGAGGAGGCTCAACAAGAGTGAGGATTGAAGGCCGAAAAGGGTTTTGAGACTAGAGTTCAAGGTGTGTATAATTTAACTAGAACATCCTTATTTCTCTCTCTCTCTCTATTTGATTTGAGAAGGAAATCTTTACATTCATGTAAGTTAGGGTTTACAACAAGAGCCTTACTTATGGTAGTTGGTTGCTTTGATGGATGATCCTTATGTTTGAAGTTGTTTTGAGCTATGTTCCTTTAGTTCTAGGGTAAACTACTAGTAGATCATACTTTTGAGACTTATTACTCATTAAGTCCTATTGATAAATTTATTAAGTGATAAAAATAAATTTATCAGTCTTTTATTTTTATGAATAACTTTATAGTGATAAATTTATTAGTCTCTTTGTTTTTATGAATAAATTTATAGTGATAAATTTATCAGTCTCTTATTTTTATAGTGTTAAATTTATTAGTTAGGACATGTAGATAAATAATTCTATTTAATAGGACTAATTGGTAAGTACCCCTTCGTTCTATATGTTTTGAGCTCATATATGCATCTTGATGTTTATAGAGATATATTGTGATAAATCAAGCATGGATGGAATATAAAGGATTTGGGATGTATATATGAATTTAAGAGGGATATGAACTAATTATGCTTGTGATTCATGTTCATTGTGATGATATACCATGATATTGAGCTAATTTTCCTTATCTTATACCTTGCAATGAGTTTGGTCAATTGAGTTTTTGTCTAAGTTTCGGATTGCCAAAACAGGGTATATGACCGCGCGTCACGAGGCCTCACTGCCGCGTCGCGGAAAACAAGGGAGAAATATTGAACTACACTGCAATAAAAGCACGTGCGGCGTACCTACCCACATGTGTGGTGGAGACTTCCGCACGTGCGGTTTAAGCTAAAAAATTCTGTGATTTTCTTTTGCTCTTTTCGACCCTCTAAATGTGTTAATATGTCCATTCGATGTTCCTACAATGCATTTAATTACATGGAACATAACGAATCGAATATTTGAGAAATAAGAGGAAATTAAGGAAATGTGATATACTTACGAGTTGTGTGCTAGGTGTAGGACACGTACAAGAGGAGACCATCATTCATTCGCATCACTATGAGTGATAGTAGTGTAATGTCATATTTCATTCACATATTATATTCATATATGTTATTCGATACCTTATTCACTCTTTTAATAAATAACTTAGGTTATAAGAGTTATGTTCGAGACGGATTGAACTTTGGCACACCAGATATGGACCCAAGGTAGTTTTGTTTGCTATTATGATGGGCCCAAGGCCATTTTGCTAATATGATGGGCACGAGGCCATTTTGTATTACGTTGGGTCTAAGGCGTTACGTCTTATGTAGGCTCGGCCGTTCGAGAAAAACATGAATAAGACCAACCTATGATTTATAAATATGCATTGTTAAATTATGCTTGTACTCTTAATCTGTTTGTATTACTATCATTTACTAAGCCTTGCTCATTCCATTTTTATGGATGTTTTGTAGGTAATCAACCCATGAACAAGTAGAGTCACCGAGTCTTTTCTTTGAACCGTTTTGCTGATTCACCCGAAGTGACTCTTTTGTTTAATTTTGGGAAATTCGTATGTTGGCATGTTTTGTTGGAATTTTGGAGGAATAGTCATGTATATATATATTGTCAATACCTAACTTTTGGGTTGTTACCCTTTTCATAATGCTTAAGTAATGAGAATGGTGTATGGAACGTTAAGTACTTATGTGTAGTAATGCATTAAGATCCTGGCATGTAGTCACAGCTCAATGAATATTTTATTTTATCATTTTACTTCTGTTCAGGCCCCAATATTGAGTAAAATTTAAGATAACAAAGTTGAGGCCTTAGGTCGGGCAGTCATGTCCAAACTTTTAGGGCGAGGTTTAGGTCGTGACATACACCCAATCGTTAACCAAAAACCGTGGATTGTATATTCATTGGTTATGCGATGGTGCATATAGGTTTCTTGTGCACAAGTCGATATTTGAGATATCCACAAGAATACCATAATGGAGTCAAGGAATTAAGTCTTTCTTTGAAGGCGTTTTCCTTCACAAACTCGAGAGAGGATTAAAGTTACGAGAAGGAACTTGAAGATAATCAAGTAAAGGATCAAGATGAGGAAGTAAATGAACCAAGAAGGAGTAAGAGAGCTAGGACTGCTATGTCCTTTGGCCCAGACTTCTTGACTTATATGTTAGAGGGAGAACCTCAAACTTTTTATGAAGCTGTGACTTTACCTGAAAGTCCCTTATGGAAAGAAGCAATTAAGAGTGAAATTGACTCCATCTTACAAAACCATACTTAGGAGTTGGTTGATCTATCCCAGCGATAAGGCCTTGGGGAGTAAGTGGATCTTTAGAAGAAAGATGAAAGCCAATGGGTCAATTGATAAATATAAAGCTAGGCTAGTTATCAAGGATCTGGTAGAGAGAAGGCTTGGATTACTTTGATCGTATTCACTTGTAACAAGGATTACATCCATTCTCATGGTGATTGTGATAGCGCTTTCGTAGTCTAGAGATACATTAGATGGATATAAAAGCGACTTTCTTAAATGGATATTTAGATGAAGAAATCTACATGGAATAACCCAAGGGGTTTTGACTCTAGGAAAAAATAAGAAAGTCGTAAGCTTGTCAAGTCTTTATATGGTTTGAAGCAAGCTCTTAAGCAATAGCACGAAGTTTGACCATGCTATGTTGTCAAATGGATTTAGAATCAATGACCATGCTATGTTGTCAAATGGATTTAGAATCAATGAGTATGACAAGTGTGTATATATTAATGACACTGATAGAGGTTATGTCATTTTGTGTTTTACATACTCATTGTTAGTAGTAATGATGAAATGATTAGAACTACCAAGAGATTATTAAACTCTAAGTTTGACATAAAAGATATGGGCCTTGCAGATGTCATCATGGGTATTAAGATTACCAGAACATCTAGTGGTATTGTACTTTCTCAGTCTCACTATGTTGAAAAGATACTTGAGAAATTTGGTAAATCAAATACAAGTGTGTCTAAGATACCAGCAGATGTGAGTCTATATTTGACTAAAAATAATGGTGAAAGTGTCTCTCAGCTAGAATATTCTCGGGTCATTGGAAGTTTGATGTATCTGATGAGTTGTACAAAGGCGGGATATAGCCTACTATGTTAGCGGGCTTAGTAGATACGAGTAATCTGAATGCTACTAATTAGAGAGGCATTATCACGGGTGTTAAGTTATCTCGCTACACTCGGGATTATGAATTTTGCATTATCTGAGATACCCGGTGGTACTAGAAGGGTATAGTGACGCTAATTGGATATCTAATATAAAGGACTCCAAATCCACTAGTAGTTATGTATTTACCCTTAGAGGGGCAGCCATGTCTTGGAAGTCTTCCAAGAAAATGTGTATATCGAGATCAACGATGGAATCTGAGTTTATTGCTTTGGATAAAGCAACTGAAAAAGCTAAATGGCTTCACCAGTTTGTTGAGGATATTCTACGTTGGCCAAAACATGTGCCTGCTATCTATGTTCATTCTGATAGCCAATCGGCGATTGGACAGACACAAAGTCATATGTATAATGGAAAGTCCAGACATATCCATCGTAGACATAATTTCGTGCGACAATTACTCTCTAATGGAGTTGTCTCTCTAGACTATGTAAAGTTAAAAGACAACATTACGAATCCGCTAACCAAAGGGTTAACTTGAGAGTCAGTAGAAATGTCGTCAAGAATAATGGGGTTAAGGCCTTTAGTAATGTTACCGGAACAGAAAACCCAGCCTAGTTGACTGGAGATCCCAAGATCTAAGTTCAAAGGGACAACCTAATTTCGTGTAATGAGTGAGTCATTGAAGAGGTAAATCCTCTTGCCCATTTCTTTGTACAATGATACCCTGCGGGGTAGAACGTTAAGGTAATGCTTTTAATGACCTAAGTGATATGAATAATCAACCGTGGTATAATGAGATACCTTATATAGGTCACTTATGTGAGTGCAAAGTGGGGCTGCTTCTTTAAGAATTGGTAAAGCCGAATTCTTTAAAGCCACTCATTGAACCAGGCTAGTATTCTAGGGCCATACTGGACACACTAGTGAGAACAAGAACAATGGTTGGTCTAACTCTTGTGTGAGGTCTATTGTCTCGGTTTACACAAACGGTAAAACAGTTCAAGACATCACGTTCACTGGTCAGCCAGTAAATCCGATAGGCTTTCACTACAAAAGGTTTAAGGCCAACAACTACCTTTTCTGATGCAGGGTTAGTCTGTGCTCTCTCTTCGAGTCTTTGTTGTAAATGTTGTATGTTTTCTTTATTCGATCAATTTTTATTCATGTGGGAGATTGTTGAAAAAAATGATTTTTTGGTGAATTTAATGTGAAATTAAAGTAGGTCCCAACCATTGGTTGATGTGGGATTAAATGGGTTTAGATTCTTTGTAACAAGATCTTTATACCACAAAAAGAATGATAAAAAACCATTAAAAATTGAATGAGAAATTGTCTCATAAAGATGGCCTTATGAATGAGGTATTGGGAATTGTGTATAACCACCAAGCCCACATTGATTGTAGAGAAAAGCTTTGATGGGTATTTAAACCTTAAGATTTTCATAAGGGTATAAGCCCTTTGGGCCATCCAAATTTTCCGAAGAAATGGAGTTATGGATGCTTCAAGGATGGGCTTAGACCAAGACTATCGTCTAAGTTGGTTATAGCAAAATTGCCCTACGTGCACACGCGTGCCACCTTCCCGCCCGGACCGGACCGAGTCCGGGTCCGTGGTCCGTGATCCATGGGTCGTGGGTCATGGATTGTAGATCTTGGGCTTGAGGCTTGTTGGAATGGGTTAGGTTTAGACTGGGCCGGATTGGTGGTTTACCAACCTAATCTTTTTGGGCGAAGTCTACTATAGATATACACCCTTGTGTATACAAAAAACATATCTCAGATACTCCAGCAGCTTTGCAGGAGTGATGCCATTAGTTGCCAGCCTTCATGAGCATTAGTTACTAGCCTTCATGGCTGGAGGCTCCTCCTCTCTCCTCCATGGTATATAAAAGGAGACCCATCTTCCTTGGTTTTGGTATAGAGTTTTGCCTTCTAGAATTATATAGTCAGTTTGCTTGTGTCTATAATTTTCTTCCTGTGTCAGAGAGTGCTGCCATTGTCGGCTCGCCAAAGCTAACAGAAGGTGTTTCTGCATTAGTTGGACTAAACCATCGTATCTTGGAAGACATAAGTGGACGTTCCTCCAGCACCCACGGTGAAGCGGCTAATCTGTTTTAAAGACACTGTAATATCACACAGGTTTCGGTTTACTTGCCATACCATTTTATTGTATTGTGTATTTCTGTTTAATTTGATTATAATTTTCAACACGTGCCTTTGTTATATAATTTAATTTAGTTCATTATGAATCTATTTATTTAATTTCACAACTTGTCCAACACGAGTGCTCGTTTATTTTAATTCATAATTGAATGATCAATCAAATCGAAACCATATTTCTTTGTCTCACCGTTAGTCTGTGATGCAAAAGACAATTAATAAATTCTATGCTTTTCTTGAGCAAATCCAAATGAGGCAACAAAGTGGAACAACTGAGGCAGACATGGTAATTTTCATTTCTTTTGTAACATATCAATTCTTTTTTGTTCTCAGTCTACTTTTTATCGAAATGATTATCTTTTTCATTTTTTAGGTCGCGGAAACTAAGCGCATATATCATGCAATATAGAAAAAATACTTTACATTTGATACAAGTCGGGAAATTTTGTGCCGAAGTTGTAAGTGAGATGAAATTAGAACACAAACCAAAAAACCCACACCAATACCTTATTCATTTTTTATTCCAACAACTGAATGTGAGGCTTTTTAACCCAACAATAATATCGAGGAGGATCAACAATCGACTAATACATCAACACGGCCAATTGGTACTTAGGCTACAAAAGAAAAGTTAAAGAAGCAAGCAATTCAAGATTTTAGATTTGATGAAATGGCTGCTGCCAACCAGTCTAAAATTGTTGAAGTGTTGTCAACTATCTCTTCTAGAACTATTGAGTGAGATGTAGAAAAAGTGATAGAACATTAAGAAAATCTTTGCGAGCGTCGAAGAAGAATCGAGGATATGGAGGAACAACTAAAAATATTATCTATGATGAATGAAAGAGAACACCGAAAATGAGGATCATAAAATAATGTCAATGGTTATGACCAATTTAAAGCCTATGCAAAGGGCTTACTATGAAGAGCTTCAACAGCAAATCTTATTTCGATCAACAAATATTAATCATACTAGTGTTTGATGAAGACCAAGATTTCAATTGAATCATTTGTAGTGTATTTTGCATTACATTTGAAGGGTTAATTTGTGGAACTTTCTTTCGTGCCTCCGTCTTTTCTCTACTTTCTCTAAATTTGTACTTGTCATCTATATGTTCCTTTTTATTTGAAAATGTTATTCTACTTCTACTTTCAAATTTAGTAATGGTAACACCTAAATACATCATATCTATTTTAACTCAACAGATTGAATATGCTTCTTCTTTTTTCTTTTTTTATTTTATAGTTTATATATTCTTTATATATATTGCAGGTTAAAATTTATTTAAATTGAGTTATGGGGCTATTTGAAAAGAAAAAAAAGAAAAAATGAGGCCAAAATATGTAGGAGCAAAACTTCATTGGTATCATCATGATACTACCACTCAAAAACAAGAAGATCATAAGACTTGTGTCGATAATCCTTGACATTTGCATTTGACTAGCAAAGAAAAATTCAACAATTGTTATAAGATCGAGAAAATAAAGCGACGGTCCAAGATATTCAAGTCATTGTGTGATCTAGGCATTTCAAAAATGCATGTCAAATCTACAAGTCATAAAGCTCTTGCTTCAAGAATTATAGTTGGTTTTTCTAATGGCCTACGTATTGACCTTGCCATGCCGTTGGACAATTTTTCCACTCCTAATGCATGCAATCTGAACTTCCCAACATACCACAAACCCACGAAGCTCCCTAATAGAAAGTAATCTAGCAATATTAGTTGTTCTTTGGAGATCTAAGATATTGAGTCCAAAGACTTGATTGTTGAATTCGAAAGTGTTTCAAACCTTCAATTGCGTGCTTTTCCATTTAGCACATAATCATCAATGCATCTGCTATTACTCCATATGAGAGTATTCTAATTATTGAAGTCATCTTTTGAAGTGGAGACAATCAGGGATATGAGTTGCATCTTTTTTGAACAAAATATGGATTGTGTGCTTCAATGGCATTCAAAATTACGTGAATCTGATCTTAGATGATCATCTCTGAAATGTTATAGGTGAATAAAAGCTGGATTTGCCGAAAATCATCCGTAAACAACCAATCATGACCCTTCCTTCTATCGCGATGTATGTATTTATGTTCTACATTAGAACCACCACTTTTCTTTGATTGATCACTTGCTCTCAAAATTTGTATCATACTAGCATTATTTATCTCATAAACACCTAAAAGTTTCACAATTTTTTTGTCACACTTTCATCATTAGAGGATGAGGAAGAAGAAGATGAAGAAAATGAAGTGAACAAATAAGAAGTTGAGGTAGTCATTATGCTCTGTTTTTCAGTTATGGTTGGTTCTAGATACAACGTTGTTTGTTTGGTTTATATAGTACATGGTTTAATCTATTTATATCTATTTTTTTAGAGAAATAATTAATGGTGGCAAAAAGAAATGGAAAAGATTTAATGGAGGGAAAAAGAAATGGCAAAGGAATTGAGGGAGACAGAAATGAAGGGGAAAAAAAAATTCATTTGCTCTTTCGATTCGAAGGCCGTCCCTCAAATAATCTATGTTTTGTTGAAAGTTACAGCAGTTCACCGTTGGAGTGGCTGATATCAAATAGAGAATTGATTGTATTTTTACTCAGATTTGATGATTTATTTGGTAAATGTTGGAGATGCCCTTACACATCAATCAATCAAATTTTCTCGTCTGTTTATTCAACTAAAAGAAAAAGTTATAAATTATCCCAAAATTATTTTCAAAACTCATAACCAAATAAATTTTTAAAACTCTTTTCAACAACTTATTTTTCAAAATACAATTCAAAACTCTTTTGAAAAACTAAATCAAACGAAACCTAGAAATTACAACGTCACAATAATGGACTTTTGAGGCCCAAAAATATTAAAGATCCCAAATATTTTATTAAATTTTTTTTAGGAGAATTCCCTCCAGTTTTAAAATCTAGATTGTAAGAAGCTGTTTGCGCCTATGAGACCCATCACAGGTCCTCGTTTATTTCATTCAAAAATAAATTAAGTCAATTCGATACTTGATAACTTATTTAATTTCTTTGTGTTTTTAAACTAAAAAATAGGCGGCAATTATGTTTTTAAAAATGAACCATACATTTTTGATGGCGAAACAATAAATTAAACAAATTGTAGTTATCAGATTGACTTAATTCTTTTATGGATGAAATATATGAAGTGCTCAACACAATAAATGGAGTGCTCAACATAATAAACAGTTCAGATCATCGAAATGTAACACATGGTGGACTCTACAGGCCCAAACATTTGGACTGGAGGGACCCTCCTTCGAAAATTTTGTTAAGTGTTTAGTATAATATTTTTGCTGTAGGTGGGGTATTTTTAGAGCTAGGGTAAGAGAGTGAGAGAAAAAGAGTGTTTGGTTCTTAAACTTGCAAAAAAACTTTCAATTTCTTAACCCCTTCAAAGAGAGGGGGAGGGCTTTATTTGGAGAGCTGGGGGAAGCCTCTGGAACCCTTCTATGGTTTCATCGCTACCCTTTCGTCATTCCCACTAAAATTAAATTACCAAAAATAATTCTACAATACTTCAATGCATCTTGGCGTCACGGACTATATGCTATCACTTAATGGCAGTGTGTGTGTACAAACAACGTGTGCACTAACATCTAATGTCGCACACACACTTTGCCTTAGTACACATACCATGCATGCATGCACAAGTACGTGGTCCTATGCTTTTGGCTTGTTTGTGGCACAAATAAGCCCAATTATTTTGATCAATATTTTTGATAAAATGGGTCACTAATTTTAAAAAATATGGTCAATCAAAAGCTGTCGAGCTTTCGGGGTTAATAAGTTGGGTTTTGGCTAAAAGCGGGTCCAGAGCAAAATGATTATTTTGGCCAAAGCAGTTTGTACAACAACTTTAAACAACCTTTAAACATTCTAAGTATGGGTGTAAATTTGGCTGGCAGGACCGACCCATGTCATTTGCTTGACTCTATCAAAATTGAAATTTGGCCGGGTCAGGCCTACCCACGAGCGAAAAATTAGACCAGGCCCAAGCCTAGGAGGTATTCAGACCTTAGACCGAAAGGTCGGCCGGTGGGTATGGGCTTGGGTCGACTTGAACATTTTATTTATTTTTCTATTTTTTCACCAAATTTTTTCTTTTCCACAAAAATGACCACGGCCCTCGGGTGGGTCGGGCTTTGAATATAATAGATGGAGGAGGCTAGTTTAGTTGAAATATGGTTGTCGGTTCAAAAACATAAGGTGACCTGCTTTTTGAGGTAAGAAGAAGTAAAGAAAATGCCTCGAGCCAATATTGAGTACCGGGCACTCACGACCTTGAAGTAACCCATGCCATACTCTAGGAAAAGCTCAAACGACCTTCAACAAAAAGGGTACTGTATTTTTAATTCCATGGTATAATCAGACTCATTGAATAGAAAGTTCGAGACAATTGGGATTTTCTTTGGAAATTAGATGTAGTTACTAATTCATGATCTAGCATGTACAAAATGAAAACTTCATTCTTAATTCTATGAGAAGTTTTATGAAAGCCTTTCATTTTCTTCTCTTCGATGGAAGTTTTATTTTCCCAAAGTGTATCCTATTTTTTGTCCTAATTCTTCTTCTAATGATCGATTCAACCCCTGATCAAAAAGATATACCTTGGTTATATTTCATCTCTTCATCAAGTTTAGTGATGAGCATACGACCTTATTATTAGATGGAGAGAAAAACCTATGATTAGTTTTTTGGGAATTTTCTAAACAAACAATTTCAACGAAATCTTTCAATTTCTTATTTTATTATTTAAACTCTGTGTATTTCTTTATCCATAGGGTACATTGAATGTACAGAAATGGCTATAACAAAGTTTCTCTTATTTGTATTAACAACTATTCTAGGAGGGATGTTTTTATGTGGTGTTAACGATTTAATAACTATCTTTGTAGCTCCAAAATGTTTCAGTTTATGCTCCTACCTATTATCTGGATATACCAAGAAAGATATACGGTCTAATGAGGATACTATGAAATATTTACTCATGGGTGGGGCAAGCCCTTTTATTTTGGTTCACGAGCTTCAAGAAATAGTGAATGGTCTTATCAATACACAAATGTATAACTCCCCAAGAATTTCAATTACGCTCATATTCATTACTGTAGGAATTGGGTTCAAGCTTTCCTTAGCCCCTTTTCATCAATGGACTCCTGACGTATACGAAGGAGTGCGGTTCGTTCGATGAATTCCTACCTCTCTATCTATCTCTAAGGTGTTTGGATTTTTCAAAACTCGAAGAGAAATGCTATCTCTACTCAGGCCAAGACAGAACTTTTACTTGTTCAAATAACAATTAAGGTGAAGCAGGGTCAGGAACGACGAATCTCTTTATGATAAACAGATCCATTTTGAAAGTTCATTATCATGCATAATTCTTACAAAGGATCGGACTAATGATGTATACAATACTTGAATTCTCGATGTAGATGCTACGTCACTACAACAAAACTGGGTTTTCAAGACACCACATCAACGATATACAATAAATGCACGTTGTGGTTTCTCACTTTTCTGACTTGTTTTTTTGCGCGTCGTAAATAATTTTCCAATCATGACATGTCTATTGGGTGAAATTTGTGAATGGTAGTAACGATGATTTTTTCTGACTTGCAATTCTTGTCGTAAATAATAAAACTTTCGTGATATGCATATGGCATCTTTGTTAATACATCAACTATACATGACACATCGCCCGGTAGTGAAATGTATTGCACTTTTCACAGTGCACACAATGCCTGCCGTTAAAAGTATTGCACTTTTGACGCCGCATACATCGTTTATCGTTAAAAGTATTACTTTTTTACGATACACAATATATGTCGTGAAAGATACGAAAAAAAAAATAAAAAAAAAACGCCAAAAATGAAATTCTCTAGCTCCAATTCACCAAATAAAAAAAGAAAAAAGAAAAAAAAAAGAGATAATAATCAAAAGCCTCAAAAGCCCCAACTCTCAGCCCTTGCGCACACAATCAACCACTGTGGTGGTTCCCAACCTTCAAACCCAGCGTCCGGATCCTCTAGAGTAACTCTCTAGAGTGATCCTCTAAGTGATGATCGGATGGGCGTGGTTAGGCCTCACCAAGCAGCGTCGTTTTGGTGAGGATTCAAAAAAAAAGAAAAAGAAAGACCGGAATCGGAGATTTGAAATGGAAATCTTGATCTGAAATGAGAGAGAGAGAGTGAGAGTTTGGGTGGGTGAATGGTGGTCTATGGTGAGGAATCGTCAGATGTCGGCCACGGGTGGTGGTGTTTGGGCCATGGAGGAGGGTGGTATTTTGGCCATGGGTGTGTCGGTAGTGGAAGGAGAATTTGGGTCTTCAAAATGGTGGTGTGGGTGTATTAAATAGTGCTCTTAGGGTCTTCTTGGTTGGTTCGCCCATGGATGCCTTTGTTCTCTGAGTTCAACAGCTAGCGGGACGGCGGCTATGACGGTGGGCGGCCAGGATGCCTAGCAGACTCTGCCTCTCTAACTCTTCTTCCCTCTCTCCTTCTTTCGCAGGTCTGCTTCTGCTTCTTCCTGATGAATTGAACCATTGTTGATCTGCAAACAGAAGCCATTGTTGATCTGCAAACAGAGCTTCAAAAATCGATTTTTGTTTTATTTTATTTTTTCAAAATACTCACCAAAGCAGCGTAATTTTGGTGAATTTCATTCTCGGTAGATTGGATAAAGCACTTTAGGAGATCACTCTGAATTAACTCTAGAGGATCCGCTCGCTCAAAACCCCACCACAATTTCCACTTTCTTCATCATCATCCTCGTGTCGAGGCTGGTTCCTAAGCTTCGATCTCTCCCAAATTGGCTTCTTCCTCTCTCGCGATTCCTAGCTTCACTTCCTCGAGCAGATAAATGTCGAGAGCGATCTCAAATACCCTCTCAAATCCAATTTCATCAAACTCGTCTTCACCTTCGACAAACTCCATACCTCCAATTTTTACTTCTCCAAAATCAATCTCACCAATCCCAATCTATTAACTTTTCTCTTCGGTAATTGCGTCCCCGATCTCGAAATCTCCATGAATGTATGCACAACCTCGACTCCAAATCCAATAGCAGCATTGCTTGTCATTGGTAAAACTAATCTCCCTTTGATTTACACTTCTTCTTCTTGATTTATAATTGAATTGTACTCATTTCTTACTGATATGATTGATCTTAGTTTAGATTATTTATGTCACGCAAGTTTTGATATATATATTGAAGGGGCTAAATGCAAAATGGGTTAGGTCCAAGCCTTGGGCCGGCCCAATCTCATAAAGCCCAAGTCCTAGTTAGGCGGATAAGTACATGGACGGTCGATTGAGCCCACTCACGATCAATAGCCCACCCAAGTCCTCAAGCACTTGGGCGGACTCCTGATGGAAAGGCCCAACCGCGACCTTTGGGGCAGGCTGCGGGGCGAAGAATGTGGGCGAGCAGGATAGCGGACCCATCTTCCGATTATGAGCTGGAAAAGGGGCGAGTCGAGGCCGTCATTACCGAACCGAAGTATATGGGTGCCGGTGGAGAAACCTAACAAGGAAGCGTGGGATCTGTGAATGCATGCATGTGCGGTTGCCACCTCGGTGGTCCCCTATACCACAAATCACGGAAGTTGTTGAGCAAAAGGAATGTGATTAGTTATGAGCATGCTTACAATGAGAATAGGCAATCATTGACAACTACCAAGTGGTCCCCACTTTGAGCAAAATTTGGAAAGACACTGGCGACACCTTTACCTCATGAACTCACCTTGAGAAGCAAGTAAGGAACACTATACATACAACAAGAACTTCACATTGAAGGTAACTAAACAGTCCCGATTTCACCCACACTTTACATACTTCTCTTCTCCGATCACTAATTCCCACAGGAGGATTTATCAAGCCAACCGGCCAGGCGGCTCTAATTGCTTCTGTGGCGAGTCGATCCTGGACGATCCGGTGAGTCTTGAACCGATCCACTTTCATCTAGTGCGGAATCCGGTACGCACAATTGGTGCGGTGAGCGTGGAACATCTTTTCATCTCTAAGCTCTGTATTCAGTTTCGGCAATGGGGATTGAAAGGCGTTACGCCTTCATCACATACTCATGAGGCGGAAAAAGCGAAGGAAAAAGGTTTGGCACTCAAGCGATTACGAGGAGCAAGCTGAAACAATAATCGAACCCGAGTCAGCCGAACATCGATTACCCTTAATCGGAGGTTCTTCTCATCATTTCATACGGAGAAAGATTATAGAGATCGAATTATAGATTCCATGGGAATGGAATCTGGAATTGAAGGCTCAACTAAAGAGGGTGTTGGGTGACCCGACGAGAAGAGACAGAAGCGAGCCTCCCGTTTGCAACAAAAGAGCTCATCTAGGGAATTACGGTAAAAACTCCCGAGAATGATTAGGGCAACAAAGCCAACCAATCCCAACTCGGGCGAGGCGGCGAGTAGTCACACCCGTGGAGTCACGCCGTGGAGGGCCAAGAGACGAAGGCGGGTAGTCGAATGAATACCCTCCTCGGGACCTTCGTGCTTGGGCGATCGGAAATAAACGGAGCGAACAACATCGGGATCATTTGGACCGTCTTGTCCACAGAGAGAGAACATCGGTATTTGGATAGACTTGTCTCTTCGCCGTTTTCTTGAAGATAGAAACCATGAGACCCCCAAAAGTTTACTCCACGAAGTTCACTTCCTCGATGGGAAGTCGGATCCTCTCACGCATATCGATCATTTCAGACGGATGATGTCCCTCTGGGCCGAGATGAAACAGCGATGTGCAAAGTCTTCCGTCGACTTAGGGAAAGCCGGACTCGATGGTTCGATCGACTCCCCGGATCAATTCATAGGCTGAGCGACTCTCCGAAGAGTTCTTAGCGAGTTTGTTTCCAATACTAAGATCCCAAAAGCAGGACACCTTTGTTGGCCTCGGGGAAGGAAGCGGAGGAAACAACTTCTGCGATTATGCTAGGAGATATTGGGAAGAATATAACGATCTGGAAGAAAATGTGTCGCGGCGAACAAATGGTGTCATGTCCTTCAAACATGGTTTGCGTCCGAAAGTAAGTTAAGACAATCACTCACTAAGCGTCCGACGCGACTCTGAAAGATTTCTTGGCGCCGAGATTGAAGCGATATGCTTTCGCTTTGGAGAACGATCAATTCCCATTGAGGTAGTATCGGCGGAAGCGGCGAACGTGAAGAAAGCGGACGAGAGAACAGGGGATTGCGGTGAATAAGTCGATAAGGCTAAATCACATGAAGCTATTGTGACCATGTTCAAAGAGCCAATCTACCGAATCTGGAGAAGATCAAGAGAGAGCCCTTCTTTGTTTGGCGTAGAAAATGATGGGAGATCATTTCGGCGTCGAGCTTCAGTGCACCTACCATCAAGGCAGAGGACACATGACTCGGAGCATAGAGCACTAAAGCAACACTTGGAGGACTGGTAGCATTTGGGCACTTGAGGAATATATAGATCGGGGCAAGAGGCCCAGAAGCGGGGAACCCACTTCCGAGTAAATGTGGAGCATCACCGGTGATAATAAATGTGATCCATGGAGCAATGACTCGAATCAGGAAACTCTGAAAGAAGAGATCATAAAGGCTGCCCAAATTGACAAATCATGTCGAGGAGGCATCGAAAAAGGTCGTCTTGTACCAAAATCCTCTATGTCTTGTCTCATTTACTAGCAAAGATCTAAAGCATCTGACACCCACACCGATGCATTGATCATAGCTGTTGGGATTGGGAAGCGATTTGATGTGAAACGAGTCCTAGTAGATCGAGGCGGTGAGACTATCTTGTATTATGATTTGTTGAAGCTTGGCCTCTCCGGCGACATCTCACCCAATGCGATCCGTTAGTCGGTTTCAATTCACGGTAGGAATGGCTCGCTCGCATAGTGTTGCCGGTCGTGGGGAACCAAAACCCTCCGGATAGAATTCTTGGTTGTTAACACACCATCCCTTATAACGCCATACTTGGCGCCCATGGATTCATCGCATGGAAGCCCCTCAACCTATCACCGGCTCATTCGTTTTCCTCGGAACACGGGTAGAAGCGAATCTCGAGGACCAAGTTGCGTCAAACAACGCTTCATGGCGGCGTTAAAAACAAAGCAACTCTGCAAGATGCAGACGGTGGAAGTGGCGAACAACCAATCTTGGAAGATGTAGGAGGGACTCGGAGGAAAAGATGGTGGAGGATTTGGAGAAAGTCCTAATAGGAGAAGCGATCTGAGAAGTACTTCCTTATTGGTACCTCGCTAAGCCGATGAGAAACTTATTTCTTTGGGCTAGCGAGGAAAATATGGAGGTATTAGCGTGGTCGATATGATACTCGGGTTGGACCCGAAATTTGCGTGCCACAAGCTCAACATCAACCCTTATTTCGGCCCATCGTCTGAAAAGTCGGAGATCCTCGGTCGAGCACACCGGCGATGATCGCGAAGTCAAAAACTTTTGGCCTCGGTGCAATCTGAGAAATGATACCATGGTTGTCCAATCTGATTGTAGTCAAGAAGAAGCGGAAAATGGAGAGTTTCGTCGATTTCACTGCTTGAACAAAGCATGCCCTAAAGATAGTTTTCCGCCTCGCATTGATCGGCTAGTAGACTCAGCGGCGGGGCATGGCGCATGAGTTTTCTGGATGCCTATAGCGGTTATCACCAAATACCGCTATTCGGCCGGATCGGAAAAGGCGGCATTCATCACTCCAGAGGGACTTCTTGCTATAGGGTAATGTGGATTCGGCCTCAAAACCGGGCGACCTACCGGTGAATGATCACTCGGATGTTGAGATCAATTGGGTAAGACCATGGAAGCCTATATAGGCGATATGGTGGTAAAAAGCAAGTTCGCTCTGAGCCACCTCACAGACTTGAGAGAAGTATTGACATCTTGAAAGCCCACCGCCTCAGCGCCTCGAAGTCGCCGGGTGGGAACAGGAAGTTCTTGGGATACATGGTCACTTTCGTAGAGAATCGAAGCGAATCCGGATCAAATCGAGGCCATCTGAGAACCTCGAAGTGCCAACAAAGTCTAAAGCTGCGAGAAACTAAGCGGGATGGCGGCTGCACTGAACCGGTTTATCAGCAAATCCTCAGATCGGATGAAACCCTTCTTCCAGCTTTTAAGGAAAAAGGCAGCATTTGAATGGAACAGTGAATGTACTGAAGCACTGCAGAATCTCAAAAGATACCTCAGTACACCCCCACTATTATCCACTCCGGAGCCAGGAGAGGAGCTATATCTCTATCTAGCGGTGTCAGATCATGCACGTGGCCTTGATATTGATCTGGGAAATTGATAAGGAGCAAAGACCGGTGTATTACGTCGGCAAGACTCTACTAGGCAGAGACACGGTACATACCATTAGAGAAGTTGGCTTATGCGCTGCTTATAGCCTCAAGAAAGTTGCAACATTACTTCCAAGGGCACACCATTAATGTCCTCACTGAATTCCCCCTCAGGTCTGTATTTAGCCGAGCCGATTTCTCTGGCGAGCAATGGGCGGTGGTAGAGCTTAGTGAGTTTGACATTAGAGTATCGACCCTGACGGCAATCAAGGCCTGGTCTTGGCGGACTTTCGCGAAATTCACTCCGCCAGATCTGAACCAGGGAACCTTAGCTCGGCACAGGTGCCACGCGCCGCCGAACAGGAAAAACCCAGCGCTTCGGAAGCATGGAAACTCTTTATTGGAAACATCTGGCAACTCTACGTCGATGGTTCGTCCAATACCCGAGGCTCGGGGGGAGGGGTAGTCCTTATTTCTCGAAGGATTTATCACAGGAGCAGGCTCTCGGGCTTGGCTGAAAGCTTGAACAACGAGGCGAATCTGAAGCGTTGTTAAGCCGGGCTTATGGGCGCCGAACACTTGAAGCGACTTCTTGTTTTGATGATTCACGGCTAGTAGTAAACCCACTTTTCAGGTCTATGAAACTCGGGACGAAAGAATGACTATGTCTGTGAGCAAGGCGAAGACACCTTTCGAAATTTCAATCCATCTGAGTGGAAGCGCATCGGTCGGGACAAAAATAGCCTTGAGCAGCTCTGGCGTGCCTAGGCTCGTCAATAGACACAAAGGATGCGAGAAGAGTTTGGGTTGAGTTCATACGAGAACCAAGTATTGCATCTCAGGTCCTCTGCAACAACTTAGAGCGGTGGATGGATCAATATTGGTCTTCTTGAAATCTGGTCAACTCCCGAAGACAAAAAGGAAGCCAACAAGATCGGACATAAATCGGCTCGATTTTGGGTCTCACCGTCTGAGGAAGCTTCTGAGCGTTCCTACCTCCCCTACCTCTATGTGTGCATCCGAATCTCGTTGAGAATGTTCTCTATGAAATTCACGATGGGATTTGTGGGTGCCACGTTAATGAAGGTCAGCAGCACAGAGCCTTAACACCGCAGTCTTGGTGGCCCACGAATGCGACAAAGGCGCCTGGCGGTATGTGCAGCGATCGACAAATGTCGAGAGGTTTGCTCCACTCATTCATCGACCGGCCAAAACCCTCACTCCACTCACCTGACCCATGGCCCGCTGCGCAATGGGGTCTAGATATTGTTGGACCATTGGCGCGAGCCTTTGGGAGCGGCGATTCTTCATTCTTTGCAACCGACTATTTCTCCAAGTGGATCGAAGTTGAGGCATTGGCAAATATCAAGGGCGGACACAAAGCGGTTTGTCTTGAGGAGCGTGGTAATGCGTTTGGCATCCATAGTCTTGATTGCGGACAACGGGACTCGGTTTGATGGAAGGTCTTGAAGTGCAATTTGAGCCTCGAAATTGAATATAGGAACTCCTCTCGGGATATCCGCGAGCAATGGTCGGCGAAGCATCGAACAAAACCATCATCAATGGAGTAAAAAGCGGCGAACGCCAAAGGAAAGTGGGTCGAAGAGTTACCACATGTACTATGGGCCTACCGAACTCTGACCTGGCGCCCGGAGAAACACCTTACTCCTTAACCTATGGAATGGAGGCCATCATCCCACTTGAAGTAGGTCTCCCAACTCTTGATGCTGAATTATTTGAAAGCTCGATGAGGAAGCCATCGCACAACCTTTGGATATGGCGGAAAAATGGGAGAAGCGACCTTGATCGGGCTTGAAGCATATCGACAGACTCATCGAAATTTCAACCAAAAAGTTTTTCCAAGGCAATTCATACCGGGAGAATTGGTTTTGAGGAAGGTCATGGATCATAAGCAGATTGCTGGCGAAGGCAAACTTAGGCGGCGGGAGGTCCTACAAAATCACTGCATGATGGGAAATGGAGCTTACTACTGGAAGATTTGAGCAATGAGCAATACCTCGACCTTGGAATGTAGCAAACCTCAAAAGTATTATCGAGAATCGATTACATAACTTCTTTATCGGGATGTAAAGGCATTTATTAAGCTATCAATACAAATGTTTTCCCACTCTTCTCAGTTATACAATCTATGTAACTAGCTTTGGTCTTTACCAAAGCGGAATTAGCTTTGGTCTTTACCAAGCGGAATTAGCTTTGGTCTTTACCAAAGCGGAATTAGCTTTGGTCTTAACCAAAGCGGAATTAGCTTTGATGTTTATCAAGCGGAATTAACTGGATTTAACCCAAATGGCTCGACTTGAGCAGTGAGCGAATTTAAATTTGGTTAGCACTCAAACATGCCAAGTGGTATAGCTTGGTGGAAAATGTTTAACAATGAATTGGAAATTAGCCAAGTGGCATTGCTTGGTGGAAACCGCACTAATATATCTTAAGTAAACTTCTCTATTTAGCCAAGTGGCATTGCTTGGTGGACACCACACTAATGCATCTTAATTAAATTTTTGACCAAGTGGCATTACTTGATGAAAATTATCTTGGCATATCTTGAGCAAACACCTTTGCATCTGAGAACTTCTTAAGTATCAGCATATCAACACTTCAGTATTAATTCAAAAAGGCAGAGTTGGAACAAATTCGACCAAGCTACAACAAGAGCAAACTTCTAGCATTTATCTTACTCAGCTCCAGGTGGGGGCAAACAATTGTTTTCTTACAAAAACCAACCTGGACCTAAGTAAGACCCGTTAACGCCGATCACTAGTTCGGCCGAGGCCCGATTGATTCGTGGGGCAAATGAGGGCAATGCCACGCAAGCATCGATTGGCCCGAGGCCCCAACGCGATCGTTTCGGGGGCAGGCAACATAGAATCAAACAGAACATCCATTAAAAAGCAACACAGAACCAGACCGAGCAGCTATTCGGCCCTGAGGTCCCAACAATGCTCGGCCGGGGGCAAGCAGCATGAGAAATGTTCAAACAAGCATCAATATCAAATTGCAAGTTCAAAAACAAAGGGAAAATTGTACCATCCAACAAAAGGGCGAAGGCCCGCAACCAAGCAACATCAAAACAAAACAAAAAAGAAATTGTCTTGAAGCGAGAAAAAAGCAAAGGGTTCAAATTTGGGGTGACATCAATCTTCATCAAACTTCATCAACAATGGGTAACTCAGAGCAATTTACCAATCTGGTCGAGCCATCTGCGGGAGGAAAAGTAGAGAGCTCAACCTCACGAGAAGTAGGAGCCACCTTAACCACATCTCCCACGGCCGGCCTCGAGTCTGAACCCTTGTCCAGCGTTTGATGGCAACATTCATGCTCTGTGTTTTGCTTGCGGCTTCATCTTACGGAGAAACATTATGCGGTTACGATAGAACAACGGGGTAAAACAATCTTGAACCCACAGGGCCTCGATGGAGCAGGGATATCTGCATCTGAGGAAGAGCCTTGAGGAGCCGTCGCGCGACCAAAGCACTTGTCCGGCCCCTTACAAAAAGCTTATCCGACGCCAGAATCTCCTCCTTATGGCTGCGCTTCATCGGCCTTGTTGCGGTGCTTGGCCTCCGGTATGTCGCTCGGCGGCCATCCACAGCAATTACGGCCTCCAGTTCGGCAACCTTCCCCTCGAGCTGAGCCTGAGTTCCAATAGCGGCTTCGCCGATTTTTCTGAAGCAACAATCTTGTTCGACGAAAAGCCTCTCTCGGCGATTCGGCGTCCCTCCTTTCAGATTCGGGTTCATCGTCGGCCTCTCCACATTCAATGCGACCTCCGGCCGCGGCCTTTTCGGCTCTTGGCCACGGGTGATGGAGATGCATCCTCTGGATACCTGCAGAGGCGACAAAAACTTAGAAAGAAGAAAGCCCTCGGTGCAACAATGAAGTAAAAAAAAAAAAAAAAAAAAAAAAGAACACTTACGGCGGTCATCATCTGAAGTGTCCTTCAAAATTGGAATATCACGGGGCCCATTATGGTGGCCATGTCAGCCGCATCAACGAAATTTGGCCAAACCAAAAGCAAATTCTGGTGAAACAGCACCCGAGTCTGAAGTGGAAATGGGCCTGCCCTCATGAGATATCGGCGGCTCCCACTTCTCAAAATTCTCATCCTCAACAGAATCCTGAAGGGCTTCCCCCACCACTGCCTTGCCAGTCTCCCTCCACCTCTTTTTTGCTCGTTCAGCAATTGAAGCGAGGAGCTCATTAGCGATTCTTGAAGTGCAAAGCCCGATCACCATCTTCACCTCCATCAGACTCTTGGTTCGGCCTTCTCTGGAGGGTCGGTAATGCCTTGAGGTTCGAGGCCTCGGCCTCGGGTCTACCAATACTCTCCTTTTCGCCATAGACCCGCTCCCTGCGAAACTGGGGGCAGGAGAAGGCGCTCCCTCAGAAAGAGCATCCTGACTCCTCCGACGACTTGAGACCAAGGGAGGAGGGCGTGTCGATCTCATCGAGAATCTAGCGAGGCGTGACAAGCCTCGCTTTCTTGCATATGAGCGATAAGTGGCGGTAGTCCAACAACTCTGGCGCAGACCTTTTCTTGTATCTCAAAGCCTTGATGGCCTCGGCATTTTCAGGTTAGGTCTCATTTGAGCAGAGGACTCTGCAAAAGAGGAGGTAACTTATCGAGCAATATTGAGAATAAAGGAGGAATACCAAAGGCATCAAAAAGAGATTAGGACACAGGTATCCATCTCTCTGCGGCATCCGTTCGATTTGGAACTTCGGTCCCAGTGAAACTCCCAATTCCACCGACTTGCAAAAATCATCATTGTGTTTATCTGAATCGAGGGGCGGTGACCAAGTGACAATCGTGAGCGGGCCAGCGGGTAGTGCGTACTATGATCCTTATTGTGAGAAAGGTGTAACAACCCAAAATGTCCCATATGTCGATTCAAGCCTAACACTTTGTTGAGGCGAAACACCGCATACGACACGAAAAGATTCACGGACACTTGCATTGGAGTCAATGAACTTGGTGGAGGAAGCGGCGCACAGTGGTCGAGAGGAAACCGAACCCTCCTCAACTATCGGCAGCAGGGAAGGCGGCGGTGTTCCTCGTGCCCATCGCTTGGCATCCACCGCCAAAGAGAGGGTCACATCATGAGGAATGTTGTAATCTAAGCGGAACATGGCCATGGCCTCAGGGGTATCGACTAAGGCGAAACTTCCCCGTTCAACCGACCTAAAGGACGGAAGAGGATTGAGTAACAGGATACTAGGCATAAGCAGCGAGCGTGCGGACCGCGATTAGAGCAGAGGAAGAAGAAGAGTAATAAGAAAACTTACAAAAGCAAGATCGGCGTTGAAGAAGATTGAAGCGAGCACCGGTGAATCGACACGGAAGGGCGGAGGAGTCTCTCTCTCTCCTCTCTATCTCTATCTTTCCTGAAATGCACTAGGAGAATGGGAGAATCAAATCAAGGGATTTGAAGTGATATCTCGCATTAATGACCTCGGATCGGCGTGCTAGCATGCAAATCGCGATCTTGATCTGAAGTCGGCGCATTATCTCTGCCGCCTATGGCGCATTGCCGTGGCATTTGAAAGGGCATCACGGGAACACGTGTCGAGGATTGAACCGTCACCAAGGCAGGCGGGAGGAGCCAAAGCGGCGGCGCTTGGGAGGCAGAACCATAGCTCCACCAAGGGAACCTTAAGCGCGAGCTAGGGGCAAATGAAGGGCTAAATGCAAAATGGGTTAGGTCAAGCCTTGGGCGGCCCAATCTCATAAAGCCCAAGTCCTAGTTGGGCGGATAAGTACATGGACGGTCAGTTGAGCCCACTCACGATCAATAGCCCACCCAAGTCCTCAAGCACTTGGGCCCGACCTCAGTGGAAAGGCGGGCCGCCATGACCTTTGGGTGGGCAGTGCGGGACGAGAATGTGGGCGAGCAGGATGCTTGACCAGCCCATCTTCACAGTATGAGCTGGAAAAGGGGCGAGTCGAGGCCGTCATTCTGAACCGAAGTATATGGAGTGCAAATGGAGAAACCTAACAAGGAAGCGTGGGATCTGTGAATGCATGCATGTGCGGTTGCCACCTCGGTGATCCCCTATACCACAAATCACGGAAGTTGTTGAGCAAAAGGAATGTGATTAGTTATGAGCATGCTTACAATGAGAATAGGCAATCATTGACAACTACCAAGTGGTCCCACTTTGAGCAAAATTTGGAAAGACACCTGGCAGCACCTTTACCTCATGAACTCACCTTGAGAAGCAAGTAAGGAACAATATACATACAACAAGAACTTCACATTGAAGGTAACAAAAACAGTCCCGATTTCACCCACACTTTACATACTTCTCTTCTCCGATCACTAATTCCCACACCGGAGAAGTTATCCGCCAACCGGCGGGCGGCTCTATGAGTGCTTCTGTGGCGAGTCGATCCTGGGCGATCCGGTGAGTCTTGAGCCCGATCCACTTTCATCTAGTCTGCGAATCGATGCATACATATATATATATATATAACTTGTTTTATTTTGATGTGGTACTGGCAAGTGGAAGCTTTTGCGCCTTTTGATATTTAAAAACTCTTCTTCTTTTTATTCCTTTTATTTATTTATTTTCAATGCGAGGCTGCTATACCTATATGGATTTGTTATTGATAACAATCCGGATGACTATATCATAGTAATTTATTTGTTTCAAAATTTTAGCATGTCTACTTTTCATTCATGTTATCTTTCCCATTATGCAATTTTAACATCGGGCCTATGTTACATGGACTTGGGTGTGGGATGTGGGTTTGTGTCTTAAGCGTCTAATTCATCTAATCCCATGTCCAAGGACCTGAGAACCCTAACAAATAAAACCGCCTTTTGTTGACTTATAATTAGTTAATTTAAATCTTATTGACATAAATGGTATGCAGGTTCATTATCCTTGAGCTATTGAGTGTCTTTTTTACGAATTCAAAGTATAGCTTCTTGAAGCACATGTCGGATTTAAACAATCTTAACTTATTCTCCGTATTTTTCTTTTGTAATTTTTTCAATAATATATGCCTTCTTGAGGATTTTTTTGATTCCTATAGTAAAGTGAAGCAAGTTTTGTATATGAGTGTGTTAATGCATCAGCATATTATGTGTATATATCTGTTTGTACATATGAATGTTTGCCTCTTGGGACTCATTCTTTGGCACATTGGGTGTAGTAAGGGAAATTTTTTTATGAATGTAGTTCTAAGCACTGTTCTTTGATTTCTTTTGGGATGATTCAAAGATTGAATTTGCAAATTTTATGAGAGAAACTAGCAAATTTTTCTTCATGGCATGATTAAAGATTGAACAAATTTGGTATATCCACGTCTCTATTTTGATACTGAAGTTTTACAATTTTAATCTCTTTTACTCAATTTGTCATTGGTATTTCAGAATTTTAAATTTTTCGTCAAATTTCTCTCTTGTTGGAAGCAAACAGGTTTAGAACTTAAATATGAATTCATTGAAAATAGATCATTAACCCTAGAGAGGTTAAAATGTGTCTATATGGTTTCTTCATTTAAGAATTTGCACATCATTTAAATTCTCAAAAAGTCTTACATTTCTAAATAGAGACAAATGCTGAAAACTAATGATCTCAATTTTGGTATGTTGATCCAATCTCTCATACATGACAGACATTAAGATGATATCACTGCATAATTTGTATTGTATCCCTCATAATGCTGGTTTGGTTTACTTCACAAGTTTGGTGTTTGTGTGTGTGTGTGTGAGCAATGCCTTTTAGTCTTTGGTTTGTTGGTTTATTCTATCACTAAGAGAAATGGTTTCAGAAAGCTAAAATGCCAGCTCAAAAAGATTAATTCACATGCTCATACACAGTCAGCAAGACCTAAGCAGCCAATGTGTCATTGCTTTGTAAGATTGAAATGCTGACCCAAGTAATCCTATAATTTTACTTTCATCCACCAATTGCACAAAGAGTTTGATGTCCCTCTCAACTCTTGAAAACAAATGCTGAAAGAGATTTTTTCAATTAAATATAAAAAAATAAAAATTTAAAAGTTACTTTACAAATGCAAAAATATTGCATGCTTGCTTTGGAAGTTTTAAATTTCTTGGAAACTGCTGAACCGATTTAATTGTAAAAACTAACTCGAATTTTAAGCAACAAATTTATTTATGACTTTTCTCTTAAATTTTGAAATAAATAAATAAATTATTTAATGTTTAGCCTCTAATAAAATGTCTTTGGTCATGCTAATATTACTTAATTATAATATTGTCAATTTACTATTTAATTATTTTCTTTGAATATCTTGATGATCATTTTTATGAAATCTTCACTAAATAAAACTTGGCCCTTCCTGCAGCAAAATATCCTTCTATAAGAAACCAGACACATCATCACCTGTCCAACATCAATCTTCTTTAAGGAATGTCTATAGAGCACTTGTGTTTTTTATTCATGTGGATGAGGCATACATGACTCATCTAACTAAAAATTTCAAGATCCACCAACTTACTTACCTTTCTACCCCCTATAAATACATTTGTGGAATTCATGGTTACAACCATCACAAACTAAGCATCTCTCAAGGAACATTTTGGGAAATCAGAGAACATTCTGGGAAAGACAGCAAAACCAAGGAATAGGTAACATAATCAAATCGAAACAATTTTTGCCAAATATGAAGCAGATTTTGGCACATGTTCGTGGAATTCCAGTCAGCTCATCATCAGTGGCATATCCAAACAGACTTTTTCTAGTGCCTGCTAGTGGCCAATACCATATTCCTCCTTCTTCAAATGGGCCTCTGAAATTAAAGCAGTGTAAGTCTTTCCATTACTCTCATCACCAATAAAGAGATAAATTATTTTGTTTACTTGCTAGTTTTGAATTATTAAATTGAGAAGAGGCATTGTTTAACAATTGATTTGTAACTAATGCGCAGATAAAGTAGATAGGATGAACAAACTTGGAGGAAAAGCAGACAACCTTGCAAATGGCATATGAGAGCACAGTAACTAACTGTTTCCTTCCTTCAATTGAGTCTGAGGCCTCGTTTGGGAACAGACTAATTTAGTAACTTTTTGACTATTTGGCTAAAATATGAGCTAAAAAAAACTAGTATGTTTGTGATGACTTTTTGGTTTTTTACGAAAATATGTGCAAAAAGTAGAGAAAAAAGAGAATCTTTGACTTTTTGGTATGAGTTGTTGGCTTTTTAGCTAATTTAGTAACTTTTTGGCTTCTTGGCTAAAAAGTTCAGTTGTCAAACGAGGTCTGAGAATAAACTATATTCAAGAACATTGTTGTTTATTTTTCTAGAAAATTATTCAATGTTTATTAGCATCTATATCATATTAATAGCTCAATTTGTTTTGTGCCAAAAAGAAGGCGGAAAAACAAACTGAGAAGTTTTGAAATCAAAGAAATATTCAAAATTTGTTTGGTTTTTGTTGAAAATCCAGAATTTTGCTTGCATTTCCTCTGCCATAAACAAAATATGATAAGAAAATGTAATCATTATAACATTATTGAGTTTAATTTTCATGTTCATCCATTAGGGAACACCAAATTTGGACATCCTTCCAAAGAAGAAGAAAAGAGGAAGATCTTACATAAGCTGGAAATCGGTGACCCTGGATCACATTATGGTGTCAGAGACTGTGTTTGCACTTTCAGAAAAACCAATTTGTTCATTCCAATTGCATCTTGATGATGTACTTGACCTGTCATGGTCCAAGTCTCCGGTTAGCTACACTTACACTGCTATTTTGGGTATTTTATTCGCATTTGTAGTAGCATGTAGCATATGATTATTATTCTCGCACAATCCAAAGAATTAATCTTTTGTTGCTACCTTTTCCTACCCTTTACTGTGAAATATTGTTTAAATTGGTTAAGTTACTTATATATAACTTGGTTGCATGTTGTATGGGTGGTGAATGAAGTAGGCTAATGTATAATTTTTTGATCAAGCTTGCTATCTCAAGGAAACATTATATGCAGATACTCTTGAAATATTTACTGCAAGTCTGCGAGGCTTACTATTGAACCTCTGATATGTTTTGTTGTTAGTTAACTAGTTAGGTAGTTCAAAACTATATAATACAACCATTTAACATTTGACATGTTCATTTAGCTTGAAAAGATTTCTGAAAACAAAATGCATTGTGGTTGAGGTTGAGGTTGAGGTTGAGGTGTTGGTGCCGAAAAAATTGTGGAGCATGCTTTACACCTTTGGGGCGTTGGGAGTTGGGAAATGCTAACATAGGGGCAATTTGCATATGGCTGAAGGGGCTGTATTTTGGCAAATCAATGGAGAATGCTTTATAATGACTAGGAATCCCGGTTTTTCACAATAAGGCATCACGAAATTGTATGGTGTTTAAGGTTCGATAGTTCAAGGATGTGTTAGATACTCATAAAAAAAGGATGTGTTAGATACTCATTTTTCATCACATGTTATTATCTTTTCATCCTTATTTTGGGCACTGGTTTCTGTCAATGTTTTACCTCAGTCAGATAAGGTGGATAATTTATTATAAATATTGTATTGATGAAATTTTGAGGTAAAGGATGTTGATGTCAAATGAGTAAAAACCTTAGTGATGGGCATGGGTATCCTCAAAAATCTATTGGTATTTGTCTTTTATTGTCTATTCTATATGACATCTTGTGAAGATGGATATATGCATCTTAGTTAAGCAATTGAGCTTCTTGTGGATCACGGGATCAGGCTTCTGGCTAGTCCAATATGTAATAAATACATCTTACTATCAGAAATTTTATTTTCAACATTTGCTCTCATCTTTAATGGACAAAACTGTGCGGCTTTGGCACTTGTCTGGTAAGTCTTGTTTGAAGGTTTTTTCGCATAGTGATTATGGTAAGTAATTGATCTATTATACTCTTTTCGCCTCAACTCATTGTTTGGCCTTTAATTATGGTACTCAGAAAACCGGATGAGTTTGGAACCCCCTTTTCCAATGGTAAGAACACCCTTCCTGAACAATTGTTAAAGAAATCAATGTTTTCCGTTTCGAAAATAGTACAAAAACTTCTTAGGTGTTTTTAAAATACCTAATTAGGAGTTCTTTTATTTTTTATTCGTTTTTTTTGTAAAAGGTCAGTGTCCACATTATGAGTAAGAAGAAACACATTCTTTTCATTGCTCTGGTTGATCTATTAGCCAATTATCTGATTGTTGTTTGGATTTGCCTTGACACGGTAACTTGCATCCAGATTAATCCTGTTGATGATAGATGCTTCATCAGTGGATCCTTAGATGCTAAGGTTCACATATGGAGCATTCCTGATCATCAAGTTATTGATTGGAATGATTTGCATGAGATGGTTACTGCTGCTTGCTATACACCAGATGGTCAGGTTGGCCGTATCTAAACAGAGCCTCTGATTTACTTTTGCTCCACTAGAAAGGGGTAGAGATGTCATTTTATAGTATGTGGGTGTTTTATATATGGCTCAATGAATATTTGTTGATTTCTGAAGGGTGCACTGGTTGGTTCATACAAGGGGAGCTGCCGCTTATACAACACTTCTGGTAAGGAAGATAGTTATCTCTTTATCTCTTCTCTTTCTCCTATCACTATTATTGAACTTTTTCCCCTCTTTTCCGGAAAATAAGTTGCAACAAAAAGCTCAAATCAATCTGCAAAATAAGAAAAAGAAATCTCATCAAAAGAAGATCACTAGTTTTCAAGTAATTTATTTGTCAATCCTATGTACTTTTGTGGACATGGTAGGTATAGAAGATAAAGTGGAATTCCTTTTCTTTATTTTTTTTGGCTTCACATAAAGTTATTTACCGTTTTCCATTGCAATGGTCCTTACACCATTGACTTCTGAGCCAGAAATGTTTGCTCAATTCCTTTCCAGTTTCTGATAAGTTTTCAATTAACAGTTTGCACTAGGAAGCTCATCAGAAGTGCACATTACATCCGCAGATTCACGGATACAGGTCATTGATGGTGTTGATCTGGTTCACAAGTTTAAAGGTGAGACTACTACACAATATATACTTTCTTGAATGTGGAAAGCTGGTTATAATCTTTTTTATTTTTTTTGGGTACATTGGAGTCAATAGTCTTGGGTAAGAAATCTGGTTACAGTTTTTTAGAGCGTTATTTAGTGCATCAAATAGATACTTCGGATATTGATACTTGATTGAATCAATCAACTTGATAGTGCCAGTTAAAGTTGGCACCATTGTTTAAAACATCGTAAACCTTTTATAGAGTAGAATCATGGTTACTTGATAGTTTGGTTCTCTTGTCAACTTTATGAGAGAGTATGATAATGTGATGCTGATGCAGTTAAGTTTATGTGGAACCCACAGAAGATGATAAATATTAAGTGATTAGTCTTGGTAGAGCCTTTGATTTAATCTTGCGAATTTTCATTTTATTAAATCTTTTAGATGCTCAAGTGGTAGCTGGTTGATCTCAGGGCGCCACGGTGGCAAATTCAACCCAAGCCCAAGGTTCAAATTGAGAGAGAGAAACCTGGTGCTGACACTTCTCATCCAGATGCAGTAGAGTCCATTTCATGTCCACAACAAGCTTAGTCAATTCCTTCTGAAGCTGAATACATGTACGAGGGTTCAAACCTTGCAGTCCCATCTAACAATATTGTTGATTTCCCATCCTTGAGGAAATATCCAATATTTTTTTCGATGATTTAGAACATTTTGGACGGTTTAGAACTTAGGGATAGTTTTTTATGTTTAGAAACATAGTTTTTAGATGGTTTGGAATGGATAGATAGTTTTTGGATATGTGTAACTTATGGATAACTTTTTATGGATGTTTGAAAGAATATTTTGGTGTTTGATTAATGCTTATATATATATATATATATTTTTGTGAAACTTGTTTGTAATGTTTTCTTAAATTATATAGAACAGGTGAAATAAAACCTACTGATTTTTTTTTTTAAAAAAATGTATACATATTCTACGGCATGCAAAAAATGATGTGAAACTTGAGCTATCTACGGCAGGCAAAATAGGTCATTGTATTAAATATTCAATGACTAGTAATGAACGTCGTGATTTGTCCCTTGAATTAACGACGTGCAAAAGTAGTTGTAGAAAAATAAAATACAGAAGATCTACTATTAAAGGGTTTTTAACGGCGTGCAAAAGTAGCTGTAGAAAAAGTAACGACGACGCACAAAATCTGCCATTAAATAGTTTTTAATGGCGTACTATAACATGTCGTAGAAATAGTAACAACGACGCACAAAATCTGCCGTTAAATAGTTTTTAACGGCGTACAAAACATGTCGTTGAAAGCGAATGATTTTCCATGACTGGTCATAATATAGAGCGCGATGCATGTTGTAGAAGGGTTTTTACGGCGTGCATTGCGCACCGTAAAAACTTTTTTTTGTTGTAGTGTACATAGTTGGTTCTCATCCTTAATAGACTACGAGTATAATATGAGCATCCGTCTACAAAAAGATCACCTTAATATGATCATCTTATGGCTATTGAGAATGAATCAAATTAGATGGTTCTATTTCTTAATTTTTCTGACTTTCTCTTACGGAACCAAGGTCAAAAAGATTGAAAAAATTAGTCATTCACAACCACTGATGAAAGATTCCTCGAAAAGCTTGAGCGGGTCGATGGGTCGGGGCACGGGCTAGGTCGAGCTTCAAAATGACTGCTCAGGGTCTTAGGTTGGGTCCGAGCCTAACAGGGCCTGGCCCATTTCGGGTTGTGGGCGGGCTCAGGCCACCTATAGGCCTTGGGCCGTTTTTACACCTATAATTTTAATAATGAAATAAGTACCATTTCATCATCGGGAGATTTGCAAGCTCCCAAAATTTTAGGGTCAATCAAAATGGGGTATCTACAGCGTTGTACCCTTCAAGGAAATAAAGTTACGCCTTCACCACTACCTATGGGTTTTGGTGAGATAGTAAGTGTTGGATCCTATATTTCTTTTAAGTCTTACCTTATATTCTAAAATAGAAGGATTAGTAAATATAAAAAGGGTTAAAAATATCAAGGCTTTACAAAAATATTGATTTCTTCATATCTCAATGTAATAAGATTAAGGCTTTGAATGATGATAATGAATAAGTGTGTTTCATCCCCAAATTTACTATTTTAATTATAGTCAAAGACAAGATAATTGGCCCAATTGTTTATAGAGCTATCCTTTAAGATAGTAAGAAGGTCAGAGGTTTTGGGTTAGAGTTTATGGAATGACTACACCCCTTTCGTTGTAATTTAACTTACTAACCCCTAACATCCTATCATATGATTTTTATTTTTTATTTTTATATCAATTATATTTAGTTTCATGTTTAAACAAAAACTCCAAAATTACTAATAAAATCGTAATTGATGAGTTGAGTATGATTAATGTCTGACTTAGTTCTACATAACCATTACTTTTATTTTTCTTTTAGCCACTATCTGAGAGTGTTTAGTTTAGGCCAAGTTTGGGTACTTGGAAATAATCTAAAAAGTCAAAAAGTTACTCAAAAAGTTAAAAAGTTAACACTATTCATCATAAGTCAACAATTACGGCTGCCCAACTCCCAATTCAAATCTTCCTCTAAAAACCAATTTTCACAATTTTTTATTACACATTTTTCCATAAAAAGCCAAAAAGTTAACCCAAACATCCATATTTTCACCCTCAATTTTTTTGTCCAAAAGACAAAAGTCTTGCACTTATTTAGTCTTCCCAAACAAGGCCTTAGTCTTCTTTAAGCATGCTACCTCCATGTGATGTAAGTGTGGTGACATGAAAAATTGACACTAGGAATCTATGATTATAGAAATTGGGCTTTCCTATTTTTCACCTCAGTGAGGTGTACTTAGCCCCGTTTAAGAGTAAGTTATTTTAGATAGCTGTTTGACTTTTGAATATTGCTATTTGGGCCCATTTCCTAGGTCAAATTCAAGACTGACTTACATGGCAGTCCATGAGGACATGCCACGCAAGTCATACAAATCATATACAATTCTTTCCATACTGGTGCACGGTTAGTTCTTTCCATACAGGTCTCTTTGCTTTGCTGTCGTATCTCTATTCTTTCTATCGATCAACGTCTAAAACGAAGAAAGAAAGCACCCTAAACAATCCGTAACAAGGTGTACATCCACTAGGTGAGTTTTTATTTATTTATTTATTTATCTTTTATCTTTTATCTCTTATATCATTAGATTTATGTTTGAGAATACTTGTGTTGTGTTTTGTTATGATCATCAAAAAAAAATTCTATCATCGAAATCACCGACCTCACGTATTTGTTCATATGTGAATAAATGTACGGAATCAATGATTTTGGTGAATGAGATTTTTGGTGCACCTATCTTTTTCTTTATGCTTCGGTTTGAATTTTCTTTTTGTTATAAGGGATGTATAAGGATTTTTATCATCCAATTCCACTTGGTTTGTTCCTCTGCTTCCACTTGCAACATAAAAGCCATTTATTTTTTAATGCTGAGGGTTTTACTTATTTTGTATTGATACTTATCACTTAGTTGAAGTTACTGCTATATAATTGAAGTACCAGCTACATATAATTTGTGCCCAAATGTATTCCCTCATAACTATTTTGGTTGGAGATCAAATATTATCTCAACACACTTTCATATTTTTTTAAGATGTTTTGTTATTCTCTAATAATATCCAAGACAATAGTTTTTATTTATCTATTTTTGTAGGATACACTAATATGTCGTATTATTGGGCTATAGTAGTATATCTACTTCAATTATTGTTGTTTGATAGAGTACTTAGCCCCCGTTTGGGAAGTGGGTTGGCTTTTTGGCTTTTTGACTTTTTTGACTATTTTAATCTGGGCTAAAAAACCTGGTTTGGAAATGACTTTTTGACTTTTTTGACTTTTTGGCTTTTTGGTGAGGTGTCTTATTGTTAATTTACCAAAGTGCCCTTGATCCACATCTACCTGTAATTCAAATATGCATGGCGTTCACGTCAGCTTCTCAACGGTCGGAAATAGTTGTTGTTTTTTTTTTTATTTTTTATTTTTTTCTTATTTGGAGTTGCCGTTTTTTTGCTAATCTTTTTTTTATTTTTTAAATCGTAATTTTTCTTTATTTGTGTTCTTTAATAACATTTATTTAATTTCATTTTAATTTTAATTTTAATTTTATTTTAAATATTTAAATAATGTAAATAATCAAAAAAATTTAATAAGTAAAAAATTAAAATAAATATTCAAAAAATTTAAATAATCAAAAAATTTAAATAATTTAAAATGTTAATATTTTAAATTTAAAAACAACTCTACACTCAAATCGTAATCAAACACATAACTTGAAACTCGATACTACTTTCACAACTCTCTGATCCATACTACTTTTGAGTTGCAAATGGTTTTTGGTGTTTTTATTTTTATTTTTATTTTATTTTTTAATTTTGGCTTTTATTTTGGCAAAATATTTCTTCTTTTTTATTTTGGGTTTGTATTTGGCATATTTTGCTTTATTTATTTATTTTTTTTAAATTTATGTTTTTGTCATTTTTTTATACATTAAAATTAAATTTTAATTTTAATATTAATTTTAATTTTACGATTTTAATTTTAATTTTAATATTATGTAAAATAAATTAAAAAATTTAATGCGCAAAAATTTAAATTAAATATTGAAAAATATGTAAATCGTAAAAATTTAATCAATTTAAATCATAAAAAATTTATTTTAACAACAAAATTTAAATAATTTAAATATTCAAAAAATTTAAATAATTGAAAATGTTAATATTTTAAATTTAAAAACAACTCTACACTCAAATCGTAACCAAACACATAAAATGAAACTCAATTAATAAATTATTGAGTTAACTCATAACCAAACACATAACTCGAAACTTCATACTACTTTCACAACTCTACACTCAAATTATAACCAAATACATAACAAAAAAAATATTTAAAAATAGTTTTATCAAATTTTCAATTTAAATTTATTTTCATAAAATATTTTAACAAAAAACAAAAAAAAATGTTTTTAATTTTTTTGTTCAACTTTCTTTGTTTTTCCTGTAAAAAGCCATCATTATTTTTTTTTTTTTTTTTTTTTTTTTTTTTTGGTGGGCTGACGCCGCCCCCTCTTTCATGGTGGGGGGGTAGTATGGTAAATTTACATGCTGAATTGTTGCAGCCATCCTGCTGTCATGGTTTTGTCCGTTTGTGGCTAAATTAGCCACTTTTGTCATTTTGTGGCTAATTTAGCCCAAACCCAACATCCCAAACGCAGCCTTATTATGTCACTGATACATATATTTTTTTAAAATAAGATTGTCAAGTGAAAATGGCTGTCGAAAAAGATGGAGAAAAAAATCTTGACAAAGAGAATGATAATGATGAGATAACGGATTGGCAAGATTTAATAGAAGGGGATACAATAGAAACTCCAAAGCCTAGAATGGTTTTTCAGTTTGAGGAAGAAGTTTGAAGCTAGTAAAACATGCGCAATAAATAAAGTTTGGTTATTTACCAAACAAAAAAAAAAAGGGTTTAGGCATAGCAAAAATGAGCAAAAAAAATGGAGATGATGGGATAAAGAAGTACTCACTACAGCATATAAGAGTTTTACGGATCAAATTTTCTAGTTTCTAAAAGTAAAAATTTTGTTGCAAGAAATATTTATAGACCAATTTCTATAAATCGTTAGAATAATTAAGCTAAAAGGCCATCTCTAAAAGTAAAAAATAAGACTTTTAGTAACAAAATTTTAAAAATGTTACTAATAAATACACTTTTAAGGACAAAATAATTTGGTCTCAAAATGAGTTTTTTTTTTAGACAAAAAATTTGGTGCAAAAAAAAAAAAAAAAAAAAATCATCACTAATGTCCAATTTTCGTTACTAAAAATATAATGATGACAAATTTTTCAACAAAAATATTTGGTTCCTAAAAAATAATTTTGATTCTAAATTTTAATCTCTAAAACTTTAATTTTTGTAGTGGCTTTTCGCTTCAAAGACCTCTGTCAAAGGCCAATTGCAAAGCAAAGCTTAATATTGTTGTACAAAATGAAGAAGCTTTATTATCTCACGCGTTTGTTTGGATCATAACCATGACGGAAAAGTACAACATTTCAGATGTAACAAGGTTTTGGATCCTCCTGTCAAAAGAAAATTGAAATTGAATGATTTAACTGGCATAATATTGAATAAAAATATTCATTCAATTGTTATAGAAGCAGGTGGCTTTGAAAATTTAACATTTGGTGAAAAACGATGTGGAAATTATGTTGCTAAAGCAAGAGAATTGAGACTTGGGTTGGGCCGAGAGATGCTGAGGCCCTTCTTAATTATTTTGGTTGGAATATGATGATTACATAATATAAACTTGATGATGATGAATAGTTGAAGTCTCTTTGTACAGTTCGTCATTGTTGGGTTCCGGTGTTTGTGAAATCTACTTTGTGGGCTGAAATGTCAATTACCCAAAGAAGTGAAAGTATTAATAATGTTACTCATGTTATTTAATTTTAATAATGTCTAAAATATTATGAGATAAAATAGTGATTTTTTTAATATACATATTTTATATTTTTTGACACAAAATATTATCTGGTTAAAATATATGTTGTATGATGTATTTGTTATAAATATTTTTTAAATTGAAATTACTGTGCAAGATCTGATTTTACGTAAATTTTTTGAAAATTTTACTGTTCACGGTTTGAAAAATCCGATTGGTCACCATTCTTTTTTTTAACAAATTTGATATTAGTGGGTTGTATTTTTTTGATAAATTTGATAGACCCACGTGGTGATAGATTATCTTCATTAGAATATAACCAAAATCTCTACAACAGGTATAAAGATTTTAAAAGAGATATATATTTTCAGATTTGATATAAATATTATTTAAAGAGATTTTGCTAAACATACAAATATTTTAATAGATAAATCACTGTACATGTAAATATTTTAATAGAAATTACTATACAAGTCCTTTGTGCACTCATTGTCTTTATCAAAATTGCTTTGAAAATCTTGTTATTAATATTCATCGAAAATGACCTAACCTATTAATTCAAACTTATGCCTACCATTTCTAAAGAAGAAAAAAGAGTGTGCCCGTGTTACGTGTGAAGCGCCTAGTGATCAAAAGAGGCGTCTCCTCCTCTAATAGATATATTCTCGATGAATATATAAAATATTGAAGATAAAGTTTTGGTTATATTGAGAAAATATTCTCGTGTGTTCTTCATTGAGTTATATATTTTTGTGAGAGAATTTGAGCAAAAATTGTAAAAGATTTTTCACACCCTTCTTATTATTCTTGTTAAAGAGAGTTTTTGTATGTGATTTTTGGGATAAAATCACTTGATTTTTGCAATAAAATCACTTGATTAGGTGTCACTTGTTATAAAGGTTCACTAGCACCGGTGAAACTAGTGGTATATTACTATTTGAAAAATAGTGGAGAAATTTCCGAAGAGGATACTTGGGGAGTGAACGTAGGATGGCGTGTCGAACCACTACAAATCGTTGTACTTGATTTTTTTTGCCTATCTCTTTCACTTTTATATTAATTTTTATTGCTCTATTTTTTATTTGTTAAAATTTGAATATTTTGATTATTATATTTAATATTATGAAATTATTTTTAATAACCCAATTCACCCTCTCTTGGGTTACTTATCTGGGATAACAATTGGTATTAGAGTAAGGGTTCTAGTATTTTTTGATTTAACAATCTTAGAGTTGATCAATGGCAACTATTATAGGAACACAAATTATTGATGGTCACTCACTTTTCAACCCTCCATATTTTACCGGTGATAATTATAATTATTGAACAAATAGAATAATGATATATATTCAACAGACAGGCTACATAGTATGGAAGATTATTAAAAGTGGTTCAATTATTTCTTCCAAAATCGTAGATACAAAGAAAGTTCTTAAAACAGAAGAGGAATGAGATGGGGATGATATTAGAAGCATTCAAACAAATATTAAAGCAAAACATATTTTGTATTGTGCACTTGATCCTAATGAATATTATAGAATTTGTGTTTGTGACACAACAAAAGAGATTTGAACAAAATTAGAAGTTACATACAAAGGCATGACTCCAGTAAATGGAATCATAGAAGAAGTAAAATTCGTATGTGAATATGATGATGGATGTTGCTCTAATGAGGAAAGCAACAACAATAAAGCATCCAACATATGCCTAATGGCATTTGGAGATGATGATGAGGTAAACAATGAGTCTTATTCTTTTGATGAATTACAATCATCATTTGAAGAATTGCATGATGAATTTTGAAAATTTGGCATTAAAAACATTGCTCTTAAAAAATTGCTTTCAAGTTTAATAAAAGAAAATGAATCTTTATCTAATAAAATTGAAATGTTACAAAAAGATTTTTTAAAAATATAATAAAAAAATGATATTTTAGAATTGAAAGAACCTCCTATTTTGAAAAAGGAACTAAATAATTTGAAACTTGAAAATAAGGATTTGAAAAATCAAAATGTAAATTTAAAAAAATCTTCAATTGATTTGAAAATTGAAAATGAGACTTTTAAAAATGACAATGAAATTTTGAAAAAGTAAGTAGATGAATTATTTTTAAAACAAAATGTCTCAAATAATTTGTGTTGGACAATCTTCACAGTATTCAAAGAATTGATTAGAGAAAGAAGATAGACTGTTTGATTACAAAAATCAAACCAGAATATAAAATAAATAAATAAATAACAAATTTTTATTTTGTTACAAAAAACAAATCAAAATCTGAAACCAGAAACAAAATTAAACAGAAAAGTAATTAATTACTAACCTTATTAATTTCTCGAACAAAAATTTAATCAAGTCCAGTGTTGAACACTATATTCTTAAGACAGATTCGTCCTCTTCACGGTGCTTTCAAATTGTGGACGTCTATCTCCCAGGATAAAATGATCGACAATGAATAATAGCAGCACTACAAATTATCCGCACAACGAACACACTTGTGTTTACACTCTTTCTCACAGAAAATTAAATGCAGCAAAATGTAGAGAACAACCGCGGAAACAAGAGCGAAAATTAGAGTCACGAGAATCCAAATGAGGGTGTCTATTTATAGATGAAAAAGTGCTTGTTGATTTGAATGAGCAGTAGCAAACCTGTTTAAACAAGTACAAGACCTGTTCGGTTTGAATGAACAGGTAAGGCACTATTTGGGTTTGAATTTGAATAGATACTGAATCTGTTCGGTTAAAATTCAAACAAATAAAAACCTATTTGGTGAAGGAAAAAACTAGGCAGAATTTTGGAATTAATTTCAAATTTTAAATTTCGGAAAAAGGTAAGAATTTTACTTTTAGAAAAAATAAAATGCAAACAGTTTTTGGCCCAAAAAGATAAGCATTGGGCCGAACAAGCCCAACTCAACCTCACACTATGTACCCACGTCCAAGCCTAGGCTAGGCCAGCCAGCCCGCCTGACCGACCGGATGGACGGACGACGGCGGTGGCGCGCGTGTGTTTATTTTTGGATTCAATGGGTCTAGCCTACTTTACCCATAACCTCTTCCTTTTACAAATTTGGGGTGCCCCTTGGTGCCCTCCCCAAGTTGCAAACTCAAGCCTTATAAACCTATAAAAGTTTTCCCATCAAACCAATGTCGGACAAGCCTTTAATTCAAACCTTTAAGGAATTTCTACCAAAAACTCCATTTTCATGGAGCTCACTTTGGCTTCAATTTTCCATTTACCTGATAATGGTTTTGAGCAACCAAATATACTACATGAATCACAATGCGGCATAGAACACATTACCATTTAGACCTGCCAATTTTGGCGCATGGGTCCCACCTAAAAATTAGACCAAAGTTTAGGAAAAATCTATTTTTCCAAAACCATTTCTAACAATCCCCCACATGAATGGAATTTGATGACAACGGAAATGCAACAATATGCAAAATTTGTTGAAAGAGTATAAATCGAAAATATCTTGCATCAGGATAGGTAGCTTTCGGGCTTGAACCTTCCGTAGTAATAACCTATTGGACTTACTAGTTAACCAATGGGCCAATGCCTTGAATTGTTCGACCATTTGTGTAAGCCAAGACAATAGATTTAATACAAAATATCTTGACACATCGTGGTTCTCACGATTGTGTTCATTTTAACCTTGAGCGCTTTTGGTTGTTCATGAGTGCTTCTAGAGAATTTAGCCTCTTCATTCTCATAAAATCCCCATTTGATTCGACACTCATATAGATGATTCTTATTGTGAGTATCTCTTATACTGGTCTTGATTTTTATGCCTAAATCAAGATATCAGTAATCATTAAAAGCGAAGCTTATCCTTAAACCCCTGCATACAACACATGTTGCAGATATCACTCTCACCATAGGAATAGGTAAGGAATTTAATCCCTTGGTGATTTCTGACAAGCCACACATAACTTAGTTGTCCCTTTGAACTTAGTTCTTGGGATCTCCAGTCATATAAGTTTACCATTATGATGACTCTTATGTAATAGGTTTTAATCCCATCCATTCGATGAACTATACACTTGCTCCTTTGTCAAACATTTTGTTAACGGATATGAAATATTCTCTTTAGATTTTATATAATCTGTAGAGATTATTTCATTTGAAAGCAATTGCCAATATCATCGACAACGAATGTGTCATGACTTACCATTATACATATGACTCTGTGCCCTGCCTATTACAGATTGACTATCACAATGAATGCAAAAAGCTGACACAGGTTTTAGTCACATTGGAATATCTTCTAAGGAGTGGCAAAGCCATTCTACTTCTTCTCCTACTTTGTCTAAAGCAATGAACTTAGATTCCATTATGGATTATGCGATGCATGTTTGTTTTGTGGATTTCCAAGAAACAGCAACGCCTCCCAGAGTAAAGACATATCTACTAGTGGATTTTGAATCTTTAGTATCTAATATCCAATTGGCATCACAAAAACCTTCTAGTACTGCAGGATATCGAGTAAAGTTCAAACCATGATCACGGGTAAATCTTAGATATCTAAGAACCCGAATGATCGTTTTCCAATGGTTTTCTCCGGGGTTACTAGTGTACCTACTTAATTTACTGACATCATAAGCTATACCAGAACTAGTACAATTCGTTAGGTACATTAGGCTTCCAATGATTTGGGAGTATTTTAACTGAGACATTGCATCATTTTTATTTTTCGAAAAATAAAGACTGATGTCTACAGGTGTTCTAGCTACATGCATATCATCCTTGAAAAATTTACCAAGAATTTTCTCAATATAATAAGATTGAGATAATGCATACCCATCAGATATTTTAGTAATTTTCATTCCTTATAACATCTGCAACTCTCATATCTTTCATATCAAATCTTTTGTTCAGCATTTGCTTGGTTGATTTGATCATGTTTAGACTGCTTCCAATGATAAGCATGTCATCCACATAAAGACAAACGATGACATAACCTTTGTCAGTGTTTTTAACATAGATGCACTTATCACATTCGTTTATCTTAAACCTATTAGTAAGCATAACATGATCAAATTTTTCATGCCATTGCTTAGGAGCTTGTTTTAATCCATAAAGAGATTTTACAAGCCGACAAACTTTATTTTCTTACCCCAGCACTACAACCTCTTCGGGTTGTTCTATATAAATCTCTTCATTTAGATCATCGTTTAAGAAAGCTGTCTTAACATCCATTTGATGTTTCTCTAAATTATACAACGCTACTATAGCAATAAGCATGCGGATGGATGTTATTCTTGTCACAGGGGAATATGTGTTAAAATAGTCTAGACCTTCCTTTTGTCTGTAACCTTTTACTACAAGTATTGCTTTATACTTTTCTATTGAACCATATTTTATAAATTTTATCTTGAATATCTATTTATATCCAAGAGGTTTAGAACCAGGTGGAAGATCCACTAATTCCCAAGTATGATTTTGCATAATGGATTCAATTTCATTATTAATAGCCTCTTTCCATAAAGGTTCTTCAGGACCTGTCATTGTTTCCTTAAAGTTTTGAGATTCATTTTCTAACAAGTATGTCAAAAAATCTGGACTAAAGGATTTTGATGTTCTTGCTCTCTTACTCCGTCTTGGTTCATTATTAGTTAAATCCTATTGGTCGAGACCATTACTAGTCTCTTGTGTTTGATTGTCATTAGTCTCTTGACTTTATATACAATCATAAGTTCTTTCATGTGAATTTAATTCCTATCATTTCTTGTAAGGAAAAACATGTTTAAAAAACACAACATTCCTTGACTCTATAATATTGTTCACATTTATATCAAGTATTTCTAATTTATAAGTCAGAAACCGATATGCACTACTATTCTTAGCATAACAAATAAACACACAATCCACTGTTTTTGGTCATATCTTAGTCTTTTTTGAAATAGGAACTTCTACCTTTGCCAAACACCCCCACACTTTTAAGTATTTATAGGAAGGTGGTCGACCTTTTCACAATTCATAAGGAATGTTGTTAGTTTTCTTGCGGGATATTCTGTTAAGAATATAATTAGTAAACAATATTGCTTCCCTCCACAAGTTCTGCGGTAACCTTGAACTTAGTAACATGGCATTCATCATTTCTTTAAGGGTTCTATTATTTCTTTCAAGAATTTCATTTGTTGTGGAGAATAGGGTGCTGTAGTTTGGTGAATAATGCCATGTTGTGCACAAAATTCATTTAAAGGTGCATCATATTTACCACCCCTATCACTTCTAACCATTTTAATGGTTTTACCAAGTTGATTTTCAACTTCAGTTTTGTAGAGTTTAAACATTTCCAAGCTTCATCTTTACTTCTAAGTAAATATACATAACAATATCTTGTGCAATCATCAATAAATGTTATGAAATACTTTTTGCCTCCTCTAGTTTGAACAAATTTAAGATCACATACATCTGTATGAATTAATTCTAGAGGTTCGGTTTTTCATTCAACCGATTTAAATAGAGCCTTAGTTAGTTTCGTTTCTACACAAATCTCACATTTGTGATTAGGATCAATTTCAAACTTTGGTATATAATCCAAACCAATTAATCTACACAAAGCATCAAAATTTATGTGTCCTAATCTACTATGCTATAAATTTGACTCAAGAATATAAGTAAAAGATGAGTTATTCTTATTAATAGAAAGTTTTGGTACAACAGTCATTACGTTCAATTTGAAGAGACCGTCGCTCATGTATCTCTTACCAACATACATACCACTCTTTGTTAATACAAATTTATCAAACTCAAAAACAAGTCTAAAACCATTATTACTTAACAAAGAACTAGAAACTAAATTCTTTCGAATGTCTAGTACATGCAACATGTTGTTGAGGGTAAGGTCCTTCCCCGAGGTCATTTTCAAAACAACTTTCCCTTGTCCAGCCACAGTAGAAATAGATGAATTTCCCTTGAATAGTTGCTCATCATTTGTAACCTCATTATAAGTAGTAAACATCTTCTTATCTGCGCAAATGTGTCGAGTTGCCCTAGTGTCAACCTACCGTTCCTTGGGATTTCCAACCAAATTAGCCTCAGACACCAGATGAGAGAGATTGGTGTCATTCGCCCCGTTAGAGATGTAATCAAGTTCTGTCACATTGGCTTGATTGGTAGTCTTCTTGCTTGTACTTCTGTGATCCTTCTTAGGGTGTCGGCAATCAGAGACACGATGTCCAGTCTTGCCACAGTTATAGCATTTACCATTGAACTTTTTATTGCCATTGTTGTCGCCTTGTTTAGGACCATCTCTAGTAAATTTCCTCTTTTTGTTATGTGGTTTGGACACATGTTCAACCACATTAGCCTTGGACTCAAAGGGATTTTTACCATTCCTCTTTTCAGCCTTCCGGTTATCTTTCCCAATTCTCAGTCTTATAATTAGTTCATCTATGGTCATCTTTTTGCGTTTATGTTTTAAATAATTTTTGAAATCTTTCCAACCCGGTGGTAATTTTTTCACTAACACAGCGACTTGGAAAGACTCGCTTAGAGACATACCCTCGGCATGAATATCATGCAAAATTAATTGAAAACTTTAAACTTGAGAAATTACCGTTTGGGAGTCTACCATAACAAAGTCCAGAAATTTAGCAACAACAAATTTCTTTGTGTCGGCATCTTCTGTCTTGTATTTTTTCTCCAAAGAATCCCATAATTCTTTTGTTGTTTTCAGAGGACTGTAAACATTATACAGCATGTTGTCTAGGCCATTAAGAAAGTAGTTTCTGCACAGGAAATCAGAATATTTCCAGGTGTCCATAGCGGCAACAACTTGTAGATCACTTTCATCCTCTTTAAGTACTGGAGCCACTTCACGAGAAAGCAAGGCAAGATTCAGAGTTGTAAGACAGAACAACATTTTCTGCTGCCATCTCTTAAACTCGGTGCCATTAAATTTTTCCAGTTTTTTTCCATGATTTATTGGAACTTCAACACGGAGTCGTTGTAACAATTGGAGTACCAATTTCAGTTTCAGTAGCCATAATATCTGATTACAGAAATCAGAAAAACCAAAACACAAATTCATTTTCTAGTTACTAAAACCAGAAAATAAATTATAACACAAAATAATTTTATTTTTCTAGTTACTAAAACTAGAAAATTCAGCATTTTGGTATCAGAGCCAAGTTATGTTGCATTCTGTTTCTAACTGAACCGTTATTTCAGTGTCTACTCATTCTCTTGTGTTGAAATTGTTTACAGTCTTTTGTCTTAATTTGTCAAAATTTTATTCTTGTCTTTCCACTTTGTTATTAGCCACCCATCGTTCGTCCCAAGTCCTAGGTAAGTCCTTTGGTTAGGCAGTGTTGGATCTTAGGGGTTTTTCCGAACTGGGTATGTGTGAAAACATAGTATGTGAAAACATGATAAAATTAGACAATGTATTGAGATCACTGTAAACTATTTCAAGATAAAATGAGTCGATTATTTAGAAGCAATTCTTCAGTCAGTTCTAGGTCAACAACTTTGCCCTTTATACTTAATCAAGGTTTAGTAATCAATGAAGAAGATGTAGAAATACAAAATGATAAAATTGATTTAAGTTGGAATATACCACATTTACCAATTAAAGAAATTTATAAAACTACTTTTATTCAAAATACATTTAATGTTAATCTTCATGTTAAAACTTTAGAACAAGTCTATACTTTAGAAAAACCTAGAGAAACATGTCAATTATTTGATGCTAATACCATTAAACGTCATTTGAAAACTGGTCATAATTTTATTCATTTAGGGTTAATTCAAGTTGGAATCAAACCATTAACACAACAAAGTAAAAATACTTCAGTTTTACTATGCTTACGAGATGCTCGTTTTCTTGATTATAATGATAGCTTAATGGATATGATGGAAACTGGTCTTCACAAAGGACCTGTCCATTTTAATTGTTTTCCTAATTTCACTCTTAGTCTTAGAGACCCTCATATAGTAGATGTTTTAACTCTAAATATTTAATTACATGGCTCATTTACAAATATGAAAGAAAAGGTTCATAATATTGTTTTAATTTATTGTGTTCATTACAAATGTATTAAAACCAATTTAAATGTTCAAGCCTTACATAAAAGTCCTAAAGACAAAACCTTACTAATCCAAAGTAGTAATAATGATACTAATATAAATATTCCTCAAATAATTGAATGGAAAAATATTACTCTTCCTGACCAATGGGTTACAGTTAATGAAAATTACAAACATAATCAAAGACAATTTACTTGTCAAGATATACAACAATTTTTTGATGGATCTGTTAGGATTAAATTTAATCGATCTCAATCTTCTCGTTATAGTACTTCTAGTATACCTACTGATACTGAAATTAAAGATGAAATATTTAATACACCTTTGTTTAGGAAAAATAGTCAAATTCATATTGGTCAAACTTCCCATAGTAAAATGAAAGGCGTAGATAACTCCACCACTTCTCAAATTAGTAAACCTGTTTATTCAATACACACATTTACACGATGATGACCTTTGAATCTCAAGATTCCCCAACTCAAAAGCTGATTTGAGGTTATACCTCCAATTAATCCTCAATTAATGACTATTAGTAAACCTTTTGCTCGATCTTGATAAATTACACATTGAATTTAAATCTAAAATTAATAAAATCAAACGTCATGCTTATCAACTTAAATATAATTCTAATCAACAATTCATAATCACTCGAAAATGGTACAAATTTATGACTGAACATAATATTAAAATTCCTTTTTTTTGAATATTTAGAAGATCATTACAAAGAAGTTCAAACAATCACAAAACATAAATGGAATACTTCTCCTAATACTACTGTTCGTTCTAGTCATCCTCCTTTATCCACTATACTCATTGAACATCAATGATCTACTATCTGAGCCTCTCCTTTAAGTTAACTAGCCGACCTTGAAATAAAAAAGTTATTGAACAAAATAATTATACTAATCAATGTTTAAAAAGCGATTGGTAAACAATTAGATAAGATAGAAACCAACAGAGGATTATTGACTAACCATACCTCTTCTAGTAAACAAACTTTAGACCAACCACTATTAAATTTACCTAGTAATCGATCTAAACGAGACAGTCTAATAACCAAAGATAATTCTACTGTCAAAGTTATAGAACAATTATTTTTTAAATTAGCTACTGAACAAGCTTCTCCTTCTATTGAAAAAGGTCTTACTGTTTTAAATCAACAACCTACTCTAGAACCTATTTCTACTCAATCAGAAACTGATACAACTGATAATGAAATTAATATCTTAGCCCAACAATTTCAATCGACTAATCTTAATAAACTTCATTATCCTAAACCAACTCCAACCACTCTTACAAAAAATTGGTATTCTCGACCCATACCACCTGATCTCCAATATGAAGAAACTAATCTTAGTAATCAATTTTCTGTATCTGCTAAAAATTTATACGAATAAAATATCGATGGTCTTAGTGAAGACCAAATCCTTCAAAAATTAAATCACTTATCCATGGTTGCAAATAGTTATCTTGGTAATTACCCTGATTATACTCAACCTGAAATTGTCTCATTGATAACCTCTGATTTTACTGGTATGCTCAAATCTTGGTGGGAAAAATATCTTACTAACGAACAAAGAGAATCCATTTTACATGCAAGTCAAAAAGATGAAAATGATTTACCTATATTTGATGAAAATATTGGCTATTATATACCTGATGGAATTAATACTTTAATCTATACGATAGTCCGACATTTCATAGGTACTCCTACTAATATTTATTCTCGCATACATAATCAACTTAGTAATCTTACTTGCCCTACATTAAGTGATTTTCGATGGTATAAAGATGTTTTTACCTCTAGAGTTATGTTAAGAGAAGATTGTATTAAATCCTTTTGGAAAGAAAAATTTATAAATGGATTACCCAGTCTTTTTGCTCATAAAATTAGGGATGTACTTAGTCAACGGTGTTATTGAATATGATAAATTAATTTATGGTGATATTATTAGTACTATTCAAAAAGAAGGTTTAAAAATGTGTATTGATCTTAAACTTAGTCAAAAAGCTGCTAAAGATAAATATAAAGCTAAATATGAATTAGGTAACTTTTGCGAACAATATGGTTTACCTCTAGTAGCACCTTCTCGCCGTAAAAAACATAAATACAATAAAAAATATTTACCTCTACTAACTATAGAAAAAATTATTTACCTTCTAAATCCACTGATAAATTTTATACTAAACCTAAAAAGAAATATTATAAGAAATCACATCCAAAATCAAAGTGTACTAAAGATATTACTTGTTATAATTGTGGAAAAAAAGGTCATGATTCTAATAAATGTAAAGAAAAATAAAAATTAAAAGAAAAAGTTAATCAACTCTAAATTAATGATGAATCCAATAATCAATTATTTGAAATTTTCCAATTAAACCAATCTGCTAGTAATTCTGATAATGATTCTAGTAATCCTCAACATACATCTTCTGATTACCATTCACCTAGTAATAATTATGATGATGATATTGAATTAGGATGTAATAATGTTTGTTGTAAACCAGTTAAACAAATTACTGTTCTTACTAAACAAAATCAACAAGAAACTGCCTTTATTGAATTAATTGGTCGATTAGAGGATCTCGAATTAAAACAGAAATATACTGCTAAATTAAAATCTTTATTAACTGATAAGAAATTGAAACCTGACAAACCAATTATTAGTTTATCCAAAGCTTTAGAAAGATTTAAAAATAAATCAAAAGACATTACTCTCCAAGATTTACAACAAGAAATTAATCAAATCAAACATTTAATCAAAGATTTACAAAATAAAGATAAATTATTAGAAGATGAAATTACTGTTTTAAAAATCAATAAAAGTATAGATAATTTCCAAGCTAATGATGCCATTTCGCCAGAAGAATCTGATAATGAATTTGAACATACTAATCCTAATAATCTTTTAGTTGATAATCGATCCACTCATTCCACTGATCATGAAAACAAAAGATTAAATCTTCTCAATGAAATACATATTCAAAAATGGGAGGCTTTTCCCAAATTAAGCCAAATTAGCAACTTAATTCCCAAACTAGGTCTAGTTTGGACGGAATTCCCAAACTAGGCTAAAGCGCTATAACAAACCACGATTTCACTGTTTTTAGGACCCTCCCGTGAAAAATTTGTGAAATAATAAAAGCGTGGTTACAAACCACACTTTTAATTAAGAAAGCGTAGTTACAAACCACGATTTTAAGTTTTTTTTTTTTTTTTTTTTTTTTTCCAGAAAACGTGATTGCAAATCACGCTTCTACTGTTGAAATGCAAAAACGTGTTTTCAAAACATGTTTTCCATACAAACCAAGCCAACCCACACTCTGACATACGCACACACCCACAACACAACACTCATGCACATCGCACAATATAATTGAAACAATATAATTTTTATATATAATAATAATTAAATATATATAATAATCAATAATAATCAATTATATAATTTTTATAATTTTTGTAAATATAAATCATTTTTATATAATTTTTTATCTTTCGAGTGGTTAGAAATAATTTTTTAGAAATTAAATTGAAATAACTATACGTATGTATATAACCTGCCCAAAAATTAAAATGATAATTATTTTTTATCCTTAAATGATAATTATTTTTTATTTTTTATTTCTTAACCAAATTAATTTGTAATTTTTTTAAAAAAAAATTTAAAAATCAAACCATACATAACCTAAAAATCTTTTGATAAATGACTTACATACGTATGGTTTAAGGGTAAAGATTTTGATAAATGACTTAAATGATAAATCAAACCATCTATAACCTAAAATTTTTTACCCTTAAACCATACGTATGTAAGGGTAAAAATTTGCTATTATAAATTATAAATTATTTTTGATTATAAAAATTACATACGTATGCTTGATTATAAAAATTATTTATCAAAAGATTTTTATAAATTATTTATAAATAATTTTTGTAATTTTTACAATCAATTTTTACATATGTATGGTAATAATTTTTATAAATTATTTAAACCATACGTATGTAAGGGTAAAAATTTTAGGTTGTGGATGGTTTGATAAATCATTTAAGTCATTTATCAAAATCTTTACCCTTAAACCATATTATGTAAGCCATTTATCAAAAGATTTTTAGGTTATGTATGGTTTGATTTTAGAATTATTTAAAAAAAAAATTGAAAATTAATTTGGTTAAGAAATAAAAATAAAAAATAATTATCATTTAAGGGTAAAAAATAATTATCATTTTAATTATTTCAATTTAATTTGTAAATTATTTTTAATAATCGAAGATAAAAATTATATAAAAATGATTTATATTTACAAAAATTATAAAAATTATATAATTGATTATTATTTATTATTATAAATTATTATTATATATAAAAATTATATTATTTCAATTATATTGTGTGATGTGCGTGAGTGTTGTGTGTGTGTGTGTGTGTGTGTGTGTGTGTGTCAGAGTGTGGGTTGGTTTGGTTTGTATGGAAAACGTATTTTGAAAACACGTTTTTGCATTTCAACAGTAAAAGCGTGATTTGCAATCACGTTTTTTGAAAAAAAAATAAATTTTACTTAAAAGTATGGTTTGTAACCACGATTTTACTATTTCACAAATTGTTCGCGAGAGGGTCCTAGAAATAGTGAAAGCGTGATTTGTAATAGCGCTTTAGCTTAGTTTGGGAATGCCGTCCAAACTAGGCCTAGTTTGGGAATTAAGTTGCTACTTTGACTTAATTTGGGAAAAGCCCCCAAAAATGGTACTCCAAAATTAAACTTGTAATTAATCATTTTGAATTAAAAGTTATTGCTTTTATTGATACTGGTGCTGATCTTAATTATATTCAAGAAGGATTAATTATTTCTACTAAGTATTATGAAAAAACTAGTGAAAAATTAACTTTTGCTAATGGTAGTCAAATGCATATTAAATATAAATTACCACAAGTTCATATTTGCCAGAATAATATTTGTTTTAAAACATCTTTTGTTTTAGTCCGAAATATGATTGGTAAAGTTATTTTAGGAATACCATTTATATTTTTGCTATATCCATTTACTACTTCCAATCAGGAAATAACTACTCAAGCCCTTAGCCATACAGTCACTTTTAAATTTTTATCTCCACCTGAAGTTCTTGAATTAAATCAATTAAAAGATTGTTCTATTTCTCAATCCATTAATTGATTAACTCGTCAATTAAGATTCCTCAAAGAAGAAATTAATTACAAAAGAATTGAACAACAATTAACTGACCCAATTCTTATATCTCAAATTGAAGAATTTAAATTAAAATTAGAAACAACTGTTTGTTCAACTCTACCCACTGTCTTTTGGCATAGGAAAAAACATGTAGTTACATTTCCATATATTAAAAATTTTAATGAACGACAAATTCCTACTAAATCTAGACCTATTCAAATGAATCATGAATTAGTTGAAATGTGTAAAAAAGAAATCAATGAATTATTAAACAATAAGATTATTAGTCATAGTAAATCACCTTGGTCTTGCCCTGCCTTTTATATTAACAAAAATGCTAAATTAGAACGAGGTATCCCTCGCCTAGTTATTAATTATAAACCATTAAATAAAGTTATAGAATGGATTAGATATCTAATTCCTAATAAAAAAGACTTAATTAAAAGACTTAGTCAAGCTGTCATTTTTAGTAAATTTGATTTAAAAAGTGGCTTTTGGCAAATCCAAATTTATCCTAAAGATAGATATAAAACTGATTTTACTACACCATTTGGTCACTATGAATGGAATGTCATGCCTTTTGGATTAAAAAATGCACCTAGTGAATTTCAGAATATAATGAATGATATTTTTAATCTATTTAGTCATTTTTCCATAATTTATATAGATGATATTCTCATTTTTTCAAAATCAATTAGTGAACATTGGAAACATCTTACCACTTTCTTTTATACTATTAAAAGTCATGGTCTAGTCATATCTGCTCCTAAGATTAAATTGTTCCAAACTAAAGTCAGATTTTTAGGATATGATATTCACCAAAATACAATTCTACCAATTAGTCGCTCTATTGAATTTGCTTCTAAATTTCCTAATGAAATTCTCGAAAAAAACCCAGTTACAACGTTTTCTAGGATCACTTAATTATATTGCTGAATTTTATAAAGACCTTAGGATCGATTAAAGGACAATCCTCCTCCTTGGTCTCCTACTCATATTGCTATTGTCAAACAAGTTAAATAATATGTCAAGTCTCTTCCTTGTCTTGGTATTCCTACTGAAAATTCCTTTAAAATTATTCAAACCGATGCCTCTGATATTAGTTATGGTGGCATTCTTCTCCAAAAAAATCACTCTTCAGTTATCTGAACAAATTGTTCGATTTCATTCTGATGTCTGGAATAAAGCAAAAAAGAATTATAGTACTATTAAACAAGAAATTTTATCTACTGTTTTATGTATTAGTAAATTTCAAGATGATAGTTTAAATCAAAAATTTTTACTTCGTGTTGATTGTAAATCTGCTAAGTATGTTTTAGAAAAAGATGTTCAAAATCTTGCTAGTAAGCAAATTTTTGCCCGATGGCAATTTATATTAAGTATTTTTGATTTTGACATTGAATATATTCCTGGTTGTCAAAATTCTATTCCTGATTTTCTTACCAGATAATTTTTACAGGGTGGATAATAATGCCTATTCCCTCTATTTCATACCATAAACAGCAAATTAAACACTACAAATCCCTGATTAAGCATACTGCTTCTCCCTTTGCTTTTCTCAAATCAACCCATTCACCCACTAAAAGTGCTCAATGTATTCAATTCCATCGGATTAAAGCTCAACGCCAGCAACTTGCTCACTATATTAACTGTTTACATTCCCATACTGATCAATTAGATATCCTCTGTGGATGCTAATTTCATTTATCTATTTCACAGATGTCTCATCTCCGGCCTCCTTCTAAAGCCTTGGTCCCATCTAGTCAACCTTTTGTTCCTCCTCCTTTGGAGTTAGTCACCAAATATCATCCTGCTGAATTGATTAACCGTTACCAGATTCTTGGTAACATTCCTAAACCTAGTTATACATTGCTTTGGCTACTGATCCCTTTGCTTCATCTGGTTAAATCTTATTTCCCTCATGGATGGCATTTCGTTCCTCTCCATCTAGAAAAGACAATTACCTTTTATAAAGATATCCTATTCAACCACCAGTCTATTGTGATTAAACCTATTTGTGATCATACTTACACAAGTAAAATTGTGTATCATTCATTCTATATTCACAACTTTGTTTCTCTAGATGATTGGGGTTCTCTTTACCAACTAAGAGATTTCCCTGGTCATTCAATTCAATATAGTTACTATGATTACATTGATGCTTGGTTCAAAGTTCTCTTGTATCAAAATGAGTCAAATAGTCACTCTTGGTTTCTCCAGTTTGATCAAAAGTTCAAATCTGAATTACCTACTTGATTTTTGCGATGGTGGACTCAATATGGAGCCATTTCAAAAATCTTCCCATCAGTCATTATGGAACAAGTCAACTATTTTTCCACTATTTTCTCATTCATTTCTTAGCAAAGGAAATTCCCTCAATTGTTTATTTTTATATCCAAATACAAAATCCCTTGGATATTCAAATGGCAATATGGTATTTTTGATGATATTATTTACCGGCAACACATGGTTAAATGGTGGGATAATTTCAAGATTTCACGCATTGTTGAAATTGTTCAAATTGAATTCCCAATCAACATTCATATCCCTACACCTGTCATGATTAAAGCTCAGCAGAACCCAACTGCTCCATTAACACAAGGAAGCCAACTTCCTCCAGTTAATCTTGGAAGCCTAACATCCAGTTCTTCCAAGCCGAAGTCATCCAAATCAAAGATTAAATCCAAGTCAGCAAAGCCCAGTACTGATCAGCCCAAGTCAAAGGATAAGTCCAAATCAAAGGTTAAGCCCAAGTCCAAGTCATCCAAAGATGAGCTCCTCCAAATGGCTCGTCTCCTCATGGCCCAAGCCAAGTCAGACTCGGATAACAGCAGTTCAAAAGATGGTTTAGATAGTTCAAACTCTTCTGAAGGTTCAACTACTCCAAATCCATATAGACCCGAGTTTCAAGATGCTCATGACCCATATGTTTAATTAAATCATTGGATTCTATATAGCTATAATTATCAACTTCAATCGATACTCGTCTTTTGAGAAAAACTGCTTATATATATATATATATATATCTATATTGATTCCCTCAATCACATGCCTCCAAGCAATGAATAGTGAAAAAAGTCAATTTTACTATTCACTATTCATCAAAAAGTCAACATTACTATTCATCATTCATCATGATTCATCCAACCGATAAATTCAGCACAGTAAAAGTAGCCATCAACTTTAGTCACCCATCGAAAGCAGTAGACAGCTCCCATGTGCTCTTGATGCTCCTTTCAAGTTAGAATCATTCACTCACAAGGCTAATAGTAGTCTCTTTTGATTATAAAAGAGCCTCTTCAGTCAGGAACAAGGCAGAGTTAGAAAAATTGAGAGCATTCCTTTCTCAAGAAAATAGCTATCTCTGTAATTTTATATTTTCAAAAATTGTTTTCAAGTTATGTATTTTGAAGAACTGCTTGCTTCATTCCAGTAAACAATTGTAAGTTTTAATGTTTTAAATATTAAGTTTTATTCAAGCATCATTTTGTGCTATATTTTGTGTTATTGTCTTTTCCTTTTCTTCTTTCTGCTTCCATCTCCTTTTGGTATCAGAGCCAAGTTATGTTGCATTCTGGTTTTAACTGAACCATTATTTCAGTGTCTACTCATTCTCTTGTGTTGAAATTGTTTACAGTCTTTTGTCATAATCCATTATTTCAACATAATAATTCAGCATTTTTGTTAACATAAAAGGCAGGGCAAGACCAAGGTGATTTACTATGACTAATAATCTTATTGTTTAATAATTCATTGATTTCTTTTTTACACATTTCAACTAATTCATGATTAATTTGAATAGGCTTAGATTTAGTAGGAATTTGTCATTCATTAAAATTTTTAATATATGGAAGTGTAACTACATGTTTTTTCTTATGCCAAAAGACAGTGGGTAGAGTTGAACAAACAGTTGTTTCTAATTTTAATTTATATAGCGATTCCGGTCTCCCTTTCCTTTGTATATTGTATTCCGGACTTGGTTCCGTGGTTGTGTTGTTGTCTCATTCTCATTTCCTTCCCTTACTCTTGGTATTTGAGTCTTGGGTTGTGTTGGGCAGGTTTGAATAGGTTGGTTGTGCTTTGGAACCATTGGTTGATGCCCAGAATTTGGCCTTCACGCTCGAGCGGGGCTTTTGATGCTCGAGCGGGGCCTTCGTTGTTGCTTCTCCGCTTGAGCGGGCTTTTTGACTCTCGAGCGTAAATTTTCACCTCCCAGTACTTTTGTCTACAGGTCTTCAGATGCTCGAACGGGAGTTTTGATGCTCGAGCGTGAACCTTTGTTTTTGTTCCTCCGCTCGAGCAGAGAGTTTGACGCTTGAGCGGGGACCATGTCTGCAAAACTTCTGGAAGTGTGTAATCGGCCTTCGGCGGCGCTTTCACCTTCGGCGTGAGTTTGTGTTTGGCAACTTGGCGGGGTTTCCACGCTCGGCGAAACGATATATCATTAGAGATTTCACTTTTTGAATCACTTTTTTCAACGCTCTTTCTCTCTCTTACTTTCCCAAAAACATATTTGAGAGCTCCTCTCTCTAAAACCTTACCTTCTCTCTAGGGATTGATCTAGTATGAGTGATTTCCTTATCTTGGGCCTTTATAAAAGTTGTGGGGATTGTCGAGGGCTATATTTTGATCCGAAAATCTTGGGTTTTGGAGCATCTTCAATTTCTTCATCATCTTTCTTTGAGCTCCGAATTTGAGGTAGGGATTCCTACTTATTCTTATGTGCTTTAACATAGACATTGAGTTATTTGTATAGATGGGTTAATTTGGGAAAGTTAAGACTTGAGATGTGTTATTTTCAAAAGAGGGGTTTTGTTATTTTGGCTCATAAATATATATTTTGGGTCTTAAAATGATAGTATTGATGTTGTTGATAATATTTGGACCTTTGGGTCAATATTGAGAAAAAGGAGGAAAATGCCATGTTTGGATATATTTGGGTCATTAGTGTAATTAATGACAGTTGTTATGGAAATGTGAAATTGAGTTGGAAATAATGGAATTAACTCATTATGGGTTAGAATGGTAGAGTTGGATTTATTAATCGCTCACTTTAAAAATGTTGAGATTTTATATCTGTTGAGGCATTTATTATCTGTTTAGAAATAACTGCTTTGGGCTATCGGTGAAAGATAGTCTTGATTGTTGTAGACAATGCATGATGATTAGGCAAACTAAAACTAATCAATTGAATATGTCATCGAATATGACGGTTGGAATAATACATTGAATTTAAGTATTAATTGATTATGTATATGATATGTGTTTATATACATTATATTGTGTGGGAGGAGATAGGGGATGTACTCCACGGTTTAGAGAAAGATAGGGGATGGACTCCTAAATCGGATATTATTTAGGAGGAGATAGGGGATAGACTCCATCGATACAGCAATTTTGTGTATTTATTGAAGTATTGATATAGCAAATTTGCATATCATATATGAAGTATGGAAGTGTTTGGTTTGAGATTGATACAGCAATTATGTGTATCTTTGGTTAAGTGTGAAGTGTTTAATTTGAGTTGTTATCTCAATTGAAATGGAAGTACTATTGATAAGAGATGTAATCTCATTTAAAGTATATGGCCAGGTTCTGAGCCAGGATTATGAATTGAGAAATTGATAAGAAATGGAAAATGAAATGAAACATGAACATAGTAGTCATGTAATGGAAATGAGTTATGAATTGATTTATGTGTGTTAAACATTTATCAAATGCTAATATTTTAGTTATTGCTCATATTATGTTTAACATATCTCTACTGAGCGTTGGCTCACCCTATATGGGACATCATTTTGTGCTGGTAGCATGCCACCTCCAGGGCGTAGTGTCACGACCCCATTCCCCCTAGTAGAATGGTCTTAGTGATGGCGATGTCGAGATTACGAAGGCCAACTTTCAAAATTCACACACAATCAGTATTATATATGGGGCTAGCATGTGCGGAAGCAATATATATAAATCTAATTAGTCCATAAGAGCTGTGCATAGATCCAATGAAATGTCATACATCCTTAATTAAAGTCTTACAACTTGAATACAACAATATAAAATACATATTACATCTTAACAAAGGGCTTCACAAGCCGACATAAACAAAATACATGAAGTACAAGGTCAAAAGCATAATCTTCATGGTTGCCGACATCCTTGATGCCGACCTAACATGCATACAAAACATCGGGTACAAAACACACATCTCGGCGTAGCCGACTTCTTGCTTGAAACCTACATATATAGAGAGGGTGAGCTTGGATACTCAGTGAATGGTACAAGTAATAAAGGGTTTAATGAATGATTCCCGAGGTCTTGTCAAAACAATACATATATCATAGCTTGTTCAAAACATGTACTTAACATAACTTGTATCTAAACATGTACTTGGGGTGATGACGTTCCGAGCAAAACAAAAGCATAACCTCGGCATCGAGCACACTCGTTCATAGTCCGTCGGTGGCCGATATCTTAACAAGGGTGCTACTTGGGCCGCGTCCCCTAGCACGAAAGGGCGGTGCTACACAGGCTTAAAGTCCCCTAGCGGAAGGACTATGCTACACAGGCTTAAAGTCCACAGCACGGAAGGACTATGCTACACAGGCTTAAAGTCCTCTAGCACGGAAGGACTATGTTACTTGGAAGCCGTCCCCTAACACGAAAGGGCGGTGTTACTTAAACGCGTCCCTAACACGAAAGGCGGTTCCAAGAATGTCATCCAAAACAAAGCTTATACTTGATATATAAAATAAGGGTAATCATTCATACTTAACAAATACTTTCGAAAGAAAGCAAAGCAAAGCCTTCATCAAAACGTATAACATAGCTTTATTAAAAATACCACTCACATAGTTCTTGGGACGTCGGGATCAAGGCAAAGGTCCAAGTCCTACAAACACATAGCAATCACATTCTCAAAACAAGCTTTACATGCATGCAAATGATCTAGGGAAAACATGCTGGAAATGACCTAGGGAAAACATAGTGGAAATGACCTAGGGAAAACATCTTTGGGTACCAACCAGTCTGGAATGGATGTCTGAGAGATGATCTAGGCTAAAATGACCTAGTGGGTGAACTCAGGAGGTCTTGGCGAGTCTCACACCTCTTGGCGAGGTGTGGTTGCCTAAACCAGCTTGTGCATTTGCTTAGAGGTGTTACAAGGTCTTAAACAAGGGTGTACCATGGTCGGCCTAGGTGTGCAATGGTTAGCCTAGGTGTGCATACAAGATAAACTAACGTGCAAGTGATCATGCAAGGTAGGCCAAGGTGAGATACGATGCTTGGCCTAGGTGTGTGATCTAGGCAAGAGTGGTCTCGGTGATCACACCTAGGGAAAAGAAGTCTGGAAATCTGGGTTTCCTCCTTGAAGAACATGAAGAACATGAACATGAAGAACATGAATGCTAAAATCATAACTTGTTATTACAAAATCTGGGATTTCATGCCATGAGTTCGAAAACATGGACCTGGGTACCCATACTTGAAGATCGTATGAAAACAAACATAAAAACATGGATCTTGGCATGAGCTTTCGGATCAAAACATGACTTTTCTTGAAGAACACATGAATACTATTTTCTCTTTCTAAAACCGAACTTCAAAGCAATGCATGGCTTACAAATCATATTCAATCATGCAATGCAATAACATGATCATAAAGAACAACATGAGCAGACCAAGAATCTAACCTGAGAACACGGATCTAACGGTTCGATCTCTAGGGATCAAGCTTGGAAATCCACTTCTCTCTCAAGAACCTCTCTTCTTCTTCCTAGAGCTTCTCTCTCTTCAAAGACAAGAATATGACAAATGATGTGTTTCTCTCTCTGTAGGTGACTTAACATACGTTGGGACACGTGGCGCTAGGGTTAGTTCTCTTAAAAAGGTGGTAGTGACAAGACATGTGTAAGACAAAGCGTATCTAACAAGCTACACGGCAAGGCACTTCGACAAGTAATGATCTCGGCTAAGGACATAGGCTTCGGCAAGTAAGGGAACAATGACCTCGGCTAGGAAGGATAACACTCGGCCAAGTTGTGCCACACCTCGGCCTAGATGTGCCACACCTCGGTCTAGGTCATTCCACTCCCAGAACAAGATCACTAGGTGCAAGGATTAAGGATCTCGGATGTCTAGGTGATAACATCTCGGCCAATATGCCTAGGTGATGGTGGAGGTCAACTAAGGTGGTTCCAAGATGGTCCTAGGCTTAAGATGACCTCGGCTTGGAATGACTTAGGCTTGGCATGACCTAGGCTTAACATGACCTAGGCTTGACATGACCTAGGCTTGACATGACTTAGGCTTGGCATGACCTAGGCTTGATATGACTTAAGCTTGGCATGACCTAGGCTTGACATGACTTAGGCTTGGCATGACCTAGGCTTGACATGACTTAGGCTTGGCATGACCTAGGCTTGGCATGACCTAGGCTTGACATGACTTAGGCTTAAGACAGCAAGGAAGGAACAAAGCATGCATACAACACTTAGGCAGATCTCATAAACACAAAACAAGACAGGGACCTTTACTTAGGAAGAAACAAGTCAAAGTCTACAAATGCAAGCTTAACAAGATGAAATCATGCAAATGCACATGAACATGACTAAGATATGAATGTGGGTTATTACACGTAGCTTGAGAGGCTTAGTAGCTGGGACATCTTTTTGTGATTTCCTTATTTGTATTACATGTATATCAAGCCAATGGCTCATTTTGTGTAGAGTTAGTACTCTCTCTTTGTAACCAAGTGTTGAGTTGGAAAGTTGTAAGCTTATAGTGCATTTACTTTTGTTGTCAACATGTAATACATTTTGTAAATGAAGACTCTGATGAAATGTAATTATGCTTACTTCTCTTATGTCTAAGCATGTCTTGAATGTTTGATTGTGGGTTTATATTTGAGGGCGTTACAATTTAAATTCTTCAATTTGAGATATAAGAATTGGGTCAGTTAATTGTTGTTCAATTCTTTTGTAATTAATTTCTTCTTTGAGGAATCTTAATTGACGAGTTAATCAATTAATGGCTTGACTAGAAAATTAAAATACTACACAATTTTTTGTAACACTGCTACACAAAATAATATTCTGAAATTATTAATGACAACAGTATAGTACTACTATTTGTCAAAAAAAATAAACAGTATATTACTACTATTTATCAAACAGTATATGACTACAATTTGTATTTTTCGACCAGAATATGACTTTGTCAAAGCACAGAAAATAAATATTGTCCTAAGATTGTTAGACAATCTTCACTATATTCAAAGAATTGATTAAAGAAATAAGAGAGATTGTTTCATTACAAAAATCAAAACAGTATATAAAAATAATAAACATAAAAACAAAATTTTATTTTGTTACAAAAATAAAATCAAATCTGGAACAGGAAAAATAATTAAACAGAAAAGTAATCAAGGCACTTACTTTATTATTTTCTTGAACAAATTTTTGATCAAATCTAGTATTTAACACTGTATCCTTAAGACAGGTTCGTCCTCTCCACGGGTCTTTCAGATTGTGGACGTGTATCTCCCATGATAAAATGATCAACAACGAATAATAGCAGCACTACAAATTATTCGCACAACAAACATACTTTGTGTTTATACACTTTTTTACAGAAAATTAATGCAGCAAAATGCAGAGAACAACCACATGAAACAAGAACGAAAATTAGAGTGCAAAATCCAAATGAGGGACTGCCTATTTATAGATGAAAAAATGGTTGTTCAGATTTGAATGAACATGTAGCAAACCTATTTAAGCGGTACAAAACACATTGGGATTGAATGAATAGGTAAAACTTTGTTTGGGTTTGAATTTGAACAGATACTAAATCTGTTCGGTTAAAATTCAAATAGATAAAAACCTGTTTGGTGGAGGAAAAAAACTGGGCAGAATTTTGGAATTAATTTCGAATTTTAAATTCCGAAAAAAAGGTAAGAATTTTAATTTTAGAAAAAATAAAATTCAAATAGATTTTGGCCCCAAAAGATAAGCATTGGGTCAGACAAGCCTAACCCAACCTCACACCACGCACCCACGCCCAAGCCCAACCGACCGGACAGATGGCGGCAGCGGTGCGTGTGCGTGTTTGTTTATTTTTGGGTCTAATGGGTCTATCCCACTTGTCCATAACCTCTCTTTTCTGCAAATTTGGGGTGCCCCTTAGGATCCTCCCCAAGTTGCAAACTCAAGCCTTATAAACCTATAAAAGTTTTTCTAATAAACCAATGTAAGACAAGCCTTTAATTCAAACATTTAAAGAATTTTCACCAAAAACTCCATTTTCATGGTGCTCACTTTGGCTTCAAATTTCCATTTACCTGATAATGGTTTTGAGCAACCAAATATATTATGTGAATCACAACGCGGCATAGAACGCATTACCACTCAGACCCGCCAACTTTGGCTCATGGGTCCTACCTAAAAATTAGACCAAAGTTTAGGAAAAATCTATTTTTCCAAAACCATTTCTAACAATTTGAAAATTAAAAATGATTCTTTAAAAAAAGATAAAATTGTTTTAAACGAAAATATAGAAGATTTAAAAAATATTTGTTCAAAATTTACTCAAGGAAGAGACACTTTGGATAAAATTCTTAAAAGTCAAAATCGTACATTTGGTAGAGTCGGAATTGGGTATAAACCTTTTTCAAAAGGGAAAACTTTCAAAAATGGTTTAGTTCATGCATCTTCTAGACACTCTCAACTCACATGTCATTTTTGCGGTAAAAAATGCCATATTTCACCTTCAATTGCTATTAAAAGAAATCATTTTGCTAAAATCAGAAATATATGGATTCCAAAATCAAGCAACTTTGAAACTAACATTCATGGACCCAAAAAGGTTTGGGTACCAAAGTCGAATATTTGATTTCTTTTGTAGGTTCTTCAAGACGAAATCCGGAAGGAGAAAATGATAATTAGACAGTGGATGTTCAAAATGTATAACCGGAGAGAATATTCACCACATTTCCTACCATCATCTCAAATCCTCACCATCATCACAGATCTTCATCATTGTCACCGATCTTCATCATCGTCATTGATCCTTACATCCACCAATATTATTTCCTTATCAACATGTTAAAATTATTTTTGTAATGTGTTATATTTCTTGTCTGGTTGTATGTGCTATAAAATCTCTTGTATTTAATAATAATTGCTTCTACTTGGTATGAAGAAATTGGTTTTATTTTTATTTTCTCTTTTTATGCTAGTGCACTCAGTGTAGTTGTATATGACCGGATCTTAATGTCTCTTGGTATTATAAATTTGTAACCTATTTTTTTATAAAAAATTTGTGTGCAATTTTTAGTGCATTAATTCAGGGAGAGATTCTTATTATGTGATATTTTGAGATTGAAATAGACATCTTAAGGGGAGTTTGTATATTCTATGTATAATTTTAGGAAGAGTTTCTATATTCTAATTATATGCATAAACAAATAAATACTTGCATTTTTATTACAGAAGAAGAAAATATTTCTAGATTACATAAGAGTTCTGAGAAGGCTTTATAAATTTTTTGCGTTTAACCTTTCTCAATAGCTTTTCATGCGCCTCTCTTACTTGAATCTCTATATTCTCAACCTCTGTGAGTCTTGGCATTATAACGGTTGCATAATATTACACCGTGTTCTCTAACTGTGAACTTTTACTATCTAGGCTTCTCTGCGCTTGACGAGTTTCAATAAGTTATTGTTTTAAATAGATCATTTCTTCTTTTAATCATTGATTCTCTTGGATTCTTGAATGTAGTCGTTGAGCCATATTAGAAACCGCAGTCATGGACTGTGTATTAAGAGCCATAATGTTATTAATAACATCGGTATCATTACAATTACCAAAGACACTAGGACTCTTAGTTACTGGAACAAAATGCGGATGCACTATAGGTAACCTTTCATTTGCCTGAATCTCAAGGACCTCATCCAAGTCAGAACCATTGATGGCTAAGGTAAGGAATGACATGATTACATAAATTGTAATCAAATCTTTTTGCTAAGAATACGTAAAGGTTTCATATCTCTACACATCATCTATGTCACTTTTTATACACATCACCGATCTAATAATCGATGCATATCTGCTCAAATCTATTGTTTGTCAACATTTTGGGCGCCGCTGCATTTTTTTTTTGGGTGATAATACCAAATCTCGAAAATGATCATAGAGAAGAAAAGGTATTCCATTTTCTTTTGTTAAATCAGATTATTTGCTATATCTCTGAATCATTGGTCAAATGTGTTTACATAATTTTTGTTTTGGGCACTAAAAATTTTCACTCTCTAACAAAATTTGTATACCAATTTTTTATTTTGATGATGTCAAAGGGGGAGAAAAAATAACATTTATATATAAATTATTTGTCAAATAATTTGTTAATAAAAGGGAGTAAATATAATGCAAATAAATGCCTAGTTGAAAAATTTTATGATGCATTTATTCCTGTGAAATTTTATATCAAATTCATACATATATTGTCATCATAAAAAAGTGAGAGATTGTTTCTCATGTTATTTAATTTTGAGGATGTCTAAAATATTATGAGATAAATTGTGATTTTTTAAGCATACATGTTTTATATATTATCTAGTTAAAATATATGTTATATGATGTATTTGTCATAAATATTATTTAAATTGAAATTATTGTGCAAGATCTGATTTTACGTAAATTTTTTGAAAATTTTACTATTCACATTTTGAGAAAATTCGGATTGGTCACTATTCTTTTTCTGACAAATTTGATATTAGTGGATTGTATTCTTTTGACAAATATGATACTGGTGGGTTTTTTTCTTTTGACAAATTTGATGTACCCACGTGGTGGTAGATTATCTTCATTAGAATGTATCCAAAAATCTCTACAATAGGTACAAAGATTTTAAAAGAGGCATATATTTTTAAGTCTGATATAAATATTATTTAAATAGATTTTACTATGCATACAAATATTTTAATAGATAAATCACTGTATATTCAAATATTTTAATAGAGAAATTACTATACAAGTCACTGTGCACTCGTAGTTTTTACTAGAATTGTTTTGAAAATTTTATTATTACTATTCATCGAAAGTGACCCTGATTTATTAATTCAACATTATGCCTACCATTTTTAAAGAAGAAAAAGAGCGTGCCTGTGTTTAGAGTGATGCGCCTCATGATCAGAAGAAAAGCATCTTCTTCTCCAACGGATATATTCTTGATGAATATATAAGTTGTTATGTGGTTGAAGAAGATAGAGTAGATCAAGTGAAGTGAAATATTGAAGATAAAGTTTGTTATATTAAGAAAATATTCTCTTGTGTTCTTTATTAAGTTATATATTTTTGTGAGAGAATTTGAGCAAAAATTGTAAAAGGGTTTTCACACCTTTCTTATTATTCTTGTAAAAGAGAGTTTTTGTGAGTGATTTTTATGATAAAATTACTTGTTTAGGTATGACTAGGCACCGAATTCTAAACTAGTCGGAGTGATCGAGATTGGTCACTTGTTGTAAAGGTTCATTAGCACTCGTGAAGCTAGTGTTGTATTACTATTTGAAGAATAGTAGAGAAATTCCTAAGGAGGATACTTAGAAAGTGGATGTAGACCGGCATGCCAAACCACTATAAATTGCTCTACTTGATTTTCTTTCCTATCTCTTTCACTTTTATATTGATTTTTATTGCTCATTTTTTTATTTGTTAAAATTTGAATATTTTGATTGTTATATTTAATATTGTAAAATTATTTTTAATAACCCAATTCACCCATTTCTTGGGTTGCCTACTTGGGATAATAAATGATATTTTTGATGGGTATGTTCACTCAAAAACTACACTGAAGCAATTTGTCGAACAATATGAAAATGCTCTTAAAAGTAAGATTGAGAAAGAAAGCAATGCAGATTTTGCTTCTTTTAATACTATCATTCCATGTATCACTGGCCTTTCTATTAAGAAACAATTGTAGAGAATTTACACAAATGATATTTAAAGTGGTTCCAAGATAAGTTAAGAGGATTGATCTTTTGCAGTACTTCCCTTTCTCAGACACAAGGATCAATTTCCACATTTGAAGTTATAGAAAGTGTGCTAGGTAAAAGTGGAACTCCTTTCGAGGAGATAAATTATGAGGTTCTCTATAATGAGACAAATTGCGAAGTGCAATGCTTATGTAATTTGTTTGAGTTCAGGGGGATTTTATGTAGGCATGCAATCTCAGTGTTGATTAGGAAAAAAGTAAATGAGTTCCATTTCATTATATTTTAGAGCGGTGGCGGAAGGACATCAGACATGGGTACACTGCTCTAAAAAGTGTTTATGATGATGGTAATAATGAACAAAGACAACATAACAAGAAGCTAACCCCATTATTGTTTGAAGTCCAACAACTTGGAATGGAGTCTAAAACTAAATATGAACTTCTAATGAAATTACTTCATGAGGCAAAAGAAAAACTCAAGGTTGACTCTGTTCACAACAGTAGTCAAAGTACTCAAGTCTTAACAGTGGCTATAGTTGAAGATGATAGTGAATTGCAAGAGATATCGCGTTTACGTAAAAGATTGCTTAGTCCATTAAAAGTACAAACTAAAGGTTGTCCCCTATAGGAGATGAGAGAATCCACACTAGAGAACACAACAAAAAAGGCAAAGAAAGAGGTATTTCTATACGTACAATTATTATTTTTAAGGCCTTTATACATCAAATCATATCTATTTGATTAATTTATTTTCTTAATCTTTTGCATATAGGTGTGTCAAGGAAGCGAGGAAGAACAACCCAATCAACTCAACTCACATTTATAAAAACAAAAAGGGTATATTAATAGTACATCTGTTTAAGCATGTATTGCTATATAATGATTGAATTCTATGATTGACAAATGAATAAATATTGCACTTCTAGGTATCTGATAATGAAACTGCAACTGTTATCACAAAAAAAAAAAAAAGCAAAACCACCATATCCTTTGACTACTTCCCCAATAATTGACATAACCTCTACCAAAGAATGCGGGTATTACTTTGATAGAAAGTCTGACATTATGAACACTTTATTTTGACCACCCTTAAGACTTGGCGCCTCGGGTTGAACACTAGATAATGAAAAGTGATGCTATACAATTGTTCAAGTTTTTTAACAAAAGGCTTGATTTTTGAGCTTCTAATCCCAACCTTACACCCCATTTTGACCAAAACTATTTTAGACCTTAAAACCCTCTTTTTCAAAATATTTTTCAAAATATTTCTACAATGTTTCGAGACTCACATTTAAGCTTAAAATATTACACTTTTCGATAAATCGAGTAAAGACAAAGTGGAAATAAATGAAAGGGAGGTGAACTCTTTGAAAAATATTTAAAAACATCTTATTTATAAGTTTGGAGTTGGAGGAAATAGAAGGGGAGGGAAGAAAAACTAGCTGGGGAAAAGGTTGAGCATCAAACCATTAAGAGAGAAATGAGTAGTCTTCACTAAATTAGGCATATTTCTTTGTACACTTATAATTTAGATGTGAGACTACCACCATTAGAAAGTAGACTTTTGGGGCTTCAATTTTGACTCAAGAATCACCTAAAATCGAGTCTGAATGAGGGAGATATGGCCATTTTAAGTTGGGTATCAATCCGTTAAGAAAGAAACGAGCAGCCTTCACAAAATCAGGCATATCTCTTTGTACACTTAGAATTTAGATGTCAGGCCACCACCATTGGAAATTAGACTTCCTTTTAGAGTCAAGAATCACCTAAAAATGAGTCCGGATGAGGGAGATATACTCATTTGAAATTGGGCTTGAGAGTAGATTTTTGTGGCCGGCCATCCCACACTTGGCTGGCCTGCCGGCCAGGTGGCCTAAAAGGCAAATATTTGATGGCAGCTGTCCCCCCCATGTGCATGCTTTTACCATGTCTCTATCTGAGATATTTCCTAGATAGTAACTTGTTTTCTATATATACTTGACCAAAGGCCAAAAACTTGTAGAAAACTCTCCCCTTCTATCTTGCAATCTACACACACTCTCTCTACACTTCCTAAACAAAAAATTTGGCTCTTCTTGCTAAGGTTCTTGAGCTCAAATCTCAGCTTTTGAGAGTGAATACTTTGTGGTTTGTGAACAAAAGAGTTACTCCTCTTCAAGCGGTATAACTTTGGCCATCCTTGCACTACTTCTTCCTACTATTTTCTTGCTGATTTGATACTGTTTTTATACTATTTTTATGGGCTGAAACTTGTGACTTGAAGCTATTAAAGGTGAAAGGGTTAACCATCCTTCTTTGAACCTTATTCTCCAAGCTTTTGTCTTTATGTTTTCCATCTATTTTCTAACCTTTTACCATTATTTTTCAAAGGCTAAATATGTGGTTTTGAGGTTCAAAAAGTGGAGGGGTTGGCCACCCCTCCTTAGGCTTGCTTACTAGCTTCATTTCTCCATTATTTTAGTTCACTTTTTCCAGCTCTTCATACTAATTCCAGCACTATTTTTGCTATTTTTGGGACTGTTTTGATGTGTTTCTTTAGTTATGCTTTGAATATTAGGCTTGTGTTGTTGTAAGTCCTCATAGGTTTGGTGGCTTAGGCCTTAGACACCAACTATTTGAGTTGATAGTTTTTATTTCATAGTTTTCATACATTTTCTCACACTTGTACTAATAATTTCTGCAACCTCTCTCATTTCTTGGTTTTTTTATTTTTATTTTTATTTTTATTTTTATTTTTATTTTTAATAAGAGTTGTTTCAAACAATAGTTGTTTTTAAGCATAAGAAAGAGGCCTTCCATACTTAATGGTTTAATCTCTTCAAAGGTTCATTACCAAGGCATTACATCTCTCTCATGTCAAAACAACTTCTTATTTGATACTTCTCAACATTAGTGGACATAATTATCACTTTTGGGACAAAATGAATAAAAAATGGCAAGGTAATGTAAAAAAGGGCTAATAAAATTGGACTAAAAGTGATAACAAGATAGTAAAATAAAGTTGGGTTCAATCGGATGTTAATTGAACTTGTTGAGCCTTGGATCATTACAAACTTCAAGTGATGTTAATGGCTCAAGGATCAATGGCCACTAATTTCCTTGAGGTGACTCCATGATAGGAAATGGGTGTTGTTGGTCTTTCATTTCATGTCATTGATCTTTTTGTCCAATTAGTTCATAGATCATCATGCAATAACCTTGCGATCATTGATGATTTGTGGACCGATTCTACTCCTCCCTTGATCAATTCCATGATAGGGAGAGGCAGAAAGGACAAACACCTCTTGGAAACACTCTGTTTGTGCTTTGTTTCCATTCTGTTGTAGCAGGGCAATATCAAAAAATATTGGCCGGCTGGCCACCCTACTATCTGGCTGACCACTTTTCTAGTTGCTTACTTAATTAATTTCGTGTTGTAATTAATTAGTTAGCCTAATTCTAATTTGTAATAATTAGTTTAGATTCAGACATTCATTCGGACCCCCTTGCATGAGGGAAAAATTGTAATATTGTGTATGTTGTCCAACCCCCATTTCTTTCTCCATTTTATTTATCTGCTTACTGTGGTTGTATAGCATCATGTTTTAATTAGCATTTTCCATGACTTGCATCCATTCGTCTTGCATGCATAAGGGTTCGACTCATCATACTAATCAATGTCAAATTCAAATTCCTTATTCAAATACTTGTTTTGTGCATGCCTTAAATTGACTCACATGCCATGCTAGTAGCCAGCCTAATAGTTGCATTTTGTATTAGTTGCATTAATCACTTTGCAAATTAGAGCATGCTTTTTTCTAATTGTTTTTTTTTTTTTGGCTTGCCTTAGATTACTAGGTTAGCATTTCTTGTTTTAGCATATTGTATGTACGTCCGTTTTGGCATATGTAGGGAGATTCGATGTTAGGAAGATGATTAGAGAGGCAAAACTGTGTTAATGGTCCAATAATGGTGGAATAAGTGGAGAATGGCGCAACAAGCTATGCAGGAAGTTGGAGAGTGAGCAACTAGGTGAGGGTGAAACAAGCAGCTCACGAAGAAGTGTATGACAGTGCACAAATAGGCAACATCTCCCCCAAATCCCAAAATTCCTCTACTTGGACCTTGGGAAATGGGTTCTATTTATAAGTTTTTCCTTGGTACCAAGAGGACACCAAGTGGCCAAATAGAGAGAAGACAGGTGTCCCGAAGGATCACACAGAATATTTTGCCTTGAGCCACCAGGCTGAAGGTGCCACGTGTCCCTTTACATGTACTGTGTATTATCTGTTTGCCTCCATAATTGCCTTTTTGAACCTCAGCAAGTGTAGTTGCGACGAGAGTGTTTGGAGCTACAACTCCCTTTTGAGCCTCAATAAGTGCAGTTGCGGCAAGAGTGTTTGCCGCTGCACTTGCCTTTTCAGCTCAAACCTCAGCAAGTGCACTTGGAGCAGTAAACCTTGTTGCTGTAGTTGGTTTCTTAGTTTTATTTAGCTAGTACATGCATTTTCCGGACTCCATTAGCCTACTATCGGCTATGTTTGTGTTCATTTCAGCGAAACCTCTACCCTTAGCCACCTAACTACAAACTCCCTAGCTTCCCAGGGCGAAGGCCATAACCAGGCCTGCTATCAGCCATGTTGTGCCTTAGTACCAAGCCCAAGGGGGCTTCCTTAGTCCTGCTTGTGCGACTAAGGTAGGTCCATGACCTGAGTAATGGAAAGGGAGTCCCTTACACTCAGGCTACCCTGCTCTCATTCTCATGGGATCGCTGCGGTAAACTGGTATCTTTGGATCTACTATCGGCTCCAACCAGTAAGTCTTGGGACCTGCTATCAGCCCTAGGCTAGTAATGCCTTGGGGCCTGCTATCAGCGCCAAGCATTAGCCTCTACTTATAGAGGGGAAGTTTCTCCCAAAGGTTACTATCATCTTAGTGGGATATTCCCTCCGTATGTTGAATTCTGTGGTGTAATTATTGCGATAGTCATTTCATGACAAGTTCAAATAGCAGAACGGACAATATTAAAAGCAGCGGTCTTGATAAAACACCTCCATAACTTGGTATTTGCAAGTACTACCTCTGCAACTTAGTTGCATCGATTTTCTCTTTCCTTTAGCAACTCCAGATGGCTGTGGTACCGATAATACTTGGAATGGTGGTGGTATCGACAATACTTGAAATGGCGGTGTTGAGATAAAGTACCTCTGCAACTTGGCAGTTGCAAGTGCTGCTTCCACAACTTAGTTGCTTTGGCTTTTTCTTTTTCTCAGCAACTTCAGAGGGCGGCGAAACTGACAATATTGTGAATGGCAGCGCTTAGGCAAAATGCCTCTGCAACTTGGCCGCTACAAGTGTTGCCTTTGCAACTTGACTTAGGCATTTTCCTTTGTGGAGTTCGTTTGGACCCTTGGCGGGTCGGACCTGCTTCGGTCCATTGTTGTTCCACTTCCCTTGGGCTTTAGCCCATGCTCCTTTTTCATTCCTAGTTACCTCAGAAGGGCGACCTCAGCACTTAGGCCCATACAAAATTTGGGGCTTAATTTCTAACCCTCTACACCATATCAAACATGTTTACCATGAGACTAAGTACTTAGTTGATATACCAGTTTGAATGCCAATGGATGAAGGCTTTTTCACTTAAATTAGGTTGATTTGATTAATGTACATATGAGATCACTTTTTCAAGTAGTATATATTCAAACACTTTTCAAAACGACTATGAAATCAAAGCATTCCAAATTTTGTGAATTAGTCTATACTTGTGTGCATCACATAGTAAAGATAGCATAATAATCAGAACAAGAGCATATACTATACATAAGAATCACATCATGATTAATAGAGGCTGATCTTTGATCGGGCGAGTGGGGTGCTCAATTTATGACCTTCCCCTCTCATACCTAAGTTCCTAAGCCGAGACACTTTAATGATGACGGACACGTGGCCTTTGGCACGAGTCACGAGTTTCCTAAATTTTTTAAAAATATTTAGGTGGCGATTATGAAATCTGGCAATGCTGTCAATTTTTGGCATTTTTGATTCAAAATCGATTTTCCGAAAGATTTTTCAGGTTTGGACTCATTTGTGTTTATTTGTTTCACATTGCACTTGTGAAATCAGATTCAAAATCATGGGAATCCGAATTGTAGGGCTATCGTATCCGATGAGACTAAACCCCTCCGAGTAGTACAAAAAATTTGCTACAAGTATTATAAAGTGTTGAGAGGTTAAATTATTGAAAACATGATTTGTCAACCAGATCAATCTAACTCATATTTGGAATGGAATGGAATCACGAAATTGCTTCGTCAATTAGAGGTGAGAAAGAAACAATTTTCTTCACTTTTTAATAATGCAATTGTGCTTCTTATTGTGTGTTATTTCTTATTTTCCACCAAAATTCAGGTTTACCCAAATCATAACAGCCAATGAGCAATATTCTTTGGCAAAATATTAGTTTTAGCAATCTTTCGCAAGTTCTTGTTCATATTATGTTCATAAATGTTAAAAGAAAAAATATGTATGATGTGTTTTTCTCTGATTGCTCAAGTTTGTTTGTTTTTCATTTTGGATGTGTTTCTGACACTATCGGCATACAGGTGTAATAATTGAAGAGATGGCCGTTCTACCAACCAGAGTGATATGGAATCTAATATATAACTATAGAGGTATCTTGGTAGATTACCACTTAATTTTTTAACTAATATGCTCATAAATGTATGAATTTTTATAAAACTAATTTGATTTTTATGCTTTTGCAGTTTGGTTAGAGTGGCTTCTATCAACATCAATTTGGTCTACTTTTGTTTTGGTCATATGCTAGTTTGGGCTGCTTTTGCTGGACATAATTTAGTTGAACCTTAATGTATTGGTGGTAGTAGTCTATAACTAGTGTTTTTTGACAAAAGTTTTAAACTTACGCCTATTTGATAATGGTCTATAAACAATGTCTTTGTTAAACTTGAATGAAACTAGTTTATAACAAATTTTGAATTGGGATTTTGAATTGTTTTATCTTGGTTGTAGTTTTAAAATTCTTGCATTGCTTGCTTCAATTTGCAAAATGTGAATTTTGGTTTCAAATTTATTTTGAAGTTCATCTCAAATGTGATACACTGAAAGCCATTATTGTAAGTGAATACAATAGACAAAAGGATGCAGACAAAGAGAATTTGATAACTTGATCACAAATGAACCACAGAACATTATTTGTAGCATTATTGTTTTTTTTTTATTTTTAATTTTTAAAGAACATGACATGCAAATGGTCAATATAAACCTTTGGTAAATGGAGCAATTATTTCAACCATGTGCTTTCGCAAACCAAATTCCATAAGATATGATGCATAATATTATAAAGTTACATGACTCAGTACAAAATCAAAAAATAAATTAGCTATCATATTAACATTGAAACCCACTACATTTGTATTGAAGTCATAAAGTTATATATTGTTGAAGTATGTGATTCACAAAGTGGTACATTGATATAATGGTCTTTTCCAAACGATCATAACAATCTCAAATAAACAGTAGAAAATGTCCTTTTCTATTAACTTTACCATAAAACAATAACAACCCACTGTATCCAGATGATTTTCCTCACCCAAATTTGCAATATGGGGCATCTTCTTGAGAACAATCTATCAGCATAAAAACAATAATCCAAGGAGTAACAAATTCCAATTCACGATTGCCAATTAGAAATCACAGTGTAGTTTTTGTCATAATACTCTCAACTGAATCACTTCCATGGATGACATTCCTATAATATAAGAAAGAAAGAGAAATGAAAGAACTCCAAAAGATTTCAAAACCACAAGCAAAAGGTAATGAAATTGAAAACCATCTACAATCCCACAACTATCACGGTTACTATTTCACTAGAAATACACAAGGTAATAGTTTTGATTAAATGGATGGCATTCTCCAATCGTTGTTTCAAACCTATATCAAAGCTCATACATTTTACTCAAACTTTTAGCCAAATCAAAGAAGACACAAATGTTTATTCAGAATTTTTAATGTTATTTTGTGCTCTGATAGCCATTAGTGAAGTTGTACACAAATTTATACTAAAATATAAGTTTATCAATTAAAGTGGTTTATATCAAATAAAATTTTTACTTAAATTTCAATCAAATTAAGAGTTGGAGATGGCCACACTATTGTTAGATCATAGGTCAAATAGGTTCATTACTCTGAACCACACTTCTCACTCACCATTCCGACACTCTTTCTTCAACCTCTAAACTTTCCCAGAATCATCAACCATATAAAATTGAAGCACAACGAGCTTAACCTTCTTCTTGTGCTTAATCTTCTTGGGCTTCGCGTATGTCTTCTTCTCTTTCTTCTTTGCTCCTCCTCGAAATTGAAGAACCAAGCGGAGAGTCAATTTTTTTTGGATGTTGTAATCGGATAGGATTCCACCATCTTTGAAATGTTTTTAGGCGAAGATAGGATGGGGAACTTGCCCAGAATCCCTAGAATGGATGATGAACCCCACAAAGAAGGTGTCCTAGACATTCAAAACTCCTATTTGACTGTGTTTTATAAATAAATAAATAATATACGTGGCTCGCCATAAGTCATTTATGCAATTGGGTCTACAAATTAGGCCTTGAATACGGGTTTTCATATCATTTTACTTCATTTTTTAGCTATTTTAACCTAACTAAAAAAGTTATATTTGAGATGATAGTTGATTTTTTTTTTTTTTTGCAATTGATCTGATGGTTATAAAAAACAAAATGAAATGATTTTTGAAGTAGGTGTGACATTTTGTCTTTCTGATTATTTTAGTCTATTTTTATCTTTATTGGCTATTTTAACCAAGTAGCACCAAACAAGCCTTATGTAGCCTTTGGATTTCAATTTGAAAATAATGATGATGATGAGGTTATTTTTGTCTTTTTCAAAATTTTGATTTTCAAAAATAATTTAAGCTTCACCATTAACACAACAACTTTGACAAAATATAGTGTGAATTTATAAATCATAAAAGAAATTTTTATAATTATAAAATTTATAAGAAGATCTTTATAATTGTAAAAATTTAAAAGAAATCCTTATAATGGTCAAAAAGTTCATACAAGATTGTGCAATTTATACCAAAACAAAAAGCGCAACTTACTTTAACAACTCTTGATGTTTGGAAATATCACAATAAATTCTATATATTTGGTATAATTATATTAATATCACAATTAGCAAAGTCAAAGTAAATGAAACTAATAGTGTAAGTAGCGTATAGACAGATAAATTATAAAATCTAAAATATATATTTTAATTTTAAAAGGGATTTTTAGTTTAAGATCCTTATTAATATTTTTTCAGAAGGATAAGGACAATATAATTTTCAATTTTAGTTTAAGTCCTTTAAAGCTGACAAAATTCTATAACTTTTATAACTCGTTTGAAAATTTTAAAATTCTATAACTTTTGATTTAGATCTTTGTTTTTTTTATCAAATTTTTATTTTTTGAATTGTTTCTTCAAGATTTGTAAAATAAGATCCATGATGAATACAACATTCTAAAAAAAATGACAAAATTTCATTGATTTTGACTTGGTCATCGAAATTTCACTGACTTGGGTCAATGAAATTTCAATCGGTCAGTGAAATTTCGATAACCAAGTTCGGTTAGTGAAATTTTGACTGGTAAGTGAAATTTCTCTATGTACAAAATTATTGTAATTTTTTTTGTGTACACACATCAATAACAAATTTCTCTAACCCAAACAACAATAAAACAATGCAACTTCCAGTGTACACACACATCATAGGGAAAATTTTCTGACATAAGAGAAAACAAAATCAATGTCATTTCTGTGTACACACATAACAAAGAAATTTCTGTGTCTCAATTAGTAATAAAACAAAAAGAAAAAAAAAAAAACCAATTTAGTTTCTTTTACAATGAGATATATAAACCAAATTTCACTAAGTTGACAAAAAATTCATAAAACTCTTTGAAATAATTCATTGACATTCATTTTAAACCACATAGAAATTTACAACATCATTGACATTCATTTAGTTTATCTATATACACATCACAAAAGAAAAATATGTCTTAAACAACAATAAAAAACAAAAATCAGCAAATTAAATACCTAACTTGTTCATCACCTATTTAAATCAAAGCACACATTTTCTCTTTCTAAAAATAACAAAACAATAATAACAACAAAAAAACAAAGCTCAACAAAAAAAGAAGAAGGTACAATTAGACTCACAATCAATAAATCTAGAAAAAATATATAACAAACATTGTAAAGCTATTCTTATATCACCAATAACAATAAACAAGACAAAACACAAACTCACAATCAAAAAGTTCAAAACTCAAAAATCAATATCTAAAATTCGCAACAAAGAATTGTAAAGGTAACATGTTTCAACACAAATCCAACCTCGTTGCAAAGAACTAGCAAGCAACTCAGTGAAATTTTATTGACCTAAGTTGGTGAATTTCGATTGGTTAGTGAAATTTTGACGACCAAATTAGTGAAATTCATGAATTTTTTTCGTTAGAGTTCCGTATTGTTTATAAATCTTGTTGCAAGATCTTGTCAATAAGATTCTAAAAGTATAATTTTTACAAAAGATTGAGATGTAAATTGATATTAAGGCCTAGTTTGGCATAATTTAAAAAAGTTAAAAAGTCACTATCCTATTTAAGTCACATCATCTTATTTAAATCATATTATCTCTCTACCACATCACTTCAAACTCAACCCATAGTTCACGTTTTTTCGCAAAAAGTCAAAAAGTACAATTATTTAGATCATCCCAAGCAATCCCTAAGTTTTAAAGTTTTGAAATCACTTAAATAATGTAAAAGGTGAGATAAAAGACCTAAGCTATTGAAATAATAACATTGAGGGATTTTAATTAGGAAGAAAAATTATCTTTCACCTCTCTTACTATCCAAAACTATGTGGAGGATGTATTGCTAATTTTTGCACTTTAAAAATATGACATTTGTTTTTCCTTTTATATGAAATGATTGATAGAAAGAAAATAGAATGTTATATAAATTAAAATCTTAAAAGTAAAAACGCAATTATGTAAATTTTATGAGACTCTGTGTATTTTTTCAAAACATGAAGGGAATGTTAGTATAATTTACCATAAAAAAGGGTAAATTACACTCACCTCGCCTAAAGTTTGAAGAAGTGTAATTAGCTCCACATTTATTATAATTTTATTAACTTTTTTTACTATGACTAAAGACACTGAATCTAATATAAATGAGAGGTACACTTAGGCCTAGTTTGGAAACAAATTATTTTAATAACTTTTTTGTTTTTTTATGAAAAAATATATAGAAAAATAGAGAGAGTGAAGTGAGAATTTATAGTGACGTTTTAACTCTTTAGCTAAAACATGTAATTGCCAAATGAGACCTTAAATAGATTTTATTTAAAAATATATGACAATTTTATTTTTTATTTATTTATATGACTAATAAATTACTCATAAAAAAGAATATAATTATTATGTGAAAATAATAATGTAATTTTATTAAAATATAAAATTAATTATATTTAAAACAATAATAAAAAAGAATAATGCCTCGTAGCTCGACTTTTAGAGGCTCGAAACGGCTCGAAATGGAGAAAGAGGGAGAGAAGGAAGCAGAGGAGAAAGAGGAGAGAGGAGGAAGGGAAGAAGCAGAGCCTCGCCACCGCCCCCGCCGTCGCCGATCGTCGTATGTGAACCGTCGCCTCGCCCGGCCCGATTAACGATCGTCTGCCGACCCGATCGTCTGTCCAGTCTTCCCTCCTCCTTCAACCGATTTTTATGGCTCCCTCCCCTCCCTCCTCCTCCTCCTCCTCCTCCTTTTCCCTTCTCTTCTTCTCCTTCTTCTTCTTCTTCTTCTTCGTTCTGCAACAAAACCAAGAAAAAAAAAAAAAAAAATATTCGACACCAAACCGACGTCGTTTTGGTGTCGAGCTAATTCAAGCCGTGTTATTAGAACTCGTGCTTTGTCGAATAAAAAATCTCAAAATTTGTGGCTTCTAACAAAATAAAACATATTGAGATTGATCTGGCTGACCAAATTTGTGATGGTAGCCTTTATAGGTGCATAGTTAATAATTTCACTATTTGGTGGCTGTAATAGTGATTTTATGTTGAAGTTCTTTCTATAAATTGAGGAATGTTCCTTAAATCAGGTAGGAGAGGAGAAGTGTGAAGCAAAATACAGATGAGGAAATAAATGGTAAGAATTATATTGAAATGTATAGTTAAAATTATTGAATAAAATACATAAATAGATTCTGGAAATTTATATTTAAAGGTTCTTCACGAGCCATATAAATTCTTAAACAATTTAATTTTAATTTTTTTTTTTTATATATTGTGTTCAAAGTATTATTTTATCTGCTTTACATTTTCTTAATTTTTATAATATTGAATTTTTTTTAATCAATTTGAATTCTCATTTTTTGATTATTTTTAATTTAAATCAGTTGGCTATTTTAATTAAGTAAAACCAACAAAAAGTAATTATTTTAGTTATTAAACTTAATGTAAATATACATGAAATGTCTAAAATATTTATTTTCATTAAATTTAATTACTAAAATATTTTTTATTAATTTTAATTAAAGAAAATAGAAAAATAATTTATATTTAAAAATAAAAAAATAAAAATAAAATTTAAAATTTAGAATTCATTTGATTAATTATTAGTTTTTTTTTTTGAAATTTCAGGAGGTGAGTGTAATTTACGATAATAAATATAAGGGTAAATTACAAACACACCTCCAAATTCTTAAATTACAAATTATTTCTATAATTTTAGAAACTACATTATGCCTCCAAAATTTCTAATTTCATAACAAATAGGTCATTTTATTAATAAATCATTAAATTAATTAATAGTCTTTAATAATATTAAAATTTTATTTTAATTAATAATTTAAATAATTTTATTATTATATATATAAACAGTTAAAAATTTTATTTTTTTAATTAATTTTGTTAAATAAAAAATTCTGATAAAGATATATTCATAATTTTTCAAATTACAGAGAATAATTTATATTTTAAGCAAATTTTATAGGTGTATTTATAATTTATTAAATATAAAAAAATAAAAATAAAAATAAAAATATGAAAAGCGTGTTATGGCGCCAAAACGGAGCCGCATTCGTAGCCACTTTTTCAAAAAGCGTGTCTGTCTGTCTCTAATGATTGTCTCCCAAAATCGACGGCGACTCCAAATCCCCAAAAATCGAATATCAAATCAAATACTGTAAAGAAAAAAAAGTCGAGCGACCCTCCCTCCGTCTCTCTCTCTTTCTGTAGTAACGCTCGCTCAGTGTGGGTCCAAGCTGCAAATTTCTAGGGTTTCTAGTTTTTTTGTTTGGTGTGTGTGTGAGTGTGTGTTCGTGTTCTGCTCTATCAGACACGGATCGCCATGTCGACTACTGTTTGTCTTGCTTCTACGTCTCCTTCTCACTCCGCAACAACAACAACAACAACATCAACATGTGGCTCTCTCCTCCAGGAATTGCAGGCACTTCCCCTCCTCTCTCTCTACATTTACAATTTCAATCTTGGTTTTGTTTTTTGATTACTCTACTGTTACTGCTCCTCATCATTTTGATCTTCAATTTTGTGATCATATGCCTGGGATGATAACTGCCTCCAAATGATCATTGAATTTCATTTTGTCATATTGAATCTCAATTTAAATTTTGTATGTATATGTGGATGTGATGTGTTTACATGTATTACACGTTCATGAGTAGAACTCAACTTCAAAAGGCGATGTGTAACTTCGCTTCACATTATGCACATCCATTGAGTCTATTCATTTGTTTTTTTGGCGGAGAAAAAGGAATATATTGTTTAAGTCTTGCTTTTGTGAAAAGGAAATGACATAATCTCGGAGTTTCAATTAATTAGAAGACTAGTTGATTTGTATTCTCTTTTCACATTATCACAGCACAACTGTGACTAGTTAATCTGGCTCATGCTTCTTTTAGTTTTGTTCATTCATATTTGTTTCCCCTGGTTTTCGGTATTCAAGTGAAGAAGCAATCATTGTTTGTGTTATAACTGATTGTATTTACGTTATGACCTGCCCTGATGGGTACTGATTTTAAATCATACATGTGAGTTGATTTTAGTTGAACTTTTTGACTAATATCAACTGTTAAAATTGGTTTGTTTTGGGACATTTTTTCTCTGCCACAGACAGAAAACATATTTATTCCTTGCCTTGAAAATCAAGGAAAAGTGTTGGTACTAGCAAACATCCAAAGTCCGACTGAAAAATAAAATTTCCTGATCTAAGGATGATTTTCCACATCATGTGACGAAAATAAGTAAATTGTTGAGTGAAAGGCAGACTAAAGAAATAGATTTGCATAACTGAAACTAAAGAGTGCATAAAAGCATGAATGAGAACCTTTTTTGAGAGATGAGGGAAAAGGGAGAAAATGAAAATGGCTTTTAAAAGAAATATGATTTTACCCATTTAAATCGTAAATTTAGACGAGCAGCAAGATTAACAATTTTGAGTAGAAGAACATTTAATTAACTTAAAGATTTTGAGGGCTTACTTTGTAGACTTTCTAGAGAAATTTCACATGCTACCTAAGAAGCACACACACTTCAAGATGGGTGCCGTGTCCATGTCGACCGTGTCGGACACACCAATAAGGTACAAACTCACATGTCCACTTGTTTGACTCCTCCGTGGCAATGGCATGCCAATTTTTTTTATTATTATTATTTTTTGTATGACACATTAGGGACACTTTATGGACAAGCGTATCACTGTGTAGACACCCCTCAAGGCAACTTTATAGATTTTTAAAATAATTTTAGAAAGCTAATTTGTGGTCAAAGTCATGGTTGTCGAGAATCGATCCGGATCTTACAATCCTACAATCTTACGATCCATTTGAGTACAATTGATCCGGATCGTGTAAAAACTCCTTATAGGTAGGATCTTTTGATCACGGTAGTGAGATCTTATAGGATCGTGGAATTCGATCGAATCGATCCTATCGATCCAATTTACAAGTCTTGTTTTGTATTGTATGACATATTTTATTGTAAATTTTATATTTGTTGTCTAAATACCAATTTATGTGGTCAAAATAAATAATAAAAATTAAGTAGTATTGAATCAAATAGACTAAGAAAAACAAACTAGGAAACAAACATTAAAATATTGCAGTAATTTAAGAAAATTAAATAGTCGGAAAAAAAACTTAGCTTTAGCGGAGTCTAAGGAGGGTAAGATGATTGCAACTTTATTCCAATTTTTGGAGAGATTATTTTTGTGACTCGAATCCGCTTCACTAGGGATGCTAACGACAAACCTTATCATTCGACTAAGCTACTCTTTTGGGTTCTTTATCTATTTTCATATCCAACTTTGTTAAATATTTTTTCTTCACTTTTTATGCATTATTGTAGATTGTAAAGTATTTTGTAATAGAATTCTTCTTCTTCTTCACCTTCTTTTTTGATGATATACAAAACTTTTACCATCAAGTATTCTAATGTATAATATTATATATACTTTTTACATGGAGTATTATATTTTTATAATATCTTCACTTCTTTTTAATAGTATATAGGCTCATTTTGTGTATACTTTATAATAAATATTTATTTAAATTAAATTATTATGTAATTTATCTTTTTCGGTAGGATCTTACGATCCTCGATCTGATTCTACGATCCGATCCGATTCTGTAAACACCTCCAACGATCCAACGTAGGATCCCGATTTTAACAACCTTGGTCAAAGTATATATGGAAACAAAGAGGGAAAAAGAAAAAAAACCAAAAATATAACCACATATACACTCGTGCTAAATTTATGTTCATATATACATTGCAAATAAATTTTTTTTGTTTTTTGCAGTCTAGTAAAACTCTCAAGGAAAGGAAGATACAAGTCTTGGAGCATATTCCTGCTCTGTATTCTAATTTTTTGAAATTTGCTCCGTCCCATGTCCGTACTTGTGTTTGTGTCTTTGCTTCTTAGCACGCTACCTAGTAGTTTATAACAAAATTTCAATGTTCTCTCTTCTTCTAAAATGATAATGCTGCTGTAATTCCTATGGATCTCTCAGTACAATAGTGCCCTGAGGAGAATATGTTGAGCTTTCGATTTCTCCTAGCATTTGTTATATATTTGGGTAAAAAATTTACTCAACAAACTCTATTGCCCTTTAAGCCCACCTGCCTAATCAGTCTTGCTACTGAAGCTCCTTGCCTGAGTTTTTTTTTTTTTTTTGGTTGCACATATACTTATATAATACTGACCTTGTTGCAAAATAGGAAATATGGGATGAAATTGGGGAGACTGATTGTGAAAGGGACAGGATGCTTCTGCAGTTAGAGCAGGAATGCCTTGACATTTATCGGAGGAAGGTAGAAAAAACCAGAAAGTACAAAGCTGATTTGCACCAGTCATTGGCTGAGGCTGAAGCAGAAATCACTAACCTCATCTCTGCCCTTGGTCAGCGAACTTCCGTCCCATGGGTCTGCATAATTTTACTTTGTTGTTTTTGCTGATGATGATGATTATGTTAATATTATTGATTTATTATGTGTCTCATATGTTTATTTCTTTCTTCTGTAGTATGAGAATGTGAAGGGTACTCTGAAAGAACGAATGTCTTCTATAAAACCTGTTTTGGAGGATTTAAGGTTGATGAAAGAAAAAAGAATCAAGGAATTTTCTGAAACACAGTTGCAGATTGGTCAGATTTGTGCTGAAATAGCAGGGAATGGCCAGTTCATTAATTCTGCTGAGCCACAAGTAAATGAGCAGGAGTTGACTGTGAAGAAGTTGGGGGAACTGAAATCACAACTTCAGGAGCTTCAGTATGAAAAGGTTCCTTTGATAAATGTGGTTTGGAATTATAATTATGATAAGACAGTAACAGAATTTCATGTCAGTTACATTTACCCCTTTGTTTTGCTATATATGCAGACTCTTCGTTTGCAAAAAATTGATAGCCATATCAGTACAATTCATGCACTTTCGGTTGTTATGTCACTTGATTTCAACAATATGATTACTGAAGTTCATCGAGCTTTGCTGGTCCTGCAAATGGTCAATCAAAGAGCATTAGCAATGAGATCCTTGCAAGGTTAACAGGTCTGGTCCATTCACTGAAGCAAGAGAAACAAAAAAAGGCTACAAGGTTACCTCTTGATGAATCTATTCCTTGCTCTTTTCTCTCTCCTCCTTCCAAATATATATATTTGTAGCAACTTCACATTCACTTGAGTTTTCTTAGAGGAAGATATCTAGTCAACATGGGCCTAAATTAAATATTGGAAACATGTTATTACTTCATACCGTGCTTCATATTTCTCTTATGCACTGATTATGCAAATTTGCTATCTTGTTTCTCCATTCATGGAAATTTAAGCTATCAATGCTTGGCTGTTTGTCTGCGTTCAGGCATTCATTTATGATCTGGCTTATGTCTACCTTTTAGCTTAGAAAATCATGTTAGAATCTTATAATGCTAATCCTTTCACGCTTAATTTTGTTAAACTGACTGTTGTGGCATTGGTCTTGGTTTAGTAAACTTAATAGTCCTTACATCTCATTATTAGTTCTAATTTGCCACTCCAAACAGTATCTGTTGGTGTGATTACAAAAACAAAATAAATATTGAGGATTTTTGGAGCCAGATATCACAATCGCATGATGGCACGAAATTTAGCACTAGATCAATTTACATCCATGGGTTTTTCTTCCATCCATTATATTAAATAATGGGTTAACGCTACACTTTCACAAAAAATAATAGCAGATTTTTGGAGCCAGAAATCTGTCGCATGACAACACGAAATTTAACACTAGATCAATTTACTTCCATGGGTGTTTTCTTCCATCCATTATATTATGGGTTAACACTCCACTTTTACAAAAATAATAGCAGGTACACAATAATCCAAATAAATAGATAAAATAGTCATAGATGTGACAATCATGTTTTCTTTAAGGAGATTCAAGTCCTCTGAAGTTTGAAAACTGATGCCACAAACCTTCTCTTGTCGCTCATGTCCTTCAAGCTACGACAACCAGACAGTTCATTCTGTGGCTCAGACCAACCCTGCATCGTGGGTGAGCTTCACCACAAAACACCTTTCTTTGGCCTGAAAAAATACCTCAAGTGTTTGATTTAACCAAATACTGAGTAGCCCAGGCCTAATCCATTTGACTAACCAATTACACATGTGACTACATAATTGTTGATCAAGGTCTAAATAGCTTTTTTACTCCTAAATTCAATATAAAAGTTTTCTTGTTTTTGTATGGAGTAACATAATGGGATTCAGATAACATATATATATATATATTTTCTTAGTTTTTTTGCCTCTACTGTTTTTCAAATTTCAAAGAGTTTTCTGTTTCATAAAAAGCATAACCTGATTCAAAAAATAAATGGCAGCGATCCGGCACAATTATTCTTAATAATATTGATTAAATTCTATATAGTCTATTTGAAGCTAACTTTGTTGAGGAAAAACTCTGCACAATATTCTTTCCCATGGACAATGTGCATAGCACATCTTTCAAAAATAATGCATCTCCAAAGATAGATTTCAACTTGACATTACCACTTGCAAGAATCTTGGTCATGTCATACTATATTAACATCAAGCATAATGGTTCTCTTTTCTAAGGGACTGCAAATTTTGAACCAATATTTGTCAGAGGAAGTGCCTAAAAGCACTAAAATCTGCCCACCACCTTCCATGTATTGCTGCATGAAAATTTCTATAATCATAGCTATAAATGTCTTTTCAATAACATCAATCTGTGGGACATACGTTTCTAGTATCTACAAATTCGAGCAATATGCTCACTCTTGCCATAAATAAAACATTCATTATTTTGTTGATTCTGTGAAGGGGTTCCTTGGTTCTTTGAGCTGGGGCTACCTTTTTTGCGAGGTTTACTATAAATTTTTTTTTTTTTTGGACTTCAATAGAATAATTTCCAAAAAATGAGATTTAGGAAAGAAGTTATTTACAAAAATTAAATTTATCTTTGTGGTGGAATGTCCATTTCCATGTTACACATTGATGCATGCATCTCCTTCTGCTACACCAAAGGGGCTTGTTTAGATTTCCAATATTACCATTGCGTTTCTTGTGTTGTCTCCAAATTTTAGATCCCTTTAAAATTATTGGAGTGATTACCAAAATTAAATAAATGTTGAGGGAATTTTGAGCCATAAATCACAATCACAAGAATACCTCAAATTTTTTATGGTGAGACTAAATCAACCAGCATCCACAGGCTTTTTCTTTCATCCATTATATTAAATAATGGGTCAACACATCCTCCACAATCACAACAAATAATAGTGGGTACACAAGTTCTCCAAATGAATAGATACCGTAAAACAAATTGAGGCACATAAATCTCGTTTTCTTTAGAAAGAGTCAAGCCCTCAATGGTTGTCAAATTCTTGAAAATTGGTGCAACAAATCTTCTCTTGTGGCTTGTCTCCTCTAGAATGCAACTTGCAATAGTTTGTCGTGTGGCTTAGACCATCCTTGCACAAGTGGCTGAGCTTAAAAGCTCCACTATAGAAATGCTTTTTGGCTTGAAAAGCTCTCAAATGTTAGAGTCAGTCTTTTGGAAGAATATTATTGATATATTATTAGCAATAATGCATGATTTGTTAAAGGTTGTGTAGCTGAGTCCATTTATAGGCTCTATGGCTTTGGACATTAATGATGATCTAGTAAATATGATGACACATCAGATTCAATGTAAATTAGTTATACAAATGTTTTGTGTGGATGGATGGATGGATGTACCTTATAAGTGTTATGTGTACATTTAAATATTTACATATTGCTAGGACTCATGACTTTAAAGCGTGTTGTTACTAGAAGGGATGTCAATTCACATGTATAGCTCATGAATTTTTTAGCCAGGTGATGTAGGATCTTGGGTATTACATTCACCCTTCATACGACCACATGTTCTTGTGGGGTCAATGGTTCTCACCATGTTGTTGCCATTGTCCAAAGCCATTGCTGCCAGACCAGTGCACTAAGGATGCATAGTATGTCATAGCTTAGCCCACACACTGCTAAGCAAGTCTTGGTTTGATACCAATTATAACACCCCATCCTAAATAGTAATAATATTGTCCGCTTTGCCCAAGCTCTCAACTTTAAAGCGGGCTGTTACTAAAAGGGATGTAAGCTCACATATAGAGTCCAAGAAGCCAAATGAGGTCTACCATGGTATTACGATTCCTCTGTTTACAGGTCATCCTTCTGAGACACGAGGTGCTTATTCCTTGAGAAAGTTTGAACACTTAGATCTAAATGGTATTGGGGAGTTTGTAAAGGTTCTACTAGTGTTAAAATAGATTTGTAGTTAAATATTTTTCAATTGGTTCCTAGTTTTAAATTTCCTTAGTTGAGAAATGTTTAAACTCATCATATTAACCTTGAGGTTATGGGTTCGAACCCACGGGCACCTACTTTGTGCATATTATGTCAAAGGATAGGTCGACCCCAATTTAACCCTCCCAAACCCCATCCAATAGTTTTTATTTTTATTTAAAATTAATTAATTAATTATTTTTAATGTTGAGTTGGAAAAAGCTATGAATGAATTAAACCATCCGTTGATGGCTAGTTTGATAGGTTTAGAAATTTACTCTTTTTGTGGTTGTACAAGCAAGTTGTAGTTCCTAGCGTTTGGTTTTTATGTACCCCGAGAAAAGTTGTAGTTCTAGCGTTTGGTTTTTATGTACCCCGAAAATTACAAATTGTGTGCAGGTAATAAAACTTGTAAATTGTTTTTAAGCGACTTCTTGTCCCCTGCTTTTGTGCTCCTTTTGTTCTTCTTTTCTTTTTATTAATAACATCTCTTTCTTTGTTGTTGTGTATATTTTTTTAAATGATCACGAAAAGGATGAAGATTCAAGAGCTCATTTAGCTATAGTTTGAGAGGAAATATTTGGGGAGCTTTTAAAGTATGTTCAGGAAATTGTGAGTGCTAATGTTAGGACATCTTCATATTGTTGAAAAAATATGGTTTTATTTTGTTGAGAAAGATGGCATGTTGTGTTATGTATACCCTTTGTAATTGTAGCAATGAGGATTGTGAAACTGACATCAAGAATTAGAGGGCCTAGGAGAAGGTTAAATGGTTTAGACGATTTAATTTCTGAAACACACATTAATGTGTACTAATTGGGCGTTGTTTTTTTATATTCAATAGAAGTAGTGAAAACCAAGACTAGATTGTATTTTCTCTGAATGTCATGTCACCTAAGAAAAGTAGTGGAAGGGTCAAAGAAAAGAAGTGCATATTCGTTTCTTTTTGGGGTCTGATAATGAAAAGGAGTAAAACATCCTTCGATTCTTGTTAGTTTTACTTCAACTTTGTTCCTTTGGGCCTTATACATTGCACCAGCGAGGATTACTGCAACAAGTTATGATAAAAAATTATGTGACTGATCAGGCACTGCATGTGACCTTTGTGATTTGCAAATCATGCACACAATTTTTGTATGACCTTGCTTTCTTAAAAATAGTTTAAAGTGGTTTCAAGTGTTGGGGCTGATTAGGAAATAAAAAGGGGCAAAACACAGCAGGTTAACATTGGCTGTAACTTGAATAGATCATTGAAAGCTAATGAAACTATTATGGTTAAATTATATTGACCCCCCTGCATAGTCTGAAATCACACTGTTACCTCAGGTATTTTAGAAATATTGTTTCCCTCCCCTGTAAGTTAACAGTGTTACGTGATGCATTGAATTTGCTATAATACCCTTTATCATTTCTCTCTTTTTCCTCCCATCCGTTGGTGGCTCTCTTTCATCAACCTTTGTGTTTCTCCTTCCCCTATTAGTTGTCCAAGCACCATCACTGTCTCCAACCAACCACACCAGGATCCACCACCAACAAGCACTACGATTAGGACTCCCCTTTGAGGCCTGATGATCTAACCCATAAATTTGTTAAGTTGCCAACTTTCCCAAAAGCTTGAGTTGTTAGGAAATAGGCCTAACAATGTATATCAAGCTATCCAACACTCTTCCTCACGTGCAACAACTTCTTGCGTGGAGAGATAAACAGAGAATCAAATAGAAGGAGAAAAAAACAACCAAACAGGGAATGAGTAAGAAATGCCAAGAGAGATTTGAACCTAAGACTGTCTCAACTTTGAGCTTTGACACCATGTTAAGTAACTAATTTTTCCTAAAACTTAAGTTGTTAGAAAATGGGCTAACAATGTATATCAAGCTATCCAACAAATTTATCATCACTCTCATATATATCCTTGGATTAGTCAAATAGCTCAAATTAGTCAAGTACCCAACCCCCAACTACATTATAATGTACCCAACAATAGACAAACAATTTCTATCCATACTATTTACGCAATAAAAAGAACCAAATCTGAACTCGAGTTTCAATTGGCGTCTTTGTATATCCTACAAGATTTAAATAATTATGTTTCGGTGAATCACATCTTGATACTTGCTCACATGCTTAACAAACATATTTTCAATCATTTTGAATCTCTACACAAGTCTTGGGTTTCTTCTCAACAAGATTAGATGATTCTTCAACTAAATAGGTTAAATCCTTTGCCAAACCTTCAACTTTACATGCTCATGGTGTCTTGCAATGGAATTAGGTGGTGTTGCATAAGGGCTTAATAGTGCGTTGGAAAAAGTTATTTGATAGCGTTGGTACTTTTTTAGTCAAGATCTCACAAATGGGTGAAATTGATACCTAAAATCAAAAGTTGGCGGTGATATTTTAGATTAATAAGGGGAATTAGTGTAATTTTCAAAGATATAGAGGAGGTGTCAATGTAATTTGCCTAACTATTTATTCTTCTATTCTTCAATCTTGATTCCCTTTTTATTCTCCAAAAATCTTACTGTGAATCTAGGGTGGAATCAATAATGTGTTCTCGGCTTGATTTATTTGGTAAATTTTGTTGAGGATATAAACAATAAATTTACATCTCTCTAACAACTTAAGCTTTGAGATGAATTGGTGGTCAACAATTTAACATGGTATTAAATCAGACAATAAATCTTGTGTTTGATCTCACTGTGAGAATATTGCCTATATTTAGTTTCTCATTTTTCCTTTTAGGCTTAGGAATTAGAGTTCTATATCAGTGATGTGTTCGTTTAGGCTTAGGAATTAGAGTTCTATACAAGTGATGTATTCTTTGTTTAATTAATTCAGTCTAATAGACAGTTTCATTTAGAAAACTTACATGGTATCAGAGCTTTGTTGGTTCTGATCTTTGGTTTGCTCAAGATTACCCACACTGGTTTGTTGGGATTCAACCTATTGGTTCATCCCATACGTTAAATAAACTTCATTCATCGTAAATCATTGATTCGTTTGATTCATCTGATTCGTTCAACCTGTTTGGTTGGGTCGTCTGCTTAGGTTGGTTCGAGAGACCTATCTAGTTGTTTTGTCTCCTCTGTTCGTAGGCTTCTTCTCCATCGCATCTGGTTACTAATTCGTCGTATCCTCTCGTTCGTGGCTTCTCTCTCTCTTTCTCGAATTTTCTGCCTCGTGACCCATTCGTGAAAACCCTATTTGTTGGTTTGTGATCTCTTTGATTGTTGAGTCGTGATCTCTCTGGTTCACTTTGGTTTGAAATCCGACATCGGTGTTGCTAGACTTCGTGAAGTTGGGCTGTTGCCATCTCTAGACTTGCAAGGTTGGGTAATTAGACATTTAGTTGCCTTGTCTCTTCTTTATGCTTTGGTTCATTTGTCTCTCTGTCTCCTCTCTCCTTTCGTTTGAGTTTGGTTCTCTCTACTAAACAATAGGTTACTGATATATTGTCAATTAGCTCTCCAATTTTTATTTATTGTACTTTGACCCCTTAGATTATTTATTTTTGATGGTTATCACACTTTGCCCCATCAGTTCCCTTCTCTTTTCCTTTTGGTTCATCACAATGTCGGAAGATAAAATTCAGGCTATTAAACGCAAACTTACTGGTGACAACTATCCTTATTGGTCTAGTGTTATGAAAAATTTTCTTCTCGGTTGAAAAAAATGGAGATATGTTTCTGGTTTTGTTCCTTGTCCATTGGATCCAAAACAAGAAGAATATCTGACTTCCTGTGACATTTGGGATTGTGATAATGCCCAAGTTTTAACTTGGTTTCATAATTCTGTAGATAATCGTATCGGGATGATGTTCTCTAAATACAACACTGCCAAAGAGGTGTGGGATTACTTACAGAGTGTTTATCAACAGTCTAACTTTGCCAAGCGGTATGAGTTGGAAACAACTATTGAGTGCTTGTCGTGAGAACGACCTATTTAGGACTTCTATATTGAGATGATAGGTATTTGAGATCGATTAGCTCTTATGGAACCATCTAGTCTCAAGATACTAGATGCTTATATTAAGTTTGAGGCGGGGCGAAAGTCGTTTAGTGCGATTCAACGGCTCCCTTCAATATGAGGCTATCCAGGTGGCATCTTTCATCGATCTCTTCTTCTCTTTGTGGATCTTTGTTGTTCATGAGATCCTCTTGAGAAACCCGTTTTAAGGCGACTAGTCGACTCTCATCTCCTACATCTTCTTGGCTTCTCTTAAGCCTCCTTTGTTATCGACTCCACCTCCTCATCGACTTGAGCTCTTGTGAAACCCAAGAAATGACCATTAGGTCTAAATGTGTGCTTTTACGCCATCGAGAGGGTCCTTTGGAAGAATAAGCGTCCCGAAGGGGCGTCGGCTACTCCGTCTTCTTGGGCACGATTCTGCAGTCTATTAGTACTTTCCGATCTCCTGCTTATCACGCATCTGCTCGGCGATCTTGACTTGGCTTCCTTATGCTCAGTTGCACAACTTTAGCATATCTGTCACCTCTCGTCCCCCATCTGCCTCGCTCTTACCTCTCTTCATTCGAGTTTGCTTGGGTCCTCTTTAGGTATGCCTTCTTCTATCTAGCTTTTTGATTACGTGCCTCTCATCATATGACTCCTCACATTTCCTTATTTCACAACTATATTCCCCACTTGTTCCTATTACTATTAATAGTGCTAATGGAGTACGGTATGTCTATTCGTATGTGGGTCTATTTTACTCTCTATCATGTTTCTTTGTTACTATTCCTCTATTCTTTATGTCTGACTATCTATCGGTTTATTATCTATCGATCAACTTGATGCTTTTGGTTTTTGATGTTATTTTTTCTTTTTCTGTCTGTTGTGTGTAGGATCGGGTATCCAAGAAGCAGATTAGGACCGACTGTAGAGTTGGAGATCTCTATTGAGTAGAAAGCTTGCATCTTCCCTTATCCACCTCTCCAGTTGCACTTTCCTCCTTTCAATTAGATTCTCAGTCGAGTCAATTTTACTTGTGGCATTCTTGCCTCGGTCATTTTGTACATTGACCGCTTCGGTCTTTAGCTCGATTAGGGTTGTTGGGTAATTTTCTCCTAGTCATGTGGGAGTGTAAACTTGCCAAAATGTCAATTTACCATTTCATAAAAGTACATTTATTTTAGTTTCTCCTTTTGCTTTTATGCATCTTGGTGTCTGAGGACTCTCTCATGTTTTTTACTAAAGGGGTTTTGTATAATGTGTCTTTTGTTGATGATTACACCGCTATATTTGGGTTTATCTTATCACTCATAAATTTAACTTTTACCAAATATACCATAACTTTCGATGCTGTGATCACTACAGTTTGGGTTTACCATTAAATTATTCGATCGACTTAGGTGGGGAGTATTTTAAAATTGAGTTCTATGAGTATCTAGCTAAATTGGGTACTATTCACCAAACTTCTGTACTAACACACTGTCCAAAATGGTCATGTTGGCGTAAACATTGTCATCTCCTTGAGGCTAGATCTCTCATTCTTTTGTTTTACTGTTAGGTTCCTTTTTGAGGGGAGAAGCCGTTCTTCTGATTGCTTTTTCTCAACCATATGCCTACCCCTTTACTCTCTGGTCGTTCTCCTTATGAGGCCATATTTTCCCAACTCCCTAATTACTCTCTCCTTCGTGTTTTTAGGTCAGCATGTTTTGTCCTTCTTCCTTGGAAAGATAGGACAAAACTTAGTGTCCGGTCTGTCTTGTGTGTCTTTTTGGGGTATAGTCTTACTCAGAAAGGCTATTGATGTTATGATCCTGCTTGCCGTCGCCTTTATGTCTCTTGCCATGTTGCCTTCCTGGAGCATCTAGCTTACTTTCAGCTTCCTCTTCGTACTACTCTGGTTTCTAAAGAAGATTTGGTTAACATTGATCCATTTCCTTTTGAAGTCCCTCTTGATGAGTACATCTCTACTGTTCTCTATGAACTTGTTCCTTCTTCTCCTCCCACTACACCTTCTGTCGAGTCCCTCTCCACTGTACCCCATGAGTCTGTTCCATCTTCTCCTCCTTCTCCTCCTCTTCCGTCGTTAGTTTATTTTCATTGCAAGGCTCTCCCTCCACCAGTTGTCTCTGCCCCTACTGTTGATCCTCCTGCTTCTGCCGACCTTGATCTGGCTAACTGTAAGTATCCCCTTCATGTTTGTAAATAAGTAGTCAAACTTAGTTTTGCTAAATCATATTTTTCTCTTTCATATTATGCGGTTTTGTTTGCTATTCACTCTTTTCAAAACCTCAATCTTAAAAGGAGCTGTTAGGATCCTAATTGGATTCAAGCTATGGAGGATGAGTTGTTTGCATTACAAAAAACTAATGCTTGGGAGTTGGTTAAAATGCACTGCTTGGCAAGAATCTAATTAGGTTGCAAATGGGTTTATAAAGTTGAGATTCATTACGATGGTTCTCTTGAGCACTATAAAAGCTCGTTTGGTTGTCAAGGTTTCTCATGAGAATATGGTATTGATTATGAGGAGACTTTTGCTCCTGTTACCAAGATGATTCTTTGTCCGTACTTTGATCTCTGTAGCTTTGTTAGTCATTGGCTTCTTTATCGGATGGATGTTAGAATGCTTTTTTAATGGCCATCTCATTGAGGAGGTTTATGCGTCCTTCCCTAGCCTTTACCATTCCTGCAGTTGGGTTTGTGCGTCTTCGGCATACCTTGTATGGTTTGAAGCAATCTTCTCGTGCTTGGTATGATTGCTTTCAAGCAACTATTACTACGTTTGGATTTCATCCTGTGTCCATGACTCTTGCATTGTTTTTCCTCCACACCTTTGGTTTTGTTGCCTTATTATTATAGGTGGATGACATGATCATCATTGGCTCTGACTCTTCTGCTATCTCTAAGGTCAAGCAGTATCTCTTCCGCACTTTCAAAATGAAAGATTTGGGATCATTGCAGTATTTTCTTGGTATTGAGGTGGCTTCTTCTCCCAAGGGTTACTTTACGTCCTAGGCTAAGTATGCTAACAAGGTTATCCATCGTGCGGTTTCATCGACACTAAATTTTTGATACCCCAGTGAAGCTTAATGTGAAACTCAACACCTCTTGATGGTGTTCCTCACGGACAATCCTCGTTATATCGCGAGTTTGTGGGTTGTAGTCTATCGGCAGTTATGCCTGATCTTGTCTATCTTTGTCTATGTGGTTAGTAGGTTTGTTTGTTTCTCGCTCTACACATTGAAATTTGCTGATTGGATTCTTCGCTATCTTGGCGATTATGCTATCTTTCAAGGTTTGCTATTCTTTTCTACTTCTTCCTCTTAGATTTGGTGGCCTATCTTTGATCTTTGATTGATTTGGTAGTGTTAATGATCGTAAATCTACTTCTAGTTTTTGTATGTTTCTTGGCGATTTCTGATTTCTTGGAAAAGTAAAAACAAAGCTGTTGATACTTGTTCTATTGCGGCGAGTATAGTGCTATGACTTATACTCTTGTTGAAATTGTCTAACCGTGGTCTCTTATTTGACTTGGGTGTCCCTCACTCACTATGACCTCTCTTTATTGTGACAATCAAGTGCTATTCAAATTGCTTATAACCTTGTCTTCCATGAGCGGACAAAAGTACATTGAGATTGATTGTCACTTTTTTCGTTAGCATCGTAGTTTGGCTTTATCTCGCTTCCTTTTGTCTCTTCGACTCGCAACTTCTTGACTTTTTCACCAAGACTCACACCACCTGCTCGGTTTGGTTTGGTTTCTTCTTGACAAACTCTTAGTGTTTTCTACTAAAACACCTTGAGTTTGAGTAGGGTGAGAATATTGCCTATATTAGGTTTCTCCTTTTTCCTTTTAGGCTTAGAATTAGAGTTCTATTAGAGTTCTATATCGGTGATGTATTAGATTTAGGCTTAGGAATTAGAGTTCTATATAAGTGATGTATTCTTTGTTTAATTTATTAGGTCTAATATGCAGTTTCATTCAAAAACTTACACTCACCGCCTACCTAGTAATTGTAATATTTGTATGTGTTTGGCCTGCTTCTAGATGAGAGCCTGTCCACATGTGAGGGACATTATGTGGATATAAGTAATAGAGTTACCCCTCTCTAGCGGCTTAAGCTTTTAGGCGAGTTGATGATTCAAATCTAGGTTCATAAACTGTTGACTAATATCATGTTATTCCATTCAATCAGTAAACTCAAATCTCTTAGTTTTTCATCCCTTTTCCTTTTGGCTATCCTTTATGCAACTTCTTTCTTGAATTGTAGCTTCAAGATTTTGGGAGAACTCTTATAGAGCTTTGGAGTCTCATGGACCGTCTGTTGAGGAACAAAAGAGTTCGACCATGTCACTTGTAATTACTTCATCTGTTGACGAGGTGTCAAAGCCAGGATCCCTTAGTTTGGATGTCATTGAGCAGGTGATAATTTCTATTTTATATTTTGAAATGTGTTGTTAATAAGTTATAATTTTTCTGTTGCTTACCATTAATATATTCTCTTATTTCTAGACTGAAGTTGAAATTGAACATTTGAATGTTCTAAAAGCCAGCAAGATGAAGGAACTGGTATTCAAGAGGCAAAACAAGCAGAAGAAATCTACAGAGGGAGTTCATATGGATGTAGACAGCGACACAGCACGACAGATTCTCATCAGCCTCATGAATTCTGGTTCAATTCCCCTCCTGTCTTTAATCGAGTTTATGAAGAATTTAATTTGCATGTTGTTTTCTCAACACAGATTCTTTTCCTTTTTTCTTTTTTTAAGGTTTAGATATGATATTTTCAATGCTTGTCACTTGCAATTCTTTTGATACTTTAACATACCCAGGCAGATCACCCAAGGCACACATACAATTTGTTGTAACATAAGAGGAATAAATGAATAGAAATAAGAAAGATTATTATCTGTTTCAAAATTTACTCATTAAATTATCAAGATTATTATGTGTTTCAAAACTGTCATTAAATTATTATCTCTAATTGCATTCTTCTCAAAGAACTTATTAGAAGGGTGCTGTATCCGTCTTGGTTTAATCTGCTTGGAGACTTGTGGATCGCATCAATATTTCCATAATTTGAAGAAAATTTCTTTAATTTTGAGAAGTATCACATATATTTTTAGATCTTGTATGTCTCACATATTTGAACTTTTATGAAATTGAAATTGTAATAATTTTTACGTAACGTTACTATTGTTGTTAGGATAAGCACAAGCTAAGAAGCATAGACACGGACGTTGACCACGACATGGATATGACCGCGAACAACGTCGACATGCCAATTTTAAAACATCACGAGGACACAACATGTAGGGGACACGCATGAAATATATAATTTTATATATTTATTATATATCATATATTTGAATATATCATTCAAAGATAATAAAATTGTTATATTACACTTATTTTATTAATCTACATTGTTTTTTCGTTTATTATTGTATCCTAAAGTTATTTAGTTCAAACATATAATTAGTTCATGTGTGTAGGATCGTGTGTTTAAGTAATGGACATGTGTGTTCTCCAAGTGTCGAGATCTAAAAACTTTTAAAAATAAGATATGTTTTGGCCAGATGTCGGGCGATGTGGGAAGTATCCAACTAATGTCGGTTATGCGTCTGACACAAATACGACCTAAACACACCACCTTCTTAGAAGTGTCCGTGCTTTTTAGAATAAGAATAGTTTTTCGGTATTTTCTTATTTCTTAGAGAAGAAGAAAATAGTGAGATTAAGCGATACATTAATTTTAATTTATTGAATTGACATATCTTAATGTGTCATACATGTGATGTGTCCCATATTTGTATCCTATTTTATGGCAAGGATAAATAAAAAAAATAATGGTATTAAAATTGAATTTCAACAATTAAGTAGAGTAAAACATGTGCACAATACTTCTGCATATAACACTTTTAAGTGTGGAAAGGAATATGATTGACAATATAAATAATTTAGATTTGATATTGAAAGATATTTTTTATAGGGCGTATTGAAATTTAAAAAAGTAAATTGGCTGCAGGCTCTTAAACTAATACCTAATTCGAAATAATGGTTTTTCTCACCCAAAAGCATGAACACTTATACAAGCGGTGGCATGTCTGTATGGGTTGTCGAGACCTTAACACTTGTTTGATACACCTCCAAACATGTCCTATTATTGTTTTAAAACATTTAGACTCCAACACACTTCAACACATGTCCATTGCTTAAGCACACATGAAACACATTGCAATAAAATAATTTAGGATCCAGCTGATAATTGAAAAAGGATGTAGATTTTTACTTATTAATCACCTTTGTTAAACTTTAGGAATTAAGTTACAATGTATCTGTTTATTATCTTTGAATTCGAAGTATTTATATCTATATATAACATATAATAAAATATAAAAAAACTATACATTTTGCGTGTAACCCTCGTGTTGTGTCAATGCATGTTTTGAAATTGTTGTGTCAATAGATTGTGTTTGCACGTTTGTGCCTATAGCTAGTTTCCCACTATTTTTTGAGCTTATGTATAATACAATACTTTAAATTATATTTTTATTATAACTTGAACTTATCCTAGATCGCCACTCATCTATTGTTTTTAGGTTTTCTCGTATCTGTATTTTTGTATTCTGGTCGTACTTATACTACTTGTATTGTTGATTCTGCCTCCGTATTTGTATCTATATCCTATATCCATGTTTCATAGAATCAAAACCAAACTATCAAATTTGTCTAATTCTCGAGCCCAAGGCATAGGCACTTAACTAATATTTGGAGGCAAATATGTGTGATGTGATGTGAAGTAACCCTAACAAGGGAGTTTCAAGTCAATTATGCTGTAAAAAGTCACAATTTTACTTTCGACCTGCTCACTTAGCATAAAGTTCACCTTCAGCGTGGTGGATATATATCTCTTATACCCTTATCCGACTGTTTGGGTGTCCCAATGTGGAGTACTTAATTCAAAAGAGTCCATTTAACATTGATTGTCTCCTCAACTTTCCCTTGCCCTACTGTGTGCATTGACATGTGTGTGCTATCCTCTTCTCTTTACATTTCCTGAGGAAGGCCTACTTTGCTTGCACTTGCTCTGCCTTAACTACTTGGTGATTAAAAATAAAATTTTGATCTTTCATTTTATATTTTTTCCTAAATAAGAACTGTGTGGAGACTGATAACTTAGCATATGCAGTCTTTAATGGCAAAAACTTCAGATTGCAAAGATTTTTTCTTAATATATATATATTTTCATGACTTCCTAATAAGAGTATATATTAGCAAAGTTATTGCCTTCAAGGGAGAACCCTGAACAAAAAAGGCCAAAATCATTAGATATAAGAAGAAACAACAAGAAGAAACTTCTCTCTCAACCCTAAATAATAGAGTAAGAAAGAGGAGACTTTTTCAAACTACTACAAAAGAAAGTTTCCGTTTATGTTTTTTGTGTGTTGCAAACAGAAACAACCGCCATGTTAAAAAATACCCATTTTTTGATCGTGGCATCTTATTATATGAAAAAAAGATATGAATCATGAGACTTGCATTGTTGGTTTCTTGAATGCATTGAGATATGTTTCCGTAGCACGATTTCATATCATTATCATGATTCAGGCGTGTATTAATACAATTAAATAATTTACCTTTTTCAACAGATTTGGTCCCATTAACTTAGCTTTTTTGTCAATCACTATAATTGACACTTATTGATCAATTTAATTTTAAAGATAATTTTTTCCATGTTTTGGTACTATCCTTGCAATATATTTGTATATTATAGAAAGATATATTTCTTTTTATCTATATTCATATATAATTATATATACAAATTACAACTACAATATGATACACAATATATAGAAGTGCTATAACGATACCACGATTCATTTTCATGATTCAGTAACACTGTTCATATCATTTTTTCATTTTGTACAAAAACAATTTAAAATTTTAAACAATTTAAAAATGTTTTTCCTGAGAGTTTTCTATCAGTTCTTGTTTTTTCTGTTTTTAGAACAGGAAGCATAAAATAATGAAACAATACCAAACATGCTCTTAGTAGCCTAAAAAATTTCATATTATTCTCTCTAAATGTAGTCATAGGATTTTTAAGTTGTAAGTTTACGCCTCTCTCTTTTTTGACTTTTGGAAGGCACAAAAATTTCAGTAGTTTATATAGCATATGTCTGTATAGGTAGCAGTTGATCTGTCTGATCTTCTTTTTGAGCATGGATGATCGGTACCAAAAACTAAAAACAAGCTCATCAGCAGGAAGGGATATTTACCCAGACAAGGTGGAGAAATGGAAACATGCATCTGAGGGGAGAGAACTGGCTTGATGAGATATGAAAGGTAATTTTATCTATAAATTATATGGATTGTTTGTGCTTGATGGTCTTGTTTGCTGTTTAATGTATGGGTGATAGATTTCTTTTTGCAAAATTTTGGCTCATTTAAATTTCGTTTGGGAATTGGCTATTTTAAAACGGCTTTTTGACTTTTTACGAAATGATATGCAGGAAAAGTAAAAGTGATGTGACAACTTATAGCGACCCTTTGGGATAAGGGTAGAAGTTGCTAAATGAGGCCTTAGTCTTCATTCAGGTTGTCAAATAATTTACACATGTATATTTTCACGTTATAGTTTTATTTAGATATTGAAGGGCTTCCTAAAATAATGGTTTTATGTTGTAGATGAATGGCATGTTGTAATTGTTTCAAATGACTTGTTGCTTGATTCATAGTGGATTGGTTTCTTT
>JANUSC010000494.1:0-120852 GCA_025200525.1 Camellia lanceoleosa
TATATTGTCTTAATATAACACTATTTGAGATGGTTTAATTGCACTATGCATGCTTAGCATACCTACCTTGTAATACCATGTTTGGGCAACCAGAAATGCCTTAGGTTGTAAACCATTGTTCTAGCATGTTTTGAGCCTGGCTTTCCTTCTGAAACTTTTATTGCTTATTTTGCCATGTTTGAGGTCTATCCTTACGTCATTTGTTGACCTGGCATGCATTATATACCCCCCCTTTGCATTTTTGGTTGTTAGCCTTAAGTGTGTAGTGTAACGCCATTCTTGCTTTATTTGGGTGGTTTGGCACCATTTGTAGCACATCATTTTTCAGTCCCCTTCCTTCCTTTGTATGCTTGCGCCAGATCTCTTTGATGCCTTATAAGGCTTATTAGTAAGTATGCTCCTTAGAAAAGTGCATTATGCATGCTTTTTGAATTCAAGCCATTTAGATGCCATCTAAGGCTAGTCTTTTGGGCTTTGTTTTGTATAAAAACTCTGTTTTTTGGTCATTGAGTCTGCAGGTAAATGGTCATATCAGAGTGTGATTCATGCCATTGAAGCTTGCCTTGAATGTGAGCCCATTTGTGTGCATATTTTGCAGCCTATCTTGTTTGTGGTTTGGCACCATGTTCTTGCATGATTTCAGACTTGTCCATATATGTCATGATTGTTCCTTTTAAGTGTGGCAAAAGATGTCGCCTTTGATCAACAAGTGTTTAGGCCTTAACCGTGCATCATGTGTATCATATGTTGGTCCCATTTTCTGTACAAAGCTTTGGCCACTGTTTTTAGTTCCACCTTAGGCTATCCAATTAATTGTAAGTCCATCATGCATGCCATTCAAGTGTTACATTATCCCATGTTTTCAATGCTTTGGTTGCATGTGTTGCATGCTTAAAATCCACTTTCGCATTTGGTATGCATTCCTTGGTCAAGTTGCTTGTATCGCATGATTAGATTGCACTTTGCATCTTTAATGGTTTACTGGATTATGGCATGTGTTTCATATGGTTGTGTACCTAGTGTACATCGCCTTGTCTGCTAAGCATGTTGCATCTTTGCTCCATGATTAAGTTGCATTGCGCATTGGCATGCATGCTCACCTCTTGAAAGATCATGATGGAGGACCAAAAGCCCTTGATTTGATTATTATTGTATTGCATTTTCATTGACATGAAAATGCATAATTGGTCTGGGCCATCACGCGCCAAATCTCTGGAGTTGATGAATACGAGAACCAAAGGGAACTGTCTTGAGTCAGCGACATGATAAAGGGACATGGTTGGGTGCATTATGTTGAATTGCATTGCCTTTGAAGACTCTTGTCTCTCTTTATATCAAAGCAATTCTCTGAAGAACTTCTTGCCGATCATTGCCAGTGCTGGCGCGGCAATCAATTCGTGGCAAACCAGTTCATCATGACCGATATTTATCCTGCAAGTGGCAATTCTACTCGACTTGGTGATGTCCCCCAATATCAGAAACAATTCAGAGACTTTGGCGGGTCCTTCAAAAGTGAGTAAAGCTGACGATCTAGCACGCGGTCGCTTAAAGCGGACCGGCATACGTGCATTGAACTCTCTTCTCGGGCGGTTTACTTCTTTCTAACTAGTTAAGTTTGTATTCTTCACTTGACCCATCGTAATATTGTCGACATGGGTGGTCTCGTAATATTTATTTGGTCCCTTAGGCGAGCGTCTGTAATAAGTGTGGGTGCATTGTGTATGTCTTTTAATCCCTACTTCTTTCTTCCGCATTTACCCGCTTATGATGGTAGATTGAGGCATGTTTAATTAGCACACCTTATACTATGCGTAAATGCATCCATACTTATCTTGCATGCAGACTTTCGGCATCATACTAAGCTGCATTTTATACTTCAATTCCATTGAATACATGCACCAATTGATGCCTTCCACATGCCATATTATTTGGGATTGGCGGGCCTACCTAATTACATACCGTGTGTGTTGCATTAGTCAATTTGACATGAACTAGGACCATGCATGTTTGCTAACTAGTTTTAATGTTTGACCGCGAGTCTGATGCCAGTATTTCCATGCTTTAGCATGTCACATGTAATGTGAATGCTATCATGATAGCAATACTTACCATATGGCTAGATGTATGTGAGATAAAAATTTGTTTGATTGCACATGGTGAAGGGTTGGATTGTAAAGTTGGAAAAACTGGTTGAAATCCGTCTTTTTAAACTCTTGCTGATATGGAATTCCAAAGTGTTTTTCAAGACAAACGGATATGTAATGCTTGATATTTCCGTGCAGCAATGGTCTATACTTGTTCTTGTCGCATAACATAAGTAATTCTAGGCCTATGCGGCGGAATAAAGAGCACATAACGTTTTCCGTCGGCGGATATCACGGTTAGTAGGTCTTGGACGGGCGAAAAGTGCTCATCGTGACCTTCTCAGTATTACCCAAGCTCGGGCGAGGCAACGGTGTGGTCAATGACGCTTTATGTGCTGATTGAAGTTTCTAATTTTGACAAAAATATTTGGGTAGCTATACTTGGCAGCGAGTCCATCATTTCGCTACTTAAAAAATGTTTCTCAAAGCGATTTGCAGTTGGACTCACCGGTTTAAATTCTGACATAAATAAAATCGAGTCAGGCTGTAACAGTGAGTTCCTAAGCGGACTTATTCTGATTCTGGCTTCTTTGGGAGAGTTTGAAGAGTTTGATGAACTGTGCGCTCTATTTTGACTTCCACATTTATGTGTTTCTTTGCATTGCATGTGCATTGGTGCACTTAGGACCAAGTGTTGGCCATGCTATTCTGAGCCCGTTTAAAATATCAAAAACATACTATGAGTTGACCCCAGGATGCGAATATGATGTGAGAACCTAAACCCCACGGTCTTATACAGGCACCCTTTTCGACCATTGACCTAGTGCATCAAGCCAGAATCCATAGTGACCATTCCAAACTGAATGAGTTGCTTGCAGATGTTAGGTTGTTTTGGCTATTTAAACACTATACCATAGTGAAACCTAGCTCTGACAAGCCGGACGAAGCTACTAACACAGGGTGTAATGGCTCTAATTTATTTGCCTATATTGCTTTTAATTGCATATCTCTATAGGAAGGCGCAAGTTTTCAAGTTTAATGTCAGGGCTTTTGAGCACGATGCTCGATTTCACGAAATCGATTATATGCATGGATATTGATTGATGCTTTTGCGTAGGCAGTGATTTACAGAGCATTGATGTTGATAAATAAATCTGATTGTTAAAATTTGCCTATGTTTAATCTGTTTTAATTTATGGAAATCTTTGCTTATTTTCCTGGGGTTGAAGTTCAGAATAGTCAGTGTTCCTCGCCAATGAACAAGACCTATGATATTGATATGGTGAGAAAAGATTGTGGTTATGACGACGCATTTGGGTCAAGGAATCACTCCACAAGTGAGACCAATATTGATATCTTGCGCATCCTTCACAAAGTCAGCATCTTGCACACGGTTTGGACCTATTTATATCAAGCTATGGCGAGCCTACTACATTTCCTGAACTAATGGGGATGATAGGTGATCTCGAGAAGTCCATGGCGGATCTACGCCTATGGGATGTTAAACCGCCACTTACCACTTTCCTTATGCCGGAGGTTTTGTACCCAGGAGCCCTATTTGTTGGGACGGATCGTCAATTGAACTTAACCAAGCGGAGATGGCCTCCAGTTATAATAATGACATGTGCTTTGCCTTGGAGAAGCGAGAAATAGCATGGCCCATCCGGTAGCCGCAAACGTGAAACCTTGAATAAATTGTGTGTTTTGTGCCATCGGCGAATGTTTGGTGTTCGGCACTATGAATAATTTGTGCTAAGCTATCTTTTTGGTCGAAAGGTGCACTTTTGGTAAGGACGACTCATCATGCACTGCTTTTGCCGGATATTTTTGTCTTGGTGGCGTGTAACTTAATCCCCCTCATGGCCTGCGTGTATAAGGGGATCTCTCTCTATTGCTTGTCTTGTAAGCACACAAGATTGAGAGCTCTATCAGAGGAACCGCAATCCTCTTTTGTTTTAGGGTTAGCAAAAACTGATAAGCCCTCTGGTTTTAGGGTTAACAATTGTATCTATTTGTCTCTATCTCCCTTTCTTTTTGCCTTAAATTTGTTTTAGTCTTATTTTTTGCCTGAAGCACCTAGAAGTTACACTGCAAATTGAGCCAGCAGGGTGCTAGAGCTCATTTTAAGAGGTTTTGAAATTTGGTTTGAGCCTAAGGAAGCCCAATTGCGGAACTCCATCTCTTTGAAGGGTCTACAAAGAGTAAGACTTTTTGTCCCTTTTACCCCGTTCTTGCATTATTCATGTATTTTTTGCCTACTTCTAGCTATTTTAAGCTTTACATGCATAACATGCAAAAGAATCTCTTGTTTTATGCTGCTCTAAATAGTTTTGTTGAGGGTATTATTCCCCAAGCTTTGTGATTTGTTTTGACCCCTCTTAAGGCTTATTTTGGCACTTTGTGTTGGTGCCATTTTGGTTGAGGCACTCTTGGGACCATTGTATTTGGGCCTCCTCACCTTTGAAATCTTGAGGATTTCAGAGGTGAGGATGGTGCCTTGAGGGTCCACAGGAAAGGAGAGGGCCACCCACTCTCCTTGTTGACATCCTTGAAAAGGGCCTTGCCTAGCCCTCATGTTTGAGCATCTAATTTAAGTGCATGTTGGCCATGTCTTAAGATGGTGTTGGTAGTATTTTGCCATGTATTACCTCAGCTGATTTTGGGTTGGTTTGGACCTGCCATGCCTTCATACATGTCTTGTAATGCCATCATTTAACATATGCGTATACCTGGGCTTTGACCCTTGTTTAAGCATGTTTTTAGGCCTAGCTTTGTAAAGGTTTTTAATGTTTGTTTGGCATGCTCAAGTTTATTTTTAACGTTTGTTTTGGTCTGACATGGCATGCTTAAGTATATTGCCCACTTTTTGTATTATTTCTTGGCTTATGAGCTTTAAGTGCATGAACCATGCAGTATGCATTATTTGCATTATTTCAACTGGTTTTTGGGAACCTCTTACCATGTTATTTGAAGGCTTCTAATGTATGCCTTGCATCCTTTATGTTTGCATCCTCTTAAGTATGCTTGAAGTTGCTCTCTTGTGCCTAAGTGATGGACCATGTGTATATGTCGTGCTTGTATGCATATTTGGCTCCATTTTTCTTAGTTATTGGCCCTTTATTTTGGAGGCTTAGCATAGAGCTGTCAATTAGTGTAAGTCCCTTCTTTGCATGTTGTTGCATACTCACCTTGTATCATTGTTATTTGCATGTTTTGTGTTGTTGCATGATTGAAGTTTGCATGATTGAATGAAGTCACATGTTTTGCTGTACATGCTTGAACACCCATATTGGCTGCCTTACTTGCCAACTTGTTGGTTGCATTGCTTCATGTCTTGCTTGCCTAGGTTGTCATGTACCTTGTATGTTTTGCTTGCATTTCCATGTTGCATCAGCTTGATTAACATTAGGGTTGCTGCCATTTGCATGCATTACCTTACCTTTTGAATTAAGTATGATAGAGGTTAGGTTTCTTTGTGTTTGTTTTAGCATTGCATTTCATTTGAAATTAAAATGCATCCTTCATTTTCTTGGGCCATCATGTGCATTGAAATCGCAATTGGTGGTCAGAATCGAGGTATCATCCTCAACTGGAGTCATACATGATAAGGGAACATGGTTGGGTGCGTCACATAACTTGATAAAATGCATTGCCATTTTATGCTTTGCTATTCTCTATTCTTTATCAACTACGAGTTCATAAGGAGTTTGTTGGCCGACAAGCTCATACTCTGATGCCGGCCAGAGCCCATCCATCGATGGCGATAACTGCTTTGAAATTTGTGGCGGTGACCATCATACGCGCATATGTAAGTGGCCATCCTCCCGACCCATGGTGTTCCACAGGTGCCCGAAGAGCATACCTTGGGGTTGTGCAATTTTGACCCGAAGCGATTCAAGCGAGCTGATGGCTTGTGCATATGGGTGACTTACACACGCGAATCCGAGACACGCTGCGCATCGGATCCTCTTCCGAAAGGCATTTATTGCTTAAATTAGATTAATTAATTTGCTTAATTAATTGGGTGGTCTGTAATAAATATTTAATTACAGCAGTTAGTTAAATTGTATCATTCTTCGGTCTCTCGGCGAGGCAAAATATTTAATAAGTGTAGATGCGTGTGTGCATGTCTTTGACCCCACTTCTTTCTTCCTTTTACTTCCTTTGATGGTTAGTATGAGGGCATATTTTCTTTAGCATCGCCCACTTATGCTATGCATGCCATCATTCATCATGATGTGCATGCAAGACTCGCGCATCATACAAATCACATAGGCATTTCAAATCTAACTTGAATACATGCTATACGTGCATCTTCACATGTCATCCTTAGATTAGCGGGCCTACTCTAATGAGCATTCCTATCACGTTACATTAGCCACTTTAACATGAACTAGGGTCACGCAGCGTGTTTGCTAACTAGTTTACTCTTTTTTTTATGCGAAGTACTTTGTAAGTATTTTATGCTTTAGCATACGCATGTGGTGTTGCCATGGCGGCATGCTTACCATGAGGGTGATGCTTATGTGATATAAGCTGAATACTGTGGATGAGGTTGGATTGTTTGAGTTGGAACAACTCACTGAAATCCGTATTTTAACTACTTCTTAAGTGGCAAATTCCAAAAACGTTTTCAAACAAGCGAATATGCATTATCTTGTTCCAATTTAGGCAATTTGGTCTATGCTTGTTTGTGCACATAACATAGTAATTCTGGGCTAATAGCAGGAATAAGAACACATAATGTTTTTAAAAGCGGATATCACGGTTAGTAAAGGCGATCTTGGATCGGAGGGGGTGCTCATATGACCTTCCCCGATCGTGCCCAAGTTCGATCGAGGCAACTTTGGTGATAATGGACCGTGGCCTTTGGCATCAGTCGGGGTTTTCCTAAATTTCCCATAAAAAAATATTTAGGTGGCGACTCTTTATCGCCATGCAGTTCCATGTTTGGCACTTCTTTTCTAAATCTGTTTTCTCAAAGCGATTTGGGATTTAGACTCTTTGGTTGGGGTTAAAAGTAACACAAATCGGTCCGAGGCGTGGCCGAGGTCCCTCGCGGGCTTATTACCTAGCAATTCCCAAATTGACTAGGTGTCAATTCACTTCAAATAGCATTCATTTAAAATTGGTTGCAAATTGAAACAAGCTGACGAACTATCCCAAATCAATTCTTAAGTTCCATCGGAGGAGCAACTTCTGAGGTTCATCTCCTCTATAAACTTAATCCAATCCATCCATTTTCTACTCTCATAATTCAAACATTGACATACTAACCAACACTAATTGTCTCTATCTGGGTTCGGCACACCCTTACATCTCACAATTCATGCTCATAGTTACCACTTTTCATTCACATGCAGACTAGACCAAGAAATTTGATATTTCAATCTCAATCAGGAATTTCCATTAACTTAAGACAAGTCTCATACAAGCCTACGCCATTACATATGGGATACTCCTCAGAAACCCTTCAGACACTTCTCAAACTTGCTACTCTACTCATACCTAAGCATTTCCAAACTCTTAGAATCGTGCCGTGCAAACATTACAAACTCTTAGAATCTGAATTGTATGACCAATGTCTTTGAACCTTTCAAAAGATCCTTGGCGCTCACTTTTAAGCTTTAGCGAAGAAAAATTCTCGGTACTACAACCACCATGGACTCTCTCTAAACTCAAACTTTTTCACCTAAATCTCTAGATCTACTCACTTTGGGTCATCCATTTACCTTGGTCCTTTGAGATGAATTGAAGATCTAAATCGAGGCTTTTTAAGGCCCTGACTTTTTAATTTCTTTTTGACCCTTACTTTTATATTATTTCAATGAAGACCTTTGATTTCTTAATTAAATTGAATTTTAACCCTAGAGTTGAAAGCAGTGTAGCGAAAACTCACAAACCCTAATCAAACTCGAACTTAGGGATCATTTCCAAAACCTAATAATAATTAAATTAATTTCTAATTATATTTTTTGCACAAAACCCTAGGTTTCCATCTCTCATTACAATTAAGTGGTTGATTGAAACAAAGAAACTTTAACCAAATTTCCAAATCCTAATTAAATTAAATACTACAATTAAATAAATGTTCCAATTCATAAATTAAGGCCTTAGCTATCATATTTTCTTGAATCACAAAATGACCCAAAGATTAGTACCATTATATATATGCATACATATTTGTCTTGATTTTCCAAAATATATAAGTTGTGCATGAAAGATTGTTTGTACACAAAATAAACCAACAAAATCTCTCCAAAATCCAGATGATGGCCGGTCACCCCCCTTGGATACATTAGGATTAGAACAAAAATCCCTTAAATCTTGGAGCAATTATCTTGGGTACAAATATAGATTTTTGCTATATATATGCATATATGTACTTGTAACTAGAAATGTAATTAGTCCAAAACCTAACTAAATCATGATTAAGAACATAATTAAGGTCCTGATCATCCCTCATTCTATTTCATTTAAACTAAATCAAGGCACTATTTAATTGAATTGGAACTAATGAGCATTTTGGACTTTTCACACCAAATCCTCTATAAATATATCATCCATCCCATTTCTTGAACACATTTATACGCTCACACACTATATATTTTATTGAGGAGAGAAAAGAGAGAGCTTGGTGGTGGAAAAGAAGAAAAGAGAATAAAGAATTGTGCAAACATCCTATCTAGGTAACAAGTAAGCCACAATACAACCTTCTCTTCTATTTTCCTCTTTCAAATCGTGCCTTAGAGTTTCTAACCATTAATTTTAGATGTGTTTTAATAGTGTTCTTGTGTTAACAATTGTGATAACCACCTCCTTGATTAATTATGCTAATTATATGATTTGCATTGATTATGTGTTTATGTGTTAATATGTGCCGTGTGATTTGAAGTGCGTTATTGTTAGAGGATGTGTAGAGGATATGAATTGAACTTATGCAGATTAGTAATTTATACAAGGGTAAAATTAAATATTTGGATAGGTAAATAGAGGCCTAATTTATATTAGTATGATTAAATTTAGTTTAATTTAATTTAGATTATGATGAGAATTGTTTTAATTTAAGTGAATTTGATGTAATTAAAGTCAATGTAATTTATTAATTTAAACTTATAACTAATTGAGGTTTAGGAAAAAATTAGTGAATTAATTATACTACCTAAGCCTATTCATTAACTAAATAGGAAAATGAGAAGTTGATGGGTTTTGTTGGGAGAATATACAACGAGAGGAGAGAGAGTTCTGGTGTGATAAGCAGACCCCTACTATGTAATTATGCATGTGATTATGTGTTTGATATGAATTTGCAAGTTTAAGTATGGAAAATATGTGAATTTAGAAAAATATCTATTGAAAGTAAGAATATCACATTGCAATTGAAACTTTGATTTGAAATTGAAAGAATTAGAGGTCGATAAACAAAAACTGACTTCATATTTGTGATTAGCATGGTTTATAGAGCTTATGGTAAAATTTTGAAAAATTATGATTTGTAATGATTAAACCATGTTTTATGAGTTGGATCATATATGTGTTGAGCCTTATGTTCTTTATTCTTGGTGGAAGCTCTTGAGAGTGAGTTAGAGAAAGTGGAAGAGGAAGATCTAGGGATTTTGAGGAGAATCAAGGGGCAAACCTTAGATTTGAGTTAAGGTATGTTAGTTTACTTACAATCTTTGTCTTTAGCTCATGTTTGTCATAGAATCAAAAATGAGTTAGGAATTTTAAGCTAAGGTTTTGAGTTATGTAATGGCTAGAGCTAAATGCATGGAATTGAACCCTAATCTCTTCATCTTTGTTTGATTTGAGTTCATTCTTGTGATTGATCCATGAAACAAACCTTAGATGGTTTATACAAACAAGATTTGTGGGAAGATCATTCATGGATATATGTATATTAAACTTGTATATATAAATCATGAATTTGTGAAAAGATGAGACCATAAATCTAATGATGAGGCAAGATTAGCGTATGTAATGTGAAATTATACCTAAATCATGCTTATATATCATGTTTTGAGTGAGTTTTGCTTTGATGTGGGCGTGGAAATGAGTTTGGAAGGTTTGCATCTTTGTGCCATTTTCGGACTGTCTGGGTGTGCCCAAACCGCTGGTGTGCCCGCGGGCTCCGCACGAGTGGCCCATGAACCAAGCCTGGACCAGACCACTCTGTGTGCTCAAGCGGTTCAAGCTTGCAGCGAGCAGGCCTTAGCGGTTGGCGGCCCTGCGTGTGGAGTAGGGAAAAACCTTGTTTTCTCGTGTTGGTACCCGACCTTGAACACATTCTCAATCTTATTTAAACCCTTTTGGGAATGAAATCATGATTAGAAACTCATTAAAGAAGGTTATGATTTATGAAAGATAAGTGTACAAATTGAAACAAATGATTTATCGAATGTGTGTGTGAAATGTTTGTGTAGGTCGTAGGGCAAAGGAGACGCTGCGAGATCAAACACATTATGAGTAATAATATGATACATACATGCTCTTTATTAGGTACCTCAAAAAATGAATGATGAATGGTCTTTGACATTGTGAATTAACCGAAATGAAGAAAATTGACTAATGTTATATGACATGTGCAATATGATTGGGCCTGAGGCCGCTTGTTATATGATTGGGCCCGAAACCGTTTGTTATATGACTATAGATATTGTGAGAACCTTATCATCATTTATTTACACTGCTTTACTGTATTATTAATCATTGAGTTTCGCTCACCCAATACTATGTATGCACATATAGGTGATAAGCGACATGGAGCACACCGTGAGTCGACAGGCTATTTATGGTGAATCGAGTCATGCCTCCAAGATGGAGTTTTGTCTTTGACTCACACCACACCTTGAACTTATTTTGTTTTTGCCATTATGGTTTTTGGGTTTGTAAACAATATGTGCAAATTTCTTATAGCACTTATATTTTTGCTTGGGCATGTAAATGTATTGATGTGCTATGAGGTTATCTTTATAATTTTGCTCATGATTAAGATAGCTCAATGGACTTCTCATTATTATATGCTTCCGTTTATGGCTCCATTAGCATAAATATTACATATGATTGTTGAGGCCTTGGTAATCTATGAGTTCTTGGCGGATTATGACCAAACTTTTAGGGGTGGGTTTAGATCATGACATCTAGAGAAAGAGCTCGAAAAGGAAGAAAGAAGAACAAAGAAGAAGTAAGGCTAGTCTTCTAATTCATCAACTCAAGGTAGAATTCTCTTCTAATTTCATGAAATTGACTTGTTTCACTCATAAGTTCATGGAATCTAAGTTTAATTAAGAAGAATTCAAGCAATTGGTAGTTTTATGGAGTAATTTGAAGTTGAATATATGGATGGCCATCAATTATAAGCTGTTTGGTCTTATATGACCTATTGTATTGTTTGCTATTGGATGTATGACGTATGACTACTATGATTTCAATATGATTTGATATGTTATGAGATACTGATTCACTAATGAAATTGACTGTTTAAAATTATTGAAAGGACATCATTCATTACCTTTTTACACCATTATTATTCACTGGACTCTGTTTTATATATGTATGTAGGTGATCAAGTGCAAGACTAGACTTAGTGGCGTTGAGCTGAACTCTGTTTTTTGTCAAGCTAGCCTTTATGCCTCACTTTGAGGTTCTGACCGAGTCGAGCTTTACATGGGTGGTTTAGAATTCACCCTTTTATATTTGTGAACCAGTGTTATGAATGTGTTTAAGACTGGTTTGTTATTGGGACTTAATCCCTAAGTTATGTTTTTGTTTTTGTACTTAATCTTGACGTGGACTTATGTGTATGTATATATAAAGGGTTGTTTTGTTCATTTAAGTCTTTACACCTCATTAGACATTATAATTTATTATTTAAGACTTCCGCCAGCCCCTAGTATTGTATTACTGTTAAGCACGCCTTTGGTAATCTCGAATTACTAGCCGGTCACCTCTCTAATCCATTGGGGAGGGGGTTAGGTCATGACAAAAATAAAAAGAGTTGAACCTTGTTCTACCCTTACTTGTGTTTTCCCTTAATCGGTGCAAAACTATCTTTCATAACTTCTAAAGGCATACCTTCAATCCAAATTTCTGAGTTTAATATACATTATTTAGCATGTTTTCATTAGAATAAAAGTGAAAAATTATCCATGGTCACACCATATCTCGACCAATTTGTAGTGGTGTTCATTGACAATATTCTAATATATTCAAGGTCTGAAGAGGAGCATAAACAACATTTGAGGATTGTTCTTCAAGTCCTTAGAGATAACTAGCTATACACCAAAGCAAGTAAATGTGAGTTCTGGTTAAAAGAAGTAAATTTTTTGGGACATCTAGTATTTGAGAAAGGGATTGCAGTAGACTCAACCAAGGTAAAAGCAGACTTGGATTAAAAGCAACCAAAGACTGTGTCGGAAATCTGTAGTTTCTTAGGATTGGTTGGGTACTACCAAAGGTTCATTCAAGATTTCTCTAAATTAGCCAAGCGATGACACATTTGACATAGGAAGGAGTAAAGTAAGAATGGAATGGAGCTTCTTGAAAGTGTTTCCAAGAGTTGAAGACGAGATTAACCAGCACATTGTAGACACCCCATTTTTGACCGTCCTAAAGACTTGGATGTCATCGTTTGAGTGCTCGATAATTGCACATGTTCGCGCTCATTTGGAGTCCCCCAGGTTTTCGGCTGCGCGCTTTGCCTCTAGTCTCTGAACTCTCTTGGTTTTGTGCTTGTTTTAAGCCAACTCTTGGTCCCCCCCCCTTTTTCCTGGAGGGAGAAATAGTGGTGTAGACCACTTTTCTCCCATGTTGACCAGTTTTCTTCCTTGTCAGCCACTTTAGGTGGTCGATTGATTAGGGTGGGTGGTTGGTCAACCACTTCAAGTGGTCTGCAGCATGCCACCACCTTCTCCTCTTTTACGAGACCCCCTTTTTGCCTTGTCGACTAGCTTTTTCCCTTGTCGACCACCTGGGGTGGTCAGTCGACTAGGTGGGGTGGTCGGTCGACCACTTTGAGTGGTCGTGGCCATTCACTTTCTGAGATATTTTGGTGCAGTGCGATTGTTGGGCATAGAATGCATCCTCCCTGCGTGTGGGGAGGGATTCAAGCAAGCTTTGGCTTGCATATTCTATATAAGGAGCTTTCTCCCTTTCAAGGATTCGAAAAAATTTAGAGACAAAAATTGACTCTCTCTCTAGAATTCTCTCTCTCTCTCTCTCTCTCTATATTGTGCTCTATAGTGCTTGGAAGTGAGCTTTCTTCATACTTTTGCACATAACCTCTTAGCCAAACACTCTTACCTTGTTGCTGAGGTGCTTGAGGGTCTTGTGGGAACTTTAAAAGGCTGGTTTTTGGCTCAAGAATGTGCTGTTGTTGCTGTGCTTTGAAGGTAATCCCATTTTCCCTTTTAAAGCTTTGTTTTGGTTACTCTCTTAGGCACCCTTGGATGCTATTTTAGGCAGCTTTCAACTGCAAAAGTTCTATTTTAAGTGTTTAAAATGGTTGTTTAAGGCCTAGTTTGAGTTAGGGTAGTTTACCTTTGGTGGCTTGTTTTGCTTTGCTTTGTGCCATCTCTTAAGGCCTTTGGGATCATCTCTTTTGGCCTTCTTACCCTGAAACTCAGAGGAATTTGATTGGTGGAAAAATTTGAGGTCCCGAATGGGTGGGGGTGGTCCCCCATCCTCTTCTCTTGTTTGCATGTGTTGATAGCCCATCAAAAGAGCATGTTTTTCTATTTCTTAGTGGCTTTGTTTAGGCTTATTTTTGTGACTTTTTAGACCTTCTATAATCTGTTTTTGGCTGTCTTGGTCACCTCTTGCATGCTTCTTGTACTTGAAGTGTAATCCTACTTGTAGCCTTGCAAAGTAGCATGTCTTTGGGCCTTGAATTTGCTTAGTTCAAGCATGTTTTTAGCCATTATTTGCCATGTCATAACTCTATTTTGGGTTGGTTTGGTTGCCTCTTGCATGCTCCTTGCACTTGTAGTGCAATTTTGTTCACTAGCCTAGTGTATTCGGTGTTTTAGCCTATTGATCTAGCTTGTGTATGCTTTACTCCAGCACATTTTTGGCTATGTTTTAGCATGCTTTAGGTCTGATTTGAATGGTTTTGGTCATACATGCTTGGCTTTGCATTTATAGTGTATTTGGCTTTGCTAGCCTTGCACTTTGAGACCTCTAGCATGTCATATTTGAGCTTTTTGCATGGAATAGCATCATTTGGCACGTTATTTTAGACCATATACCTCTGCCATATTCTTGCATTTATCGCCCTTTTGTTGTGTTTGAGGTTTGGGCCTTATGCTTTGCTTGTGAGCCAACTTGCATGCATGTTTGTATAAACTTTTGGGCTATCATTTCAGCATGTTCCGGCCTCTGTTTTGGCATGTTTTAGGTCTATCCATAGCTGGTTTGACCATTTGTGCTTGATATTGCATGCCTCTTGTGTGATGCTTTTCACTAGCCTTAGTGTTTTTGGCCTTTAACATGTCTTGCATGATTTAGCGTCTTTAGCATGTCATTTTAGTGTTGAAATATATGCTATTGCATTCCACCAATTTACGCTTTCAAAACTAGAGGACTCTCACTTTTGGACTTAACCGATTAAAGGACTAATTGGTAATCTAAAATGTGTAAACAAAATGAATCAAGTAAAACGTGGTCAGGATAAGCATGTTGTTTGTATTGCATGTGTTTGGATCGAGCGTTAATCCAAACACGAGAAATGTGGGATGTTTCATACTCATAGTGATGAAAGCGTGTCACATTTCTCGATCGTAAACATATGATTGTGCATGATAGGGTGGTGGCTTTTGAGTCTTATGTGTGCATTCATTGAGTTTTGCATAAGCTTGATCCTTTAGCCACCATGCATTGAAAATGCTTGGTTGTTGGTCGAGTCAAGTGCCATACTCAAAAGAGCTTGAGATATGATAAGAAGTGTGGAAATGCATACATTTCCTTGCAAATACACTATCTTGCCTTTGTCTGTGCTCTGTTGCAGCAACAGGAGGAATTTCAGCCCTCAAGGTGTTCTTGAGATCAGAAAGAAGCAATTTGGAAATCGGTGTAATTTTCAAAGATTCAAAAGAGTGTAAGCAGGCGTCTTGAGGCAAGGCGGTAGATTTCCGGGAGGACGCAATCGAGCATGCATATCTCCCTCGCTGGCAAGGCCATTTATCACTTTTGTTAGCTAGTTGTAATTAATTACTTGTGCTGTAATTAATTTAGCTTAGTGATTTGTAATATTCTAAATAGCCTAGATTAGCTAGTTATTCAATTGTGTTGTAATTAATTAGCTAGAATAGTTAGTTAGTTAGTTGGCTTGTAATAGTTAGCTTAATTAGCATAGCTAGTTAGCTTTCATTCTATTTGGACCCTCCGTCGAGAAGGCAAATGTTGTAATAAGTGTGCGAGTGTGTGTGAATGTCTTCCAACTCCACGTCTTTCTCCCTTTTACTTATTAAGCTTTTGATGGTTAGTTCGGAATATTTCAATTAGTATACCTTATGCTTTGCATGTTTGCATCATTCATTTGTCTTGTATGTCTGCAGACTCGGCATCATTCAAACCGCATTGTATTTCAATACACTTCTTTAAATACATGTATCAAATGTCGCATTCATATGCCATCTTAGATAGCCAAGCCCATTTAGTTGCATTTTGCATGTGTTGCATTAGGCACTTAACATAGTTAGGATCATGCATTGATTTCTAACTAGTTGTTGTTTATTTCGAGTCGTTGTAAGTGTTTATGCTTTAGCATCTTTGCATATGTGTAAGTATTTGCCATGATAGTATGCTTGCCGAGGCTACGATGTAAGTGATTAACTACATGAATGCCTGCGGATGAAGGCTTCATTGCTTGAATTGGAACAATTCATCAAAATGTGCATTTTAAGCCCACTTGTTTGTGGCAAATCATGTTTTAAGCCCACTTGAGGGTGGCAAATTCACATTTTAGCCTACTTGAGGGTAGCAACTTCAAACCATTTTTGAAAAACAAACATGAAATGTTTTGTTCCAAATTAGTGATTTAGTCTATACTTGTATCTTTGTCGCATCACATAGTAATTATAGATTAATAACGAAATAAGAACGCATGTGTTTATAAAGAACATATCATGATTAGTAGAGGCCGATCTTTGATCGCGAGTGGAAATGCTCATTTCAAGACCTTCCTCTTGTACCCAAGTTCGAGCGAGGCAACTTTGGTGATAGCGGACACGTGGCCTTAGACACGAGTTAGGGTTTCCTAAATTTCCCAAAATAAAATATTTAGGTGGCAACTTTGAAATCGCAAGGTCCATGTTTGATGCTTTTTGATTAAAATCGATTTTCCAAAAGCGATGTGCGGATTTGGACTCTTTAGCGATTTATCGGTCTTACATTTCACTTTGTGAGATTAGATTGAGAAGCGTCATAGGAGTCCAAAGCGTAGTAACTAGAACACAATCCGCGCCCTTTAAGAAAGGCGGCCTTGAGCAGTTTGAGCAGTCTACACACACCAATATTAATCATTCCGGAACGAGATGTAAGGTACACCGTGTATTGTGATGCATCTAAGAAAGGGTTAGGTTGCGTACTCATGCATAATAGAAATGTAGTAGCCTACGGTTCCAGGCAATTGTAGCCGCATGAGAGAAATTATCCAACTCATGACTTAGAATTGACAGTCGTGGTTTTTGCCCTAAAACAATGGCGGCATTACTTGAATGGAGAACAGTTTGAGATTTTCACATATCACAAGAGTTTGAAGTATCAGTTTACACAGAAGGACCTAAACTTGAGGTAGAGACGATGGAAGGAGTATCTCGAAGATTATTAGTTTACTTTCTCATATTGCGCTGAGTCGCAAGAGTATGAGAATGATAACTAGATTGGCAGTAAAAGAGTGGGATATGATTAAAACTCTCTAAGAAATATGTCATGACCCAAACCCGCTCCTAAAAGTTTGGTTCATGACCGGCCCGTACATAGGCCTCAAACAAAATTTAGAATAATATTTAAACGCATACGGGGCCTTAAGCGGAAGCAATGCGAATAAAAGACAACATCCATTGAGATTGTGCATACATGATGGTTTAATTAGATTTAAGCATTTAAATACATTCTTAGAGTTACACATACAATCACAGAATTTATATAGATCTCATACATACTTACATAAGACTTAATAATTTATATGACTCCCAACACAAATTAAGGCCTCAACACGGAGGCATACCCCAGGCGGCTTGGCAGACAGGTAGACCTCAATACCATTCTAGTGTCAATCTCCGATGGTTCACCTACATAAATATATATAAAAATGGGTGAGCAAGGTTACAAAATAATAACAATGTAAGGAGGTGAGTTAAGCGGGTATAGGCTTAAAGCGTAAACATGCATATCAAACTATACAGATCTTATTCATAATCATTTTTAAAAAATGGCCTCGAGACCTCTCGTATATGTAATAACCCAATACGATTAGTGCTAATTGGGACTTAATTATGTCTAATAATAATTGAGGGAAAGATCTGGAATTTATTTGCATGTGCATTGCATGACTTACGTGTTTTTATCTGTTCGGTGTCGGAATATCCGTTCGTGTTTTAGACTTTAAGCGCAAATTGGAAGCCTTATATTTTGGAATTAAGAAATTGATTAGTGTTTTGAACTCGTTAGATTTTATGTAAATTTATGGTAGGTTCAATTAAAATTCAATTTGAAATGTTTAAATCAGATTAAATAATATTTAAATAATGAATATAGTGTAATTACCATTATGCCATTGTTAGTGGGTCCTGTAGGCAACTTGTTTTGTGCTCCTTACACTTAAACAAAACATTCTTCTCAGCTAATTCCTTGCTCTAAACCGATTGTAGGAGAGAGTAGGAAAAACTTGATTCAATAAGTTCTAGCTTGGAATTGGAGGAAATTGTAGGCAACTTGGAAGAATTAAGCCCCTAGGCTTGGAATTGAAGGTTTAAGGTAGGAATTTATCCTCTTATTCATGTAATTGAACTAGCTCTTGCATATTTCTTGGCCTATTGAAGATAAAAGTCTAGATTTAGTTGGAAATGGTGGAATTAGGTAGTATATCATGCATGCATGTTTATACTCTTGCCATTTGAGGTTGTTTTCATCCCAACTTAACATGCATGTCTATATTTTTGTTAGAGTTCATGAATTCATCAAAATTCTGGGTTTAATGATGCCATGGATCATGATTTGAAGCTTTGAAATGCATTTGAATTCATGCATGTGGGATTACATTTTGTTCTTGAAAATGGGTTTGTAAATGGTGCTCAAATGGACTCACTTTTGGGCAATGATTTTATAAATTGGCTTTAAAACTTGTTGTACTATGAGTTTGAAATGTTTTCCTAGAATTTGGGCCCAAGAGGTTGAGTTTTTGGTTGAAGAATGCTTGGTTCGAACTTGGAAGACAAATTTGGAAATTCCAGATTTGGCTTCCTCGCTCGAGCGAAGGATTCCTCGCTCAAGCGAGCCCTTTGATTTTGCAAGCTCGCTCGAGCGAGCATCGAGCGACCATCGCGCGGAAAAAATCAGCATCGATATTTTCTTGTTTCATTAGACGCTTTCGGCGAAGGAACTCCCGCTCGAGCGAAACCTTTGATTTTGAAAGCTCGCTCGAGCGAGGCCTCTGTTTTCAGCAACTTTTGAAAAACATTTTCTAAGGCATTTTTACACCCCCATTCCATCCTAGGCATTCCTAGGCCATGATTTAGACTCCACACTGAGGTTAAGGGGTTAAGTACACACTTAGAATCATTGATGTAGGTTTGGTGCAATTTGAGTGCATATTTCAAAGTGTGTATCCGTCATGTGTTATGTAGGTCGCGTGCCCCAATCCGTTTGACCTTCTTGACTTCGTCTACTTGTATCAACGCCCACTGTGAGTAATAACTTTGTAAAGTTATGTTCAATGTTATGTATTTTCAGTATACTATGATACGAAATGACTGATTCTTGGAACAGCTATGATATGTTGGAAATGAATGAATGAATGTCCGTTTTTTGAAAAGTATGTGTGGCACCCTTAGTCGAGATGGCCCTCGCTTGGTAACAATACCGTGGCCTATGGCCCTTTCATGGGTAACAATCATGGCCTATGGCCCTCGCCGGTAACAATATCTGTGGCCTATGGCCTACCTCGGCCCTTGCAGGGTAATATCTAGTGGTTGCTTGCGCCCAAGATATAGACCTTTATGGTTGTTGCTACCAACTTTGTTGTGGTCTTTGGACCTACTTGTTGTGGTCTCTAGACCTACTTGATCGGATAGCTAACGGGTGTACCACATATGATCTTATGCAAAATCTGAGTTTGATTATGAATATGAGCATGTATCTGAATCTATTTCTGATTGGAAATCTGAATATGCATAAGACTCTATTTCTGATAAGACTGTGCTTCTGATATGAACTTTGATTTCTAACTCTGTGAGGGACATCATTCATTAAAATCTTTACTCTGTTATTATTCACTGGGCTTCCGCTCACAGTTTATTATATATATGTAGGTGAGCCGACACAAGACCCTGGCCAGAGTTGATGGCCCTCTGTTTTTGTTTTTGGTCAGCCACTTGTTGCGCCTCCCGAGGAGGTTCCGCCTGAAGCCTAACACTGTGGCAATTTTGTACTTCATGCTAGTCAGTGGTAGTGTTGTTGTAAAGTCGGATCTTGGGACGTACTTATGTAAATATTCTGTACATATTGGTGTACTTTGACTGGCATGCTATGTATATAAATAAGTTTTAAAATTTTCTGTCCCATGTATGTCATCACAGCTCATTGGACCTTGTTTACTTTACATTATTGCTTCCCCCTTAATATTTGTTAATGTCTTGAGGTAGTAGGTAGTCCACGGATTATTGGCGATTCGTCGCTAAACCTATAGGGCGGGTTTGGGTCGTGTGATATAACCTGAAGCGGCCTCGGGCCCATATATATCTGGAGCGGTAAGCCCGGATATAATCTGAGACGTATAAGCCCGGATATAATATAGAATGGTAAGCCCGGATAGAAGACAAAGCGGTGTGAGCAGCGGATATATCTGAATCATTGTAAGCCCGGATATATCTGGATCGGCTTTAAGCCCGGATGTGATCTGAGCGGCTTTAAGCCCGCAGATATCTGAGCGGCATTAAGCCCACGGATGTCTGAGCGGCTTTAAGCCCGGATATCAGCAGTTGGCCTCGGGCCATCATTAGCAAAGCAGAATGATTCGGATACACAAAGATATCATTATTTCATAATACACATATGTTCCATTTGTTCATCATGAATTGAGATAGTTAACTTGCGGATAACGAGCGTCAATATTAACTATTAACGATAAGCAAAAGCGTCTTTTCTGATACTATTACTCAATAGTGCACAAAGATTTTTCCATGGTTTATTACAAGTCGACATAGTTGTCTTGCGGATAACAGAACATTAATAATAACTATTAATAGAAGGCAAATGTATCACTGCATTAATTGGGACAGAACAATTAACATCATAACGGCCTCAGGCCCGCTTCTATTAATAGGGACAGAATGACCTTAGGTCCATACCAATGCCATTATTCAATCATATCCACTAATTTAAGCAAAGCACAATATTAATGGAATAGGCCATTCACAAATGACAATATATAAATCATAATCACAGAAAGTAAGTGAAACATATCGTTACACTACTATTACTCACAGTGATCGGCTCTCGGTAGTAATGGGACGGTGTCCTCGTCTTGACCTACAAGCACAGTACACAACACATAATATGAGATTAAAATCGATCCTTTACTTATTCTCTTTGATCATTCAATCAATTAGCCATGGTGGTACCAAGCTCATTATTCCTTAATAAGTTATAATCCATGTCTAAGAAAATAGGAGGAATCGATGGGAAATGGTTTAGGTGAAGAAATGGTACAAAACTGGTTGACAGAAAGTGAACAGTCGTCACTAATTTGGGCATAACTATTTCTGTATTTATAATTTGGGAGTGAGATGACCACCATTGGAAACTAGACTTCCGGGGCTTGATTTTAGGCTCAAGAATCACTCAAAACGAAGTCCGGAGGCAAAAGATATGCTTATTCAAAGTTGGTGAGCAGAGATGTCTCCCGTCGTGCAGGAAGCGAGCCGTACATGCGGGACAAGGTGCTTTTTTAGCAGAATCAATTTTTGGTGCTGAGGGGGGGGCTGCCGCACGTGTGGGAAGACCCACCGCACATTGACTCTGGGCATTTAGGTGACCAAAAATGGTATGAGCTCGACACTTGATTTTCCATTTTTAAGCTTGGTTTCAAACTCAAATCACCCAAAAACATGTAAAATTATCTAATAACATGATAAACTAACATCAATCAAGTGCAATTCCATTTTAAACAAATCAATCCTTGCCTCAAAATAGAAATTCAAGTCTTATCTTCTATATAATCAAACTTCTTTAATATATATCCTAAAATCATACACATACATCATACACATGGTTGATCTTCATACCAAAACTTGGTATTCCATGAATCATTCTTAAGATTGAACCCAATTCAAGAAAATTTAAGGAAATCAAGGTTCAATTCCTTGAGTTTAACTCATTTCATTCATAACCCAACACACTTGTTCATTTACATATTAATATTCCAAGTCCATCCTTGATTTCATGTAGTAGATGAATTATTTACAAAGATAATAGTTGAAGCCACATACCTTAACTTAATTCTTTGTTTTTCCCTTTAATCTCTTTAATTTTCCAAGCTTCCATGGATGATCTTCTTTCCTTCTCTTTCTCTCTCTCTCTCTCTCTCTCTCTCTCTCTCTCTCCCTTAGATATTTTGTTTGATTTCAAAATGATAAGCTCCCAACTCACATGGCCTATCCATATATGTATATATCACACACTTAAGCTTTTCACAATAAGGAGAGCCAAACACGCCCTTACGAATCGCACAAAATCAAATTTCAATTACACTTCCCAGATGACTCTAAAAACTATGCTGATCATAAATATGTCCTCTATTCTGATTTCTAAAGCCTCTAAGGCCTTCAATTTACAGTACAAAGTTAACCACCCATACGTACATTAACTAGTCAGACGAATTAATTTCCCAATTAATTTTCCCAATTAGTTCTAAAAATTCCCATTAACATATCCAAATACTCAATTTTGATTTCTGAACCCGTGAAGGTCGATGATTTAAATTTTAAAGCGTAACACAACAAATAATTCCTCAATTTGAACAGATATCATTAAATTAAAGTGCATTAACCCACAAGGCAATAAGGGTAATCTTTGATACGGATTTTGGGGTCGTTACAAAATCGGAGTTCAAATGAAGGTTCAAGAGGAGAAGGCATACCTTGGTGCATAAAACATGATACCTAAGTTAATAAGTGAAATCATGGAAGCTCAAGATCACGATCAAGAAGTAGTTTTCATCATGACACGCTTGGAATTAGGAGAGCCAGTGGCCAACTAGTCAATTCACTCGAATGGAAAATTGAGGTACCAAGGCAGGCTATTTGTGCCAAATAGTTACTTAAAGAAAGAATACTCAAGGAATTTCATCACTCGACATTTGCGGTACATCCAAGAGGGACTAAAATGTACAACAATTTGAAACGACAATATTGGTAGAGTAGTATGAAGAAGGATGTGGCTAAGTTGTGGCGAGATGCCTTACATGCCAACTGGTGAAAGCAGAACATCAGAAACTAAGAGGAATGTTGTAGCCTCTACTAATAGCTGAATGAAAGTGAGAACATGTAACAATGGACTTTGTGAGTAGGTTACTATAGGATGCCTTAGGGGTTACCCAGCGTGCCTGACAGTTCAAACTTCTAATCTCCTGATCTAATTTCACTAGTGCAATGTGAAAATAGAAGATGAGATCCAGATCTAGCAACTTTTGTAAAAAAACCCGTTTTATTGTAGATATTTGCTAAAAATGGACTACATCACCAGATCTCAGAGTCACCGCCTAATCTTTTGGAAAAATTAGGAAACCTGTGACTCATGCCAAAGGCCACTATCTGTCATAACCAAAGTGTCTCGACTCAGGAACTTAGGTATGAGGGGAGAAAGTCATTAATTGAGCACCCCCGCTCACCCGATCAAAAGATTGGCCTCTACTAAATCATGATGTGGTTTTTATGATCAATATATGTTCATATTTTGATTTATTAATAATGCTAATATTACTATCTAAGGCAATCAAGTATAGATTGTGTCACTAATTTTGTTTATGCTTTGATTTCATGCAATTTTTGGAAAAGCCCTTTTGTGTACAAACTCAAAAGCATAAGAATAAAATACATTCAATACAAGCAATACAACCTCCATCCTTGGCATTCATACAGATATTTCAATTAAGTACTTAGTCTCATGGTATAGCAATACACATGACAAGTAACATGCACTTACAGTATGCTAAAGCAAAGAAATGCTCATCTAGTACTCCGTGGTGAATCAAAAGAGAGTATTAAGGTATATGCATCATTCTATATATGGGTAAATAAATGCAATACATATATAACATGCACCTACAAGTCCGGATACTAAGATATGATATGGATATCATCTTAAGACATGAGGTAGCGCATATATTTAGCTCATAAATGATAAACTCCACAAATGCAAATGAGTCGGACTATAATGCATGAAAAGTGGACGTAATACATGGGTGTGATAAATAAAACATGATGCTATACAAAAAACATTTAAATAAAAGGGTTAGAAAGATGTAGGGTTGGAATATTATTACAACAGTTTGAATAAGAAGGGAGGGAAGAGAGAGAGAGAGAGATTGTTACAACAATTGAACAAATAATAAAAGAAAAGACGGAGGGTTGGAGAAACTATTACATCAATAAATGAATTTAGCCAAACTACTACTGAATCTAACAAAACATAATAAATAAACAAGATAATTTATTCAGTAGCTCCAAAATCACTTGGAAGAGCACTCCCCACAAACTATATGCTCTGTTCTTGGGAGGATCCTCCGGCTAGACACAAAATGGGCTGGCTGAACATGAACATTGCTAGTCGAACCCTTCTTCCAAGTAAGATTCAGGTTGGTGCAGAAAATCCAAAACAAAAGCCTAGGACCTTTTCTAAGGGGTGCTTATCCATTCTACCACTCCCACTCATGGAAATTACTTAAGGACGAGATAGATGGGCCTCAACCCTCAATCAAAAGCATAAACATATATATACAACATATATTTCACAACAAATTAAGGGGATTAAAGGGAGACCAAATTCAAGCATAAGAAATAGATGTAAACTTACATAATCTCTTTGTGAATAAGGGCAGGTTAATGCCCAAATCTATGCTATTAATTTGAGAGAGTAGATTAATGCACATCATTTATCAGTGGAAGCTTTGCTTTGAAAATAAGGGATTCATTAAAAGCTATTGGAAATTTTTTTTCTGTTCATGGAACAAGGGTGTTTCCACCCTTTCTATGTTCACAAATGATTGAGAAGAGATCTCAATGCTCTTGACATAAAATCTCTTATTTTACTTCCAAAATAATCAATAGAAGGAAATAACACAATCTTTTCAACATCAAATCCCAAGGATTATCCAAGTAATCCTATGAAACAACCCCTATCACTCATTAACATTGAGCATGGGTTGAGACACATGGAAATATGCTTAGATGATAAGATATGTGAAGAGAAGATGTGTAAGAAAAAAAATCTGTTCTACATATCAAACTTGTGAATGGATGGCTAATTTTTACTCCCAATCACATCCAAAAGGTTCCAAAATACACAATATCAATAGATTTTAGCTAGAAAGCAAGAAAAGAGAAAAACTATCAACTCAATAGTTGGTGGCTAATTTCTACTCCCAACCACATCTATGAGGACTTATTACATGATTACAACAACTGTACAATGAGAATAGAGTTAAAAATGAAAAAAAAAAAGTGGGAGAAAAATGGTTGGAAGTGTAATAATCTCACCTCATAAAGAGGATGAGTCTTTTAGTCTTACAAACTCCCTCTTGGTTCCCTTAAGATCCTCTAAATATGTCTTAAGATGTCCAAGAACCTCAGCAAGAAGCTTAGGGTTAAGCTTCAGCGGTGTTTAGTTGTTGAAAGTTGGAGGAGGCGGTGAGCGATAAAAGCGAGAGGAGGAGAGGTCTCAAGCCTTATATAAGCCTTGGGAAAAACTTTCAACCCTTTGAAATAAGCCACTAAACTCTATTTATAGAGCTTCAGGTGTAAATAGCTGAGATATTTGTGGAAAGTGTGTTGAACAAGCTGAAATTCCTGAAAATACTCTGTACTTGGATAATTCAGCTAGCCGTACCATTTGTTATTCAGCTGAATGTATTTTGAGCCGGCCATGAAATGTTGTCTAGCTAGTTGGAAAATACATCGTTGGATTAACAAGGTAAAGTTGGCACAAATTGAAAGGAAAAATAGGTATTTCAGAGGATTTCACCTCTTTTATTCATTCCAATTATGTTCGTTGCTTAGTTTGTTTGAAAGTAAATGACACTCTGGTTTGAGAAATAATGAACCTCAAGACATATTGGTAATGTTTGGAACTACAAGACCAAACTCATTTTGAAAAAGGTTTCCATTTGGTCAAAAAGAATTTTTGCCAAAACAAGTGTTTAGATGGTTTAAGGCTTAAACCTTAGACTTACTGCTGAGAGATCCATAGAACTAGCACATCTTGTTTTCATCATTGGGTACCCAAGAAAATGCACCCAAGTTTTAAAATTTGGTAAAACATGGGGTGTCTATAGTTGCCCTTCTTTAATATATCTCGTCGTCATTTAGTGACATGGTGAATGTCAAATCACGAAGATGACCCTTTTGATGAGGCTATAAGATTTGGGTAAGCAGACAAAATGCATTTAAAATTTGGTTAAACCGAGGGTTACCTCGTATCCCTTTTCAAGGAATCAAACTAGTGTAGTTTAGGGAAAAAATGCAAATGAAATGCAATTTGAGAATTGGACTTACCGCCATGTGAAGCAGTTGAACGAGGGTTGCCTACATATCCCTTTACAAGGAATCAAATTAGTGTAGTTCAAGAGCAAAATGCAAATGAAATGCAATTTGAGAATTGGATTTACATACCTTGAAACCAATTTTGGTTTGAAAGTTGGGCTTACTGATACACTGCCAGTTTGAAAATCAATTGTTTATGCAATGTAACAAGATACAACAGTGATAAAGCCGCAAAGATCTCACATAAAAGAGGCAAACGTCATGCAAACTACATAAAGCATGCAAACATCCATGGATAGAGTAAAGAATATTACGCATAATACAAGTATGCTCCACGAATGAAAGGAATGCAAAAACCACACACGTGCCACAACACAGGAAGGAAGAAAAGGATGGGCGCCGCCAAAGTCGCACCTGACCGGTAGTCACAGCGACAAAAAACTTCACAACACACCCCAAAACGTTGTCTGAGGGAGGAAAGGTGGTGTTAACCATCAACTGGAAAGGGATAGTATTAATCGAGGGTAGTGTTAACCATCAGCAGAAAGGAGATGGTATTATCAGGAGTTGAAGTTAAACTTGCCGTGACTAGCGGTCACAAGATAGCGAACTTCAATTACGATTGGTAATCAATAAAGGTGAATCCTAAACATTCCAAACCGCCACAATGTGAATGGAGGAAATGTGGTGTTAACTATTAACGAAAAAGAGGGCGTGCTTAGGGGTGGTGTTAACAATCAACTTAGAAGGGGATCGTATTAATCGAGCGGGGTATTAACCATCAACCCGAGAAGGAGATGGTATTAACCAAGGGTGGCTAACCAAAAACTTCACACGTGCAGAGGGTGATTGCAACAACAGAAGCATCCTATCGCTGAGGCAAATGCAGGAAAAACACAACACAATAGGGGCAAACATTTCCCTCATTGGAGCCACTAAATGACTGTATTTCAGAATATGATGGGGATAACAACTATTCTAAACATCTTCATCTCAATATACTGTTGATGATCGTTTAGCCAGATCATAAATTATCTGGCTGAATATATATTTAGCGATTAAACTTAGTTGGGCCATTTTAGGGACAAAACTGACTTTTCACATCTTTAAAAGTTTATAAAAGGTGTGACCATCCAGCTTCCATTCATTTTCATCTGAAAGCATCTCTCACACTCTCTCTAAAACCATTTCTAATCATTACGTATGGACAATGATGATTTCCTCTCCTTTCCTCTATATTCACCCATTGGTTTTAATGAACCAGATACTTTGGAGGACAGTGGTTCTCCCTCTGGGAACACTATGGAAGAAGTGATCTCCTTGGCCATAACAGAGAATGTGGACTTGGAGCTTGCCTATGCCACAACTTACGCAAGGAGGCATAGTCTAGAACGGGCTCGTGGTGGTAGCAGGAATCATAGACGGTCGGCAGGTCATGAGCTTGTTCAGAACTAGGCTCGTGGCAAGGAGAGTTACTATTGGCCAGGCCAAGCTTTAGATGAGGGACAAGGCCAAGGATGCGGGGGACAACGAAGACAAGGATGAGGTCCCTTGCCTCGAGTCCATTCCTCAACACTTCCTTGATTTCTTTGATGAGGTTAAATTCTTTAACACCGAAGGTGATCCTTTTCGAACTACTTGTATACATGTTCTTACGCTAACGGTTCTCACTTCTTCTTCTTTTGTAGGATGATGAGGTTGCTTCCCTTGAGGTGATTATCATCGATGGCGATGAGGATGGAGAATGATGAGCTTGATGGTTACTTGATGACCCTTCTTATAGTAGTGGTGACCTTGGTGATGATTCTAGCGATGGCGATGGTGGCGATGGAATTAGCACTCCGTTATCCTCAAGATATTGCTTCTTTGTTTAGTTCATGCCTTTGATCGATCTCGCTTTTGTTATCCTTTTAGCTTCTTATCCTTTGTATAGTTAGATGTATCTTTTTATCTTTGTGAAAAGAACATCTTTTGTAACCATTGTTTGTAATCAACTTTGTGGTTGTAGCTCATAAATATATATAACTACTTTTTGTAAATGGATGACCTTTGGCTCTCGTCTTGCTCCAAATTTGAACACACATTGTCATTCTGAGATCTACAACACATCACTTTCCCTTCTCTAGCTGAAACTAGATGCATTTATACATTGAAGCACATTGAATCACTCCAAGGAGATTTTCTAGATGTCAAACACAATTCTGTCCGGTCGGTCAAACATCAATTTGATCGAACTATTAGGGTGGCCCTCGGGGAAGATTTGAATTTTCAACCTTTAACTATTTATGAAAAAGGCTCGAATCCATTTGAAGGCTCTTTATAGCCACTCGAAACCTTTGTTGTGGGTGGCCTCATTACTCTCACTATATTCTTACAGCTGGGAATACTTTTCCTCCTCTTTCTCCTCATTCTCCTCTCAAGGTTGATTTCTCTCACTACCCAGACAACGATGACTTCTCTGATGATAGTTCCGGTGACGTTGTAGTTCTAGACTTAGACTTGGAGCATGCAAGAGCTCGTTCCAGAGGCCGTGGTGGCTGGCAAAGACTCATCTATAAAGGTAGAGATGAACCATGAGTCATCTCGAGAGAGATCAATAACAATGATGGAAGAAGGGTCTGAGGTCACGGTGAAGCCTACGAATGATCTGTGGGTTATGCTCGGGCTCAAGGTAATTTCTATAGACTCGATCAAGCGCTAGGACATAAGTATGGGTATGTCTAAGGCCCTCCACCTCTGGGTTTTTTCCTCCATACTTCCCAAACTTCTTGGAGGTTACTTCTTTGAATTTTTCATCTTTGTCCCATTTCTGGTTTAATACCACTATTTTTCATTCTTTTCGCATGGACACCTTTCTTAATTTCAAGATGAAGACGTGGAGCTACTCTAACCTCCTACTCCGGACTTCCCAATGTAAGTAACAATGACGGGGACACGATGAAAGTGATTTCTGATGCTGGGAAAGCCCCAATGACTGGGGTAATTCTAGTAGCGATGAAGACGCACTAGGAGGCCTCACATACCTTTCGGAGAACTGTAGCCTTGCCTCATCAGTTTAGACTAGCCTCGGCGGTGCCTTTTCTCTACTCTCAAAAAGAAAGGGCTCATTGTATAGTTTTGATAGCTTGAACTTGTGTATAATGAAACCCCTTTGTGAAATACCAACTGTAATGGGCTAGAGGCCCTTGTGAACCTCTTGTAAACCTCCCGTGTTTAATATAACACTTCTTATGTATAAATTGGAATCGACCATTGTTTAGTTGACTTTTTGAGTGCACACTAATCCTCTAAAATTGATTTGAACACTGTTTTCTCCTCCTAGATAGAAACAAAGACCATTTGAGCAAAACAAGACTCTACCTGTACAAAAGAACTATGCTGGTCCTCTTATTTGGCATGGGATACAAAATTGGTGGTGAACAAGAATTGGTCGATGGGTCATGTCGGGTTTTTCGGGGCGATTTCGACTTATCACCTCCGTCTGAGTATGATTAGATTGGTTATAAAGACCCACATGCAAATCAAATAGTTGATTATGTAATCGATTCCATGAATGAAACCCGTGAAACCAGGACTAGATAATACATAACACATGACAAATACACATAATGCTAAGGATGCCGCGAATACATTTAAGAAATTGGACAATCATTCATTCTAATCAGAAAATAACATTTCAGAAAATAAAGTTTAACGTATAATCAGAAAATACATATAATCAAACATATCTTTACAAAGTTGTCACTCATAGATAGATCTAGAAGCAGATCAGATAGGTTAGATAGATGATAGCACGTGACCTACACAAACACATAACATATACACATTGAAACACAATATCACTTCCTTGATCAAACTTGACTTCTCTTGTCTTTTTCTATCGAAGTAATCTGAAGTTCTACTTTGTTTATTCTTTCTTTATTCAAATGAATCATATTCTCATTTCACATATTCTTTCATTACTAAATCGTTCTTTTCCAAATAAACTGATTTCTTACTTGGCTTAATCAATTACTACTAAATCGGTGATTTATTCTTTAACCAACTAATTTATGTTGATTGTTAGCTTATTAATCTTCATTGAGTCATAATTCTTGCTTACAAATGTTTTGGAGGAGATGAGATGACAATATGAACAAAGTGTGATTTTTCAAAACATCTTTGAAAATAAGCTTGACCACTTGAGCCACCACTTGGTTGCTCGAGCGGTATATTATATCTGTAAAAATCTTTGGAAGCTCGTAATGTTAAACTCGAGCCATCAATTGGTCGCTCAAGCGATTAATGTAAATTTTTGGATTTTCTAGCTAGATTTAGTTTCAAATTTCATTTCAAGCTTAGATTCATGCATGACTTAATTTAAACATGTCATGTCATTAATAAATATGAACACATGACTAATTTCCAAATCTTAATACAAAAACCTTCTTAATTTGTCCAAATTGAAATTTAATTCATGTCCTTTATATCAAACCCAATTTCAAACTCATAAGTCCTAAAATATGAATTTAGCTTTCAAAATATAATTCAAAAACTTAGGTTTAAACATGGCTCGTCTAAAAATGTAGAACCTTTTAAATAATTAAGAAAACTTGATCATTTTTAAACCATTTACATCAAAACTCCTTTAATATAAAAATTATTCTCATTCTTCATAGACTCATAATTTTTCCAAAATTTAGTTCTTGCTTCATCAAGACATGGAATCAATTCTTAGAAATCTTTTATGCATGTACAATTAGAATATCAAAATTTGTAGAATTTTTTCATGCATGTAGGAATTAGACTCAAACCCATGTAAGATATTCAAAATCAAATCCAAAATAATTAGTTTCCATGACCATGAATATGCATGTAACCCATTTCAAGTTTAAAACCCAATTTCTTTCTAATTCCATGAATATAATCTCAAATCCTTCAAATCTTTTAAAAATTCATTAATGCATGTAAAGATGAAGTTCAAATTCATGAAAAATAACACAAATTAAACTCAATCGATAAATTTTCTAAATTAGTTTCTTAGTTCTTGACCTTAATTCTTTTCTTTTCTTTTCATTACATGTAAAATTTCTTACAATTGGATTCTATTTCTTCTTGATTTTCGAAACATGAAATTAAACATGTGAGCCATGAATTTTTTTGAAAACATGCAAGATATATGCTCGTATGTATGCAGGAACTTCAAAACCAAGTTCAAAAATGATGAAACATGAGACATACAACCATGGATATGAACTTAGTTTACTATTCATCAGCTTTTTGACATTTCTTAACAAATTTCATGTAATTAAACCCAATTACTTCATAAATTTAGATGATTCCTCTACAAGAATTAATGACTAAAATCTTACCTAGAGTCTTTAGCTTTAAGAGTTGTGGCCAAATCTTCAGCTTCTCCTACAATTCTTCTTCTCTTCACACTTACTCTCTCTAGAGTTGGTCTCTCTCTCTCTTTAAAGTGAACTCTTAGCACAAACAAATGAACAATTCATCTATAACTCACCAGCAAATAACATATACACACACAACACCTCTTGACACCACACAAGCATACATGCACACTTCTTTGAATTCAACACATCACTCATATGCATAAACACACATATTTCTTAGCACACTCACACCCACATACACCCTCAAATTCTAGACCATTCCACAATTCCATTTATGATTAAGATTGACTTAATAGGCAACACTTAGTCTTAATAAATCTTGATTAGCATATAATTTAATTAATCATAACTAATCACAAAACCCACATAATTTAATTAGTTTAATTGACTTCAATTAAAGCTCAATTAATTATATTTAAATTTATCAATCTGAATCAGCTTTTTAATCAAACCCCCAAAAAGCTCCAAATATCAAATTAAACTTATTACCATCATCAATTTTGGTTTCTCAAATCATTAAAACCTTCAATTTCAGATCAAACTCAAAATCTCTGTCAATAAATTACATACTCAAATTGGACACCTCATACGTAAATTTAATTTGTAATAATCATAATTCCCAATCCTCATGACTTAATTAACATAATTAACTCCCATTCAGACCCAATTAATCGAATCTTAATTTTACTAAACTGAATCAAATATTTAATTAAACTCCCATATGGTCTAATACTTACAATTAAACTGATTCAACTCATCAATTTTATCTTTTTAAGCCATTTAGGCTTTAAATTTCTACTTCCAAAATAAATCCTTAATCATATCATATACGAATTAGACTCCATAATTCTTATAAATCCCAAACTAATTCAAAATATTGGACAATTAAAACCTAAATCTCCTTAATTAATTGAATGCCAATTATTATACATAGTGGGGTCATCACAGTCTCTCCCATTTAGAAAGTTTGGTCCTTCAAACTTAAGGAACTTGTACCTGAAACCCAATCATATAGCTTTGTTTTATTTCATTTCTCTTTTCCAAGTAACTTCCTTACCATTTGATTTTCTCATCACAGGAGTTCAACTCATTTTTATTTATTTGTTGGTTAATAACCCAAATTGAAGTTTCATCACAGTCTCTATTATCATCAAAGGCCATTCAATAATGATCAATAACATGAGTGGATCTTGAAGTTGACCTCGTGTCATCATGACATACCTTATAACATGATAACATAAAACACACTAATCACATAACTCATATACCTTTATTTAGCTAACCACGTATCTTCTAATAATTCACATATTTCCAAATAACCCACATGTCTCCAAATAGTTGAGAATTGATCACAAATGATATTTATAACCCTTCTTAACTTCAAATAAGTCAAAGTACTTCTCTATTGACATGCTAGATTCTACAAATTGAATTTAATAATCAATGCATTACTAATAACAAATACAAGTTCTTGGTCTTTCAAGTCTATTGACAATAATAGTCGTAACATTATTCCTATGCAATTCGTAATCCATTATTTCCCAAAAGAACAGTCATTTAACCTTTATTGACCATGTCAAAGGGTTTTTTTGTTTTGTTTTGTTTTGTTTGTTTGCTTGTTTGTTTTTTTGTTTTTTGTTTTTAAAGTTATGCATATAATGTAGTATTTTCAAACAAAGTTTCACATGTCAATCTATAACAGAAATTTTCAGTTTATCACATAGTAATTATCTTAGTTTCCGATAGGTATCTTGTGTACGAATAAGAAAGGTAATTCTAAATTTGGAGTAGTTGGTCATGAACAGTTATTAAAACTTAACAGTTATATGGTTATTGACGAGTGCTCGGCGGTTTACTCTATCAATAACCTTATAACTGTTAAGTTTAAGTAGATGACGGGTTATGATGCTTAACTTATAGGGTGGTTTGGGTCGTGACTAATAACAAATACAAGCTCTTGTTCTCTGTTACAGACCACTCGAGCGATCAATCATATACAAATCAGAGTGGTGTTGATTAAACTTAGTTAAAATTAAGTGGATTTTAATTAAGTTAATTCATAAATTAGTAACTAAGTTAATTTATTCATTTAGTCAATTGAGAAGAAGTGTGTAGGGTCTTTTAATTTGTTGTATTGGAGTGTGTATGTGCACGTGTACATGGAATAAAAAAAAGAAATGTACTCTATTCATCTTGGCTGGAGAAGAGCCGAAAGAGAGAGAGAGAGAAGGAACTCAAGGCTTGCGAATTGAAGGAAGAACAAGGGAAAATAGAGTAAAATCAACCAAACATGCTAAAAGTAAAGTTTAAGGTATGAAATTTATGCTTGATTTTTGTAGAATCTTTGTATTACACTTGAAATTAAAGATGAGTTTGGAATCAACGTCATGTAATTGGAAGAAATTAAGACTAAATTGAAGAACATAAGCTAGGTTAATAAACATGGAAAATAATTTTAAGATTTTATTAGATTGAGTTTGATTTTGAACACTTTGATGTAATTGGGTTTTATGTTTGCATGCAGCATGAATTTTGAAGGAATTTAAGTCATTCAATTTTATACTATGAAAAAGAGAAAGAAAAAGTTTTGAAAACATTGAGTTCATGAAAAGAGTTTAATCATGGAGTTAAATGAGTTTCTGATTTAGCTTTGAAACCTAAAATTTCTCCTGAAAGGGGTGTGTAAATGTGTAGAGACCCTAATTTTTGTAATTACCATTAAATCCCTAACCTTGAGCTTATTTCAATAAAGCCCTTAAATTTTCGCTTAATTGTATTTTAAACCCTAGAATCGGAAAGCATCGCGAATTAACTTGAGTAAACCCTAATTGATCTCAGTAGATTAATAATCACCTTTAAAACCCTGGTATTAATTATTAGACCTTATATTTATAGATTAATTACTTTAAAATCTTAATTCCCGATAACGCCATTTTCACTCGGTTTCTCGCCTTTCTTTGCGCTTTAATTTAACGAGACCCAAATTTATTATTTTAACTGTTTTCTAATGTTAGTATATTAATAATAAATATCAAGGTTTCATAAATTTAGACTTGGTTATATATACTTCTATTTTATTTTATTCCAAACCTTAATTGTAATATTTTATTAATTAATGTACTTGTGCCTATTATTATATGTTTATAAATACAAATATCTCCTATATATATATATATATAAATTGACTGTTATTCACGAGAACTGAAATTTATTATAAGCTTTGCTTAATTATTGTTTTTGCTATATGTTATGATCATGCCGTTATTTTACTTGTGTATTTGGAATGGAAAATGGACAGGGTGTGTGTGTTTATTGGGCATTCTAAGCTCATGGCGTTTTATGCCAAGTGAAGGCGAGTTTTACACCAAGAATGGAATCCCTAAAAGCTTTGAGGAACCATGGCTGCCTTAGAGATTAGATTTTATATTTCCTGTATTTTGGATAATCTTTTTGTATCAAGAAACTGATTTGTATTTAAAGACTTGAAGAATTTTATCTATAACTATTATTAATATTTTCTTTTAGTGTAATTATTTGTATTGTGTGCTTAAAAATGTTATGTATCCACTAGTTAAACCCCGGTGTATCGTTGTATTATATTATCGATGTTTCCAAAATTTGGGACGTCACAAAATGCCTCCTAGGTGTGCTCAATTCGGTTCTTGGCATACTTCCACCACGGCCTGACCTCCCCTTTTAATTGATAGGCTGCTAATGCCCCCTGAAGCTCACCCTCATGAATGTCCAAGATCTCAAAAGATTTGACTACCTGTTCTAACCACTCATCTACTTTCATAAGGTCGGGCCCGCCACTAAACTCGGTGGGATTGGAACGGAAGAATTCCTTCTTCAGAAAAGTAGTTCTAGTCTCTCCTTCTATAGTCCTAGCCACTTGTTCGGCTCTTAATATGTCCATGTACTCTCTAAGAGCCCCTGTCATCTCTCAGGCCAAAGCCTCTATTGCATCTTAGACTGGTTGGACGGCCATAATCTTCTTAAGGAGGGATCTCTGTCGGAGCCGGAATATCTCGACAATCTTGACGAGGTGTACCATAGCCTCTACCATGTCCTGACATCCTATAAGAAATAGAGATAGAATTAAATTCGTGACTCACCTTTCCACACTTAGTCTCACCCGTCCCACATGCACTAGCATGAGACCATACATACATTTAAATCACATTAAGCAAACCACATAAGCACCTTGTCACATAGAGCACATACGAACCATCCCTTTAAGATATCAACAAGTTCCACAATGCTTAAAGATTTCCAAGTGGAAAAAGTATTGGTCAAGTGCCTTTCTAAAAGGACTTCAATGAGTGCAGTGAATCCAAGTTGTATCCTAGAAGTTTGATTCCATACACACATAGTCATATAAACACATAATCATGTTAAGAAATTAACATCCTTACCTAGCATGGCATACCCGTTATGCTGCTAGCCACTTCCCACGAGAACAAGGTATTCAAACCTGGCTAGCTCTAATACCAATTTATAACACCCCCAAATTATTAATCATAAAACATTACTCACAATATAATAAATGTTAATCCATTCATCACCAACCAACAACATTAATCCAGTACCCTCTTTCTCATTGAACTATTACTTCAAAAATACAAATTTCCCTGTTCAGTTCTTAGTTACATCAACATTAGCATAGTTCAAGAAGTTAGAGGAGTTAATACAAAATGTCGTAGTGGCTCACAAATATCAAGGCCATGCCTCGTTCCAACAAAATGGTCTCACAGCCCCAAAACAAGAATGCTTAGAGCTTCCACAAAATACATCAATGAGAGTTCACACTTCGGTCAACACAAAACTTCCACCTCCTTCTCATTGGGGCAGTGGCACATCACCAAGTCCTAAAATGTTAGATAGGAATGAGCTAGATGCCCATTAGAAAAACTTTTAACAAAGTATCTAGTTATTCAAAGATCCATATGGCATTATCATCACAACCCAAAACATATTTAATTCAACTATTAGTGTTATTATAAAAGGGAATGCAAGAATCCACTGTTTCCATAAAATTTGATAAATTCCAAACCGAGGGTAAAAAAGCCATTGAGTCTTTAAGGAGAGTCCCAATACATACATATAACTAGGTTTGTAACCAAAATATTACCACATTTGCCGACTATTAATACAGCTGGAAATGGATACCTAAAATCATCTGTTTTTCCACTTTTACCAACTTCTGTCTGGCGAGGACAGTGGACATCCAAAAATATTTCCCATATCCGTCCGGTGATAAGTTCAAGACAGGGCAATTGGGCACCTAAACTTTCCCGCGCGGGTACCAACACAACACAACCATTTTTCCAAAAACTGATTCTCTACCCGACTCACATGCTATTTACCTCCCCCCATAACAATTTTTCCGAAGTTTCCAAGTATTCATACATTCATTAAATTAAAAGTAATCTTTCACCATCCAAGCAATTATGGCAAAAATAAAGTGAGGATATCCAATATCTCAAGAAGATTTCAGATATACAATTCCCCATTCAAATACATCTTTATTATCGTAAGCCAATCATCAATCTAAAGAATTAAGAGTCAATTTCACTTTATTACATCATTTCTAAAATTTCAAAATTAGGGTTTTTATAAGATTTGGGCCTTTTTCCTCTCCAATATATATAATATTAATTTTCATCAAAAACTTCCATAATCCATGGCTAAAAGTAGAAATCTTAAGAAAATTATAGGGAAAATACTATTTTTGAAAGAAAAACTTCATTTTATAACTTCAGCATCCATCAACTCAACAATGTCATGGCAACACCACATAATCATTTCCAAATCAAAGAGATACAAAGTTAAAAGTAGTCCTACCTTAAATTTAAAGACCAAAAAGCTAGATTATCAACAAACTCTTCGCGAAATTCCAATCCAATCAGTAGAAAGCTTAGTCCTTACTTAAACTTCAACTTTATCAACCAATGGGTTTGTGAATCTAAGTAGAAATGGAAGATTTCTAGAGACAAGTAGCTAGGATTTTTGGAGCTAGAGAGAGAGGAAAGAAGAGAGAAAAGAATAAGTGAAGAAAATGATCTAAAAGTCACTTTTTAAGTGACTGATATCGCGCAGACCACTTGAGTGGTGAATGAGATTTCCCAGTATCTCTACCTGCAAAATGAGATATTGAGAACCCTCTCATCTTCACTAGAGTGACCACTTGTTCCCTCGACCTGCAAAACAAACTACTGGGAGCACCTCATCTCCGCTTGAGCAATCTTTCCACTGTTCCAGCAGTCACCTAAAACGAATTGTCACAATGAAAAACAGGTTAAAAGTGATTCAGACGGATTGACTGGTATGAGCCCAAAATTGGTATAGTGATCCATAAAGTTTTAGATCATGGTCCATCTTAGTGTATTTATTATTTTATGTAGCTATGTGGTATGGAGGTGCAATGCCTATTCCATGTTATTTGGGCTCCTTAATGGGAGGGCCTTATGATTGTTTTATTTAGGTCCGGTCCCCTCTCCTATCTTATTAGGGTTTATATATATTTATATATATATGGGTCAAAAGGTTGTCAACCCCATTAAAAGACAACATAAAGAATAGGAGAAGGAGGGGAAGAGTCGGTGTTAGGATTTTCCAATTGTGAAGACCATTTCTTAATATCTCATAGTGATGACGAGATTAAACGGTATATACTACAACAAAATCATAAATAGATCACATTTTTTATGTGTGATGTATGTTATTTAATCGCACGAAAGTGTGATCTTTGGGAGTGTGATTAAAAAGGGTCATTTTTAATCACACGTTTTGAGTGTTATTAAAAGATGATTTCATCACATGTTATGTGTGTAATAATAAATATTTAGATCACACTTCTTAAGTGTGATAATAAACATTTAGATCACACTTTTTATGCGTGATGTATAATTAATAAAACCTGTGATAATAAATATTTAGATCACATATTTTAAGCGTGATTAATATCTAATAAAACATGTGATTAATAATGAGATAAGATCACACGTTATATGCATTTCTCATCACAGTTAATGCGTGTGATAAAAAAAGGGTTCAATATATTTGAAGAATAATCAATATTATTTTTGTACGCATTTGAAGAATGTAATACACACTATATATTATCCTTTGAATCACAATCACATATTGAATGGAATAACATTATATTTCATAAATGAAAGTTGAATGTTCAAAAGTACATACAAAGGAATTAATAAAAAATAAAAATCAAAAAATTTAATTGTGATTTCATATATTAAAAAAATGAAAAAATTTAAAACACAAAGTTCTTGAATTCTTTGACCATATTTTGCATCTCTCCAAACAATTTCTGATCAAAAAAATGAAAGCACAAATTAATTCAGAGGCAAAATTTGCCTCTTCTTTAGAAATAATTTTAGGCTAAAGGCAAAATAAAGGCAAGAAATTCACAAAGATGTGTGTTTGGAAATAATTGAGATAATGTGGTTATTATGTTTACGCACTTTGACTATAAAATAATTTCTGGGTAGTGGCACATGTGAAAGAAGAATAAAAATTGGATAGCCTTTGATTAGAGATATCTCAACCCACAATAAAAAATAATCTAATAGAACAAGATATATCTCAAAATCTTCGAAAGTTGGGCTGGTTATCCATCCAAATATAATAATAAAGAAGGTAATCCAACCACAAATGAAAATGAATGAATCAGCTAGGCAACTCCAACACAATTAAGGTCAATATCAAATGAGGACCCAAATGACATACCCAATATAGTTATGGACCCTTGTCATGAAAACCAGCAACTAGCAATAAAACACCAAAAGGCCTTACACCACTACACAAGAAATAGAAAGGTAAGAAATTGCAAGAAAAATAATCATTTGCAAGAGCCAAGATCAAACCCATGGTATAAAGAAAACAATAGATGAGGAACAGAAAAAAGGTGCATGCACACACTCAACAACAAAAGCAAGTAAGGGAATGAAAAGAAAAAACACTCCAAAAATTTAGAGCTCCTAACACTTGACCCACAACAATGGACTCCCTTAACAAAAGTACCAGTATATTTAAGTACCTGCATATAAACACTTAGAATAAAAATATGGTAACTCACATCACTAGACCCACAACCTTACACACTCACACATATACCTAAATATATACTCACAAACACTCAACCCTCCATTCCTAAAGGTAGGCCAGCTTGTCAACTGGCACAACAAATAATTAGGCATAAAAATATCACTAAAAAGTGTCTGCTCCCACCACTCAACCCTCAATTTGTAAACTCACCACATTCAAACGAGAGATAATAAGCTCCAGCACTCAAAGAGTGTTTGAACCTACTACAAAGAAGGAAGAAACAATTAATAGATCAAATAGGGGTGCCTCTTTAAGGATTGCAACTGGAAGTCTCCATGTTGACGAAAAACCAGAGAATGAGAGAAATATAGATCAGACTTTTTATGGTTGATGATGCAACAGGCGATGAAAATATATATCTGCAAGCTTCACTGCATAGGTAATCGATGCTCCAAATTTTTTCTTTACTGTTGATCTTCAATCATAATAACAAAGACCAGTTCCAATAGTTCCACAAAAATAATCTTTATGCAACAAAATAAAGGTCAAAAGTAGTAATTATTAACTCCCTTTCTTTCCTCTCCAAATCTCTCATCCAAAAGAGTAATTTAGAAGAAGATACTGTTTTATTTTATTTTCTCTTCAAATCACCCCAGCCAAATGAAAAGGGGTTTAGCTCTAATATTATCATTGTAAGCTTAGCAATCATAGCAATAGAAGCAACTGCAAAAATAGGCTCCTTTTGTTTCTATTCACACACATCAAAAGGTTGATCACATAAATTTACTAACTAATGCATTGGCCTTAATGTAAGACGATATAATAAGCAAATTTTCGATGTAACAACAATTGTGTAACAAATCTTTGGTCTTTGACCTTTCCAAAGTAACCACAATCTCAGTTTTTTGCTCCTAAATATTATGAACTTGTTATCATGTTTGATCATTTAAGTAAAGTAATATTTGGATCTCGTAACAACTATACAATCTAATAATTGTCGATTTATCAATACGAGTATCTTGCAGAACATGACTTAATCTCAGAAGCACGAACACTTCAAAGAAGGTGGAATTTATCAATATAAGTATCTTGCAGAACATGACTTAACCTCAGAAGTACGAACACTTCTAAGAAAGTGACGTGTCCATGTTAGGCACATATTGGACAATCTTTTTTATGTGTTCATAATTTTTTTTCAAAAAAAAAAAAAATCTTAATATGTATTCGACACTCATTTTGCGACATGTCGGTCTCTTCCTAGGCTTGTCTATCACTAAAATATAAACACGAGATTAGCACTTCTTGTACATTTGCTAACATATGATATTCAAAATTAAAGAATTTGACATAAATATCTTGTACTCTTAAAAAATGTACAATTTTTAAGAATATGCAATGCATATAACAGCTGGAAAATAAAAAAGAAGTACAAGTAGATGGCAGGGGATAAGAAAATTTTGCAATTATATATGATTGTTAGATGCAAGATCTACTCACATATGTAACTATATAATATAATATCAACATACAATTGTTTGTGACATGCCCGAACCATGTGGGTAACATACATTTTAAAAAAATTCCATGTCGTATCGTGTCTATACTTCCTAGGTTAACCACATTCAAATATATATCATCCTCTTCGTTGGTAAGATTCTATGTTGAATTAGGAATGAATGAAAATTCAACTTGGAGCGATCCTTAATCAAAATTTGAATTAGAACCTCAGATCCCTGACAAAGGGCATGAATTCTATGCTGGCTAAATAGTAACATAAACTTCAACTTTTTTAAATGATTATCATCATCATAATCAATCCTATTATTCGTAACAAGATATTAGGCATTAATATAATTCTCTAATTATCCAGAATCGATCATACCAACATAGAATCAAAAAAAAAAAAGAGGCAAATCACGAACCTTGCGATCGACGAACTTGAGGAGTTTGATAGGGACGTCATGGAACTTATCGTAGACAGGGCCAACGACAGTCTTGATGGTGCCTTTGACGATGCCTTTGACAGTCTCAACACTAGGCTTCAGAGGCCCATAGCTGTCCTTGGCATAGTCATACAACCTCGCCAAGCACATCAAAACGTGAATTGTAGCAACTTGCACAAACTCCAAATACTTCAACCTTTCTTCTTCCTCTCTCTTACCCTAAACACAAACAACAATAACACAACATAATTAGAAATCTAATCAACAAAATCAAAAACATCGAAATTGAAATCGGTCAAATTGATAAGGAATTGAAGTTGAATTTAGGGATAATTGATCGTACCATTTGGGGTTGAATGTTTAGGAGATCTAATCCGGCCATGACTGTGAAGATGTTTTTAGAAAAAGTTACGATATATATATAGAGACAGAGAGACAAAGAGACGATTCCAGAGACTAGAGATATGGTTGTTTCATGGATAGCAAACTAAGAAAACTGAATTAGGGCTAATGAATCAGAAAATGAGGCAAAGAGAATTGGAAAGGAAGAGTCATGCTGTGATTAAAATATATATACACACATATATATATATATATAATGACATTTAATTGAAAAGTCACGTAAAAAGTAAATATAATCACATGTTAATTATAAAGTGTGATTAATATATATATATAATCACACTTAATTGAAAAGTGACATAAAATGTAAATATTATCACACTTAATCAAATCAAGTGTGATTAAAATATCCATCTAATTTTTTTTTATCACACTTCCAATAAAAGTGAGATATTTTCATTTGTCAGAGTGTGATCTTTAACTGTTTTTGTAGTAGTGATTTAAATCTATTTTAATTGTTTAGTTTAATCAAATTATTACAGTGTTTTAATTCCTAATATATAGATCCTGCAATTCTTACACATTGAATATATCCCAATCCAAATAAGGCAACGCCTAAAGACAATAGGGCCCAAAAGAGTGTTAGCCCAAAATGGATCCTAAGTTAGGGCGTAAGGTTCTGAGGATAAAAGATATTCTTCTAGAAGCAATATCATTACAGAGAGTAACAAGGATCGCTAGATTAAGTCCCAATCTAATTGATAAAAGTTAATAGCAAAAGAGCTACGGAATAGACTAAACCTAGCAGACAAGAGAGTCGTTTGATCATTCTCTATCCAATGATCATCATGCAATGCAACTTGGCCACTATGATCTAACATCATTTTCACTATCTGATGAGCATGGATCCGACGATCAATAACAAAAGCAAGTTAGCAACTTGCCCAAGTGACTTTGATAAGGGTAGAACCTTTTGATTAGAAGGAAATAGGCGATCACAATGAGAAAGTATCTATAAAAGGAAAGCCGATAAAGCACAAAGGACAGATGTAGACACCCAATTTTTGACCGACCTCAAGAATTGGACGTCATCGCCTGTGCATTCGATGATTATGACTGCATATGCTTGTTTTAGTGCCCGAAGTCCTCGGCGGAATGCCCTGTCTTTGTGCCTTTAAACCTTATCCATTCTATGCCTTGTTTTGGACCAAAACCTGAGTGCTTCAAAACTCAAGACCTTGGGACCTGCCGGCCATCAGTTTCTTTTTTCAGATATTTTGTTAACAGTTGTTCCAGCTATTACCACAATTGGCTGCATCTCCTTACACGTGTATGGAGGGATGTATCTCAGCCAAATGCATGTTTTTCTATATGTAGGGGGTCTCCTCCCCCATTTTTGAGGGTTAGAATTTTGAGAGCAAAAATTATCTCTCTCTCTCTCTCTCTCTCTCTCTTTTTCTCTCTCTCTCTTGCAAGTTTGTGCATAATAGCTTAGATACACCAGACTTTTGCCTACAGCTCCTTAACCAAAGTTGTTCATCTTTGAGCTGAGGTTCCTTGAGACCTTCTTGAAGCTCTAGAAGGTGGTTTTGGCTTAAATTGTTGTCTAAAATTGGTCTTTGCTTCAAAAGGTATAATACTTGCCTTTTAAACTTGCTTTGCATACTTGTTTTCTTATATTTTTCCACTAATTTTGGGCTGTTTTTAGGCTATAAAACTCTGTTTTTGTGGGCTATAATTTGTGGTTTTAGGCCATTTAAGGTTAGGGGGTGGTTCACCCTTCTTTCTTTCTTTCTTGTTTGTAAGGACTTTCCACCTTTGTTTACCACTTTCAAACCATCCTTTTTTGGACTTTTGAACATTGAATTTTAGAGTATTTTCAGTGGTGAAAATCATATTTTGAAGTCCAAATTAGGAGATGTTAGCCTTCCCTGCTTGTGCCTTGTTTGCTAGCCTAGATAACTCTATGTGCTAGCTTATTTTTCTAGCATTTTATAGCTCAATTCCAACATGTTTTAACCTCTTTTTTGGATTGTTTTTCCTCTATTTTTTGCCGGTTGTTGCATTTGAGTCTTGTTTTGCATGCTTCTAGTGTAGGTGTCCTCACAAGCTTGGTGTTTTAGGCCTTTAGACACCACTTGTTTGAGTTGATTGCATTGTTTTAGTGCATTTCTCACTTAATTTGACAAGCATAATCTCTGTAACCTCCCTTATTTCTTGACTCTTTGTTTGCTTTGAGGGTTGTTTCAACCTTAGGATTGTTTAAGCTTGAGATTGAGGTCCATGCTTAATGGTTTAATCCTCTTTTGGGGGGTTCATTATCAATGGCATGACACCTCTCTCTTGCCTTAGACTACCCCTTATTTGACACTTCCTTCTCTTTTAGAGGACTTAATTCACCAATGGACTTAATTGGTTAAAGAATGGAACGGTAATTAAAATAAGTAACCAAAAATGGAAACTAAAATTGTGCAAGTTAAGAATTTGGTTATGTTTCAGTGTGTTGAATCAGACGTTAATTGAACATAAGAAAAATTGGGAAATTTCATACTCAAAGCGACGAAATGTGCCAATTTTTCTAAGGTCACCATTTCCCTTGATTATGTATGATAGGGTGAAGGTTTGGAGTCTTGTTTGTGTATTTATTAACTTGTATACCTTGGTTCTTTAGCCATCATGTAATGAAATTGCCTGATTGATACCAAGTGTATCATTCATTTGAGCTTGTTTTGATGATAAGGAGGGATACATAGTACAAACAACCTGTAAGAATACCCTCTCTTTGCTCTGTTTGTTCTATGTTGCAACAAGAAATGGTGCATCATCAGTGGCTGGCTAACCATTGCTTCTGGCTGGTAGGCCATCATTATTGGACGGCAATCCCCTAGTGGTGGCCAGCCGGCCACCACTTCTGGCTTGCTGGCCACCAGTGATTTTTGAGCAGAATGTTTATAAAGCAAAGTAGAGTTGATCTATAAGAGGAAAACTAGTGCAAAGGTTGTGCAATAGAGGCTGTTAGGAGCAAATAGTAGACGTTCTTTGGATGGAAACCGAGCATGCATTGGGCCTCCCTCATTCCCGGGACCAGTTAATTAGTTTAATTAATCAGTTAGCCATAGAAAATTCATGTTTTAATTAATTAGTTAACTAGTTTAATTAGTTGCTTTGTAATTAATTAGTTAATATAGTAAGCTAATTAGCTTCGTATTGTACTTATTTAATTAGCTTAAAGTGGTTAATTAAATTAGTTCATTATTGTTATTTAATTAATTAGCTTAACATAATTAATTATTTAATTGTTGTACTATTTAATTAGCTTAGATAGCTAGCTTATTTATTCAAGTTTTGTAATAATTAGTTAAGTAGTTTAGCTTAGCTAGTTTATTCAATCAGACCCTCCTGCGCGAGGGCATCAATGTTGTAATAATGTGTATGTCTTCCAACCCCAAGTCTTTCTCCTTTTTATTTGTCCGCTTTTGATGGTTAGATTAAGGGCAACACGTTTCAATTAGCATATCGCAAGTTTTCATCCATTCATTTGTCTTGCATACATTGAGGCTCGGTTCATCATTCAAACTCGCATTGTCGTTTCTTACCTCGTTGAATACGTGTTTAAACGCATGCTATGAAATTGTTGCAAATAACATGTTAAGTAGCCGAGCCTATTTTAGTTGTATTATTGCATGTGTTGCATTAGCCATCTTGTATAGTTAGGTGTCATGCATGTTTTTCTAACTCTTTTGTTTTATCTTAGCTTGGAGTATTAAGTGAGTTTTTAGTGCTTTAGCGTACTTGCATGAGTGTGAGTGACTGTCATGACTAGCATGCTTACCATGAGGCTAAGTTCTTACTTGTTAAACTGTTTGAGTGCATGTGGATGAAGGCTTGTTGCTTGAATTGGAATGATTCAATAAATGTACGTTTAAGCCCACTTTGTCAAGTAGCAAATTCGCAAACTTTAAGCCCGCTTTGTTAAGCGGCAAAATCAAACCCTTTTCGAAAAGCAAACAGGAAATTGAATTGTTCCAATTCGAGCAAACTAGTCTATACCTTGTATGCGCGCATCACATAGTAAATGCTAGCCTAATAAACCAAAACAAGAGCATATAATGTTGATAAATATCATATCATGATTAGTAGAGGCTGATCTTTGATCGGGCGAGCGGGGGTGCTCAATTCATGACCTTCCCCTCTTATACCTAAGTTCCTGTAATAACCCGACCCTCGTATCTGTTTCTGGTACATTTTCGGTCCTTTATTCTGTGCATTTACTCGCTTCCTGTGAAATTTCATGTGAAATGAGGTTTAATTAAGCAAAACTTATGAACATTGATTTCTATCTATCTTAATAAGGAAGTATCTGTCACCATTATAATGTTTGAATCAGAAATTGGAAGCCTTAGAGACTTAATTAATTAGTGAAATTGATTTTACATTTGAGATTAGTGTAATTTATAGGTAATAATAGGCGTTTCTGTGAAATTTCAATTTGGGATGATTAAACGAATGATTTTTGTCCTATTCACATGCTATATATATCCTTGTATCAAAGCTCTTTAAACAAATGGACTTAGAACTTCATTCAAAATATCTCCTAGAGGAAGAGTTTAGAATAGAGAAGGGTTGAGAGCTAAGGAGGTAGATCATCAGAGAAGGTTGGGAATTTGAGAGATCTAGGCACAAGGTATGTAAATTTCACTTTAATTAACTCCTCTTCTTGTCTTGGGGTATGAATTTCTTGGGTGTTCAAGTAAGGTAAGAGGTGTGTTGTGGTGTGTGTATGTGTGACACTTATGGAATTGAAGAAGTATGATCATCATGTTGTAGTTGTGTTAATTTCAACCATAAGAGGGAAAATTACATACTCTTTGTGATTTTACATGCTTACATCTAATTATGTGAGAGATGAATTGTGTATGTATTGGAGAGAAACGAGTTGTGATGGAGAGAGAGTGAAGAAGATCAAATCCATGTACAAATGGTTGTATGTTTGTATCCTTATTTACATGCTTTTTGAACCATGATTTAGCAATTAAAAGATCCATCTTAAAGCCTTGCAAACACTCCCAAAAGAATGAGTTTTGTTGCAATTTTCGGACTGATTTCTTTGCCCAGACCGCCTGGCTGACCAGGCACCGCAGCGGGACATGAAGAAGAAAAAGGATTTTTCATTCTGCTTTTGGGCGCTCGAGCGGCCGGGTTCTTCCGCTCGAGCGGAATTGGGCCGCACGAGCGGCCAACCCTGTTTCAGCTTATACCTTGTAACTTTGAACAAGCATATGTTTTGCATCCGGACTCCATTTTGAGTGATTCTTGAGCCTAAAATCAAGCTCCGAAAGTTTAGTTTCCAATGGAGGTAGTCTCACCCCCAAATTATAAGTTCATAAATAGTTATACCCAAATTAGTGACGACTGTTCACTTTCTATTTACTGAGTTTGTACCGTTTCTTCGTCTGAACCTTTCTCCTATCGATTCCTCCTATCTTTTGAGGCATGGGTTATAACCTATGGAGCACTAATGAGTCTAGCACCACCATAGCTATTAAGTAAGGAATAAAAAGAGATGGGTTTTAATCTCATATTATGTGTTGTGCACTGTGTTTGTAGGTCGAGACAAGGACATCGTACCATTACTACCGGGAACCGATCACTGTAAGTAATAGTACTGTAATCACACATTTGATTACTGTTAATAATTCTTTTTATTAACGCTCTACGCTTCAGACGTAGTTATGTTAATATTATGTTGATTGGGAAACAGTGTGGACATTGAAAGATTTTTGTGAACATTGGTATGACTCTGAACCTACGCTGTATTCTGGCTATGGCTAATGATTATCGTGAATGTACCATCCTATGAATTACTCATGATTCTGCATAAGAATGGCATACAAACTATTAACACTGTGAAGTTGGTTAATAGAAAGGAATTGAGTATCAATAACATTGTTACGTGATTCATGTTATGATATGAACCGCTACGACCTATTGATGTAATGGTACATTTACCTTCGGACTATTGTTAATATTAATGTTCTGCTAATTACGAGACAAGTATGTCGACCTACAAAGAACCATGAGGAAATCTAAGTGCATCGCTGGATCATACGTTTTGTTTACTGTTGATAGTTAATGTTGACATTTCATTATCTGCAAGTTAGTGGTATTGGTTCATGACAAGCAAATGGGATGTATGTGCATTATGAAACTATGGTATCTACGTATCTCTGGAATGTGGTTCCCTTTTGCTACCAATTATCAGCAACGTTCTGTTAAACTTATATTACCGATGGTAATTCATGTGAATAATGGCAAGAATGTATGTACTTTCTATATGATTCTGAAGTTAATGCATTACGATGATTTACGGTATGGAACAAAGTCTTTGTCTAACTAAGTGCTACACTTTGGTGGGAGCCACCTCTAGAATCCATACGAGCCACCTCTTGAGTCCATACATATTTATTTCTAGGTCGCTAGGCCGTTCTGTTATTTCTGGGCCGTAAGGCCGTTCTGTTATTTCTGGACCGATAGGCCATTCTGTTATCTCAGGGCCGCTAGGTCGTTCTATTATTTCTGGGCCGATAGGCCGTTCTATTATTTCTGGGCCGATGGTCGTTCTGTGTATTATTGGGCTTAAAGCCACTCTGTGAAGGAAATTGGGCCCATGGCCGTTCTAGAAATGACTACATAATGTAATTAATCATATGCCTCCATAGTTATATGCTTTGTTATTTAAGTTAACCATTACATTATTTATGTGCTATTATTCACTGAGTTTTACTCACTCTGTATTTTGTTTGTTTCTGTAGGTAACCAACTGGAAAGCCAGTCCTAACCCTTGAGACTTGTCTATCTCTTGTCAACCTCAGTGTGTCCAAGCACTTAAGATGGAACCTGTGCATTTTGTAAAGCTTTAACTAGGTTTTCGGTTTATGCTTTGATTATGCATATGGTTGAATGTAAATAACCCCTTTCTTCTGTAGTATTTTTGTAAGAATGTGAATGACTGTAACTAAAGCTCGGATGTATGCTTCCTGTGTATTATCTACCTAATGTAATGTTTGCGGTCCTGGCATAATAGTGGTAGCTCAATGGATAATGTTTTATGTTATTTAATTTTATTAATGCTTCCGTCCAGGCCCCATATATTATGTATATCAGGTTAAGTGTCCGTTTCTGAATAAGTCATGCCCGAAACTTTTAGGGACGGGTTTGGGGCGTGACAAGTGGTATCAGAGCACGAGTTGTTATCTCACACACAAATCCATTGAGCCTTAGGATGTTTAGAAAAGACTTAGGCATCATGCATGACATCCTAAAAGCATATGAAAAGATCGATGGCAACGTAAAGTGCACTCTGTTAACGCTAACGATTATGACCCATTCCTATTATATATTCGTTGTGTATATTGTGATTGATTGTTATACAGAACATGACAGAAATAAGAATAGAGGATCTGGAGGATTCTACCCCCGCATGGTTAGACAGAAAGAAAAGGAAAGTTGTGCCATATGTAAAACGAATTACGGGAAAATAAAATAACACATAACTATGAGAATTCTCGTCTCTGTTTATTTTATCTGTGGATAATGCAAGACATGCAGGTGAGGTTAAAACCATAGAGTTGCACTGCGGAAGCGTGGTGAGGGATCGAGCTGATCGGTAAGATAATTTATATGCTAATGATTAAGTGGGAGGTGTGTTATTCGCTGTTATTTTGATAGGTATCTGTGGAAATGATGACAGCATAATTGTGCATTTTAGTACCTATTTGCTCTAAGTATGGAATATTTTTAAGACCAAAAGAAATGAGACATGTGATACTCTAACCTTTATGAATGATTATCCCTAGTTTCTGTACCAAGTATTATGTTTGTTTTGATGACATTCCTGGAAAGTCCTCACATGCTAGGGGACTCTAAGCCTATGTAGCATCATGTTTGTGAGAACTCGGCCATCGATGGTCTGGTGTACGGGTGCAGTTGTGAGATCTTTGCCATCGACGGTCTATGAACGGATGGCCCCCATCGACGGTCTGGTGTAGGGATGGGTTATGATTTGCCACTGACGGTTTGGTGTACGGGTGGGTTATGTTTCGCCATCGACGGTCTTGTACGGATGGTACCACCGATGGTCATGTATGGGTGGGTTATGTTTTGCCACCGACGGTTTTCCAGGTGGGTTGTCTAACCGATTCTGGGTCGGCCACCGACGGTTGTGAACGGGTGTGCTTCGATTCCGGGATGGTTATTCCCTTATTTTCTCCAGAATGTCATCTTTTGGTACTGTGTAGATGTTATTAACATCCAACAAGCTTTGAAAGACTTTGATTAATGAACTTGATTCATCCTATGTTTTGCTACAAGCTATGATATGTATCTGTAATCTGTTTTGTTATGTATAATCTGTAACCTGTAATTGGGATTCTCATAAAGAATAGTCTAAGGACATGAAGAATCCCACCTATGTTACATGTCTACTCACATGGCACCCGTAACAAAGATAGGTAGTTCTTGACTACTTTGGGATCTGATAATTTATCGCAAGAACGAAAACTCTACCTATGTGTGTTAATGATTTAAGATAGATAAATCATTTCTGTGTAAAATGCAAATATTGGATATTGTAAATTAGTCCTCTATTACATACTTGGAGCCTATAATGTGAACTGTTCTGCATGACATTGTGAACTCTGATAGGAACAAATGGAATTGGGAATATGCTATGATAATGTTTGGCTGAGGTTAAGCACCGGGCATTTACCTCTTATTGCAAGTTGATCTGATTTGACCGATATTCAAAGACGTGGTTATGAATTGATTTACGAGAAATTATTCTTTTGCTATATCATTGTCTATTGGGTTTTGACATTACAGAATCGGGATGAATGTGATAACTATGATTGTGGCATATTTAACAGGATCTATGATTTTAGAACTAAGATGCATGACTGGTGTTAACCACTATATTTCTAAATTGTGGATACGGAACAATGTGACTGATTTTATACCGTATAGTTAGAAAAGGAGAAGTTATATGACCAATAGAACCCTGAGGTGATGAAAAAAAATTTTGCTTAATAAAAATGGATGTGGTACCTTACCGTTATGACTGACTATGAAATACAATTCGAAATTTGATTTCTAACTCTATCTTTGAATGGCTCCCTTTGCTCGAAATGATGGTTGTCATATTTGTATCTATTGCTCAGACTTAAATTTATGACAGTATTATGTTGGTATGAATTTGTAAAAGCATATGATACTAGTTTGATATTATCATAACTGTTTAATTCGGAGTAGGGTTCATTTTGTGTTACTGCATTAAGAATAAAGCTATGAGGAATTCACGATGTATACTGTGATCTTTCTTTCTGTTGTACTGACTGTGTTAAGAACTATTACCTATCATTCTGAGCCAATATACTGGTATGACCCTGAAATGCTTATGGAACTAGGGAAATACTACGAACAAATTAAGAAGCTACAGATTACGTACTTAAGTGATTTAATTGTAACTATTGGAGTGAAGTATACCTTGTCAAATGGGCAGAATCTTGTGGTGGGCTCTAATATTTGATTTCGTTATGCATAATATGATCAAAATTGACCTATGCTATGGGAATATTTGAAGTATGTGTATAAGGGAATGGTTTATTTGTATTTTGCATGTGGGAATTAATATGATAGAACGTATTGTCAGGAAACGTATTGTGACTGTAAACTCTGCCACGGGGAATGATATACCCTGTATGTCCTGCCAGGGAGTCTTATAGCCTTATCTTATTCGACATATGATTTTCTGAAATAAAAGTATAAAGTTTTCCTTAAATGTGGATAGATCTCATAATTGTAAAAGAATATCGAATTAACCGCGAATTATTCAAACTGGGGAATTATATGAATCTCTATGTAACAACGCCCGCGGGGGAACTCGCTACAGCTCGGACTCGATTTTGTTGCGGTTCTCAATCTCGAACCAAAGAGTCCAAATCCGGCAAATCGTTTTGAAGGAAAACAGATTTTTTGAAAAGAAGTGCCAAACATGGTGCTTTGCGGATATGAGTCGCCACCTAAATATTTTAAAATGGGAAATTTAGGAAACCACGACTCGGTCTTAGAAAGGCCACGTGTCCGCTATCACCAAAGTTGGCTCGGGAACTTGGGTACGATTAGGGAAAGGTCACATCGTGAGCACCCTCTCGCCGATCAAAGACCGGCCTCTACTAACCATGATATCTGATTTTGAAAACATTGTATGCTCTTATTAGATTATTAGCCTAGGATTACTATGTGATGCTCATGACAAACAAGTATAAATGGGCCGTCTGAATGGAACAAAACATTTCATGTTTGTTTGTTTGAAAATGGTTTGCTACCCGCAGTAGGCTTAAAATGTAGATTTTGCCACAATCTAGTGGGCTTAACAAACAATTGACGAATTGCTCCAATTCGAGATAACTCAACCTCCACCCACAGGCATTCAAGGCGTTATATCACATAAGCACATAGCCTCATGGTAAGCATGCTATCATGGCAACACTCACACGATGCAAGGATGCTAAAGCATAAAACTTACCTAGTACTCCAAGCCAAAACAAAAGTGATTAGAAATCATGCATGATCCTAAAATATCTGAGAATGCCTAATGCAACACATGCAAAATGCAACTATAGCGAGGCTCGGCTATTCTAAACATGGTATATGGAATGCAACACTAACATGTATTCAACTTTAGAATTGAAATACAATGCAGTTTGCATGATGTGCCGAAACCGATGCATGTCTGAGATGAATGATGCAAACATCTTTGTCATCTTGTATGCTAATTGAAATATGCCCTATATCTAACCATTCAAAGCGGGTAAATAAAAGGGAGAAAGAAATGGGGTTGGAAGACATACATCACACTCACACACCCTTATTACATTTATGCCCTCGCAGAGGGTCGAATAAATAATATCTGAGACGAATAAAAGAATATACAGTCCGGAAATAAATATACAAATTCTAATTAATTAACAATTTAATTACAAAAGAATTAAAACTGGCGTGCAAGCCAGGGACTGCCTCGCTTCTGATAGATGATGTATGCTGGACTGCTTGGCGCGGAAATCCACTGGAATGCCCTGATTAGCCTCTGTTTGCAATATTTCTCGAAATGCGCGCTGGACTCCGAAAAGTTGATTGTTGATTTTCTTTGCAGAAGCGGGGAAAAGGGCATAGCAATGTATTTTCACACAAATATATGCATGCCTCGATCCTCGTACCACCAATCACGCATACCGATGCATGATGGCAGAGGAACCGGATTGCACAACTCAATATGGGGATGAATGCTACAACAAAACTTAACTCCCTCATGGGTAATCCGGAGTGTCGATGACTGGGGAATTGAGACACACTCGTCGCCGAGTCTGAGAATGTACCTCGTTTCCGTGCAATATGCATGATATGCATGAAATGCAACTAACATACAATCCTAGCATGCGATGCTATGAAAAAAGGGTAACCTCGAAATCGTGCTGCAGACGCATAAACCGAGGTAATGCATGAATGCAATCTAAGATACAACCTAGTATGCACAATCTTTGCGAAAATGAGATGAAAATGAAAGCGCCTCGAAAAGCGTGCGGCGAACGCATAAGCTGGCGATGGCATGAAATGCAAAGCGGATAAAGCGGAGTGCCTCGAAGTGCGTGCACGCGTAGCGCAAACCGAGGCGATGAAAAAAAATAGAAACCAGATACAATCGAAGTGCCTCGAAACGCGCACCCACAGGCACGCAAATCGAGGCGATGATGAAATGAGAAAATCGGATAAAACCGAAGTGCCTCGAAACGCGTGCCCACAGGCGCGCAAATCGAGGCAATGATGAAAGAATGAAAATCGGATAAAACCGAAGTGCCTCAAACGCAGCGTGCCTGGCGCGCCGTCGGCGACGATGAAATGAGAAAATCGGATAAAACCGAAGTGCCTCGAAACGCGTGCCCACAGGCGCGCAAATCGAGGCAATGATGAAATGAGAAAATCGGATAAAACCGAAGTGCCTCGAAACGCGTGCCCACAGGCGCGCAAATCGAGGCAATGATGAAAGAATGAAAATCGGATAAAACCGAAGTGCCTCGAAACGCGTGCCCACAGGCGCGCAAATCGAGGCGACGATGAAATGAGAAAATCGGATAAAACCGAAGTGCCTCGAAACGCGTGCCCACAGGCGCGCAAATCGAGGCAATGATGAAAGAATGAAAATCGGATAAAACCGAAGTGCCTCGAAACGCGTGCCTGGTAGCGCCGCAAATCGAGGCGACGATGAAATGAAAATCGGATAAAAGCGAAGTGCCTCGAAGCGCGTGCCTGGTAGCGCCGTCGAGCAATGATGAAATGAAAATCGGATAAAACCGAAGTGCCTCGAAGCGCGTGCCGCAGGCGCGCCGTCGAGGCGATGATGAAAGAATAAAAATCGGATAAAAGCGAAGTGCCTCGAAGCAGCGTGCCTGGTAGCGCCGCAAATCGGCGACGATGAAATGAAAATCGGATAAGCGAAGTGCCTCGAAAGCAGCGTGCCACGGTAGCGCCGCAAATCGAGCAATGATGAAAGAATGAAAATCGGATAAAACCGAAGTGCCTCGGCAGCGTGCCTGGTAGCGCCGTCGGCGATGATGAAATGCAATGAAGTGGCATACGGAATGTCGCGATGGGCTTACACCAACATGGGAGAGCCTCAGCTCACTCACGTAGGAGGCCGTCGGATAAAAACAAAGCTGCCTCGAAACGCGTGCCCGCGGACACGCAAATCGAGGCAATGATGTAGAAGCATGAAAATGCAAATTGGGCTTACGCCGACATGAGAGGGCCTCAACCACACTCACATAGGCTGCCGTCGGATAAAACAGGGGCGCCTCGAAAGGCGTGCACGCAACCCGAGGCAATGCAAAAATGATGCAAATGGCATAGGGAATGATATGTAAGCATGGCAATGGAATTTCAGCACCTAAATAAAGGGGAAAACAGCCCCGAAACAATTCGAAATAACACTCGAAGCATGCATTCATCCCGAAAATGTGAAATTAAGCCCCGAAATGGCCTATAGCCATGCTATACATGCAAAATATGATCATGGAAGCAAGAACAGTAGCAAGGCAGTCCCAAATATGGTATTTTTCAGTAACAAACTTGGCCAAAATGCAAGTAGGGATAGATCAACAATAGCATGCAAAATTAGTGGCCAAAAGAGAGGTATTGAGACAAGTGATATATGCAAACTCCAAATGGACAAACTTTCTTCTAAAACATTGAAGATGAGATAAAAATAAGCACAATTTTAGAAGATGACATCCTCAAAATCAGAATACAAACATGTTATAAAATCCATGCAAAGTAGGCTTCCAAATAGGCTATGTCATGAGACATGCAATGCACACACCAAATGACAAAACTTTCTTCATAAAATATGTAAAGGGGGTGAAAATAAGACCAAAACCAGTATGGGTCGAAGTCCCAAAAACAAACACAAATAGGTCAAAAATTGCATGCAAAAATGGCACACTTGATGGAATTTGAAGGAGGTGGTATATACAATGGCCAAATGAAGTTGAGCCCTTCTACAATGTTGTAGAGGGGCTCAAAATGAGCACAAAACCAGTATGGGTCGGACCCCTGAAAACAAAAGGAAATAGGCCTAAACTAGCATGCAAGATAATGGCATAAAGGCTAGGTATTGAAACAAGTATATCATAGGAGCATCAAATGAAGTTGAGCCCTTCTACAAAGTTGTAGAGGGGCTCAAAACAAGCACAAAATCAGTAGGGGTCGGAGCCCCAATTCTCAACCAATTGGAGTATAGAAATGAATCAAGAAAAAGCCCTAAAAGTTGGTTTTGAAGACTTACCCTTGAAGACTTGTCTTTCTTTGATTCTTGGCTTTGATTTGTAGCTTCTCAACCTCTGAAATTCACTTCCTAGCTGCTGGAATGGTAGTAGGGATGGTGAAGCTAGGTGTTGATGAAGAAGACCTAGAGACTTAGAAGCTTTTTGAGGTTTTGAGCTATGAAAATGGAGGAATTTGGAGAAGTGTTCTTGAGACAATTTTTCCAACCTTGAAGAAGGAGAGGAGGGCCCTTCAAATAGGCAAGAAATGGGGTGTAAAAGGGGGAGAAAGCACCCAATCTTTCCCTCGAAATATCCCCGGATGCCGGGATATCTTTGGAAGATATCCGGACACGGTGACAATTTGGAAAGCAAAGTGGCCGGCCAGTAAATTTAGTGGGAGGTGGCTCGGCCACCCTACTGTCGGCCGACCACCTACCATGGCCGGCCACCCCCAAAAAAATGAAGTCAATATTTGCTGGCCGACCACCATGCCAAGGTGTCCTTCCAAGTGTGTAGAATAAGGCCCCAGGGTCGGAATTTGGCAACACTGAACCATGAGTCACAACATAGAGCTTGAAGGAGAGGCCCAAAAATGAAACCAATAATTCTTTGGCCGACCACCATACCAAACTGTCCTCCTAGATGTGTGCAACAAGGTCCCAAGGCCGGAAATTGGCAACACTGAAGCAGGAGCCACAACATAGAGCTTGAATGAGAGGCCCAAAAATGAAACCCTGAATCTCTGGCCGACCACCAACCCTTAGGGTCCTCCTAGATGCCCTCATCAGATATGTAGCTTTGGTTGGAAGAAAATACCCCAAGGTGTTCAACATTGGCGGAAGTGAAAAAGCGGGCTCGGGAGCGAAATCAGCTATCTGGGATAATTGCTGGCTTCTCCCCCAGTGATCTTCTGATGTTGAAAGCAGAGGTACCGCCAAGTTTGAACAAAAACTAATGAGAAATGAACGCCGGAGCCAAAAGCGAGCAATTCGGGATCGAAAATGAGGCTGGTCTTGGGAAGTGGTATTCAGCGAAGTGGGTATCTGCGACCCAGTGTCGCCGGAATGACAAAACAGAGGTCCTGCCAAAAATCGAGAAAAGCGATAAAATGAATGCTCGGGACCAAAACCAGCGGTTAGGGTCCGAAAACCGATTCTGAGCACGAAAGTGGCATCTGACCACGAAGTGAGCATCGGGGCCCAGGGTTCCTCGAAATGTTAAAAGAGGTCTCCGCCAAAAACCGAGAAAGCGGATGCGAAATGAATGCTCGGGGCCCAAATCCATGATTCGAGGTCAAAATGGGTCGCCGAACGCAGTGGTGTTAATGCGAAGTGGGCATCGAGGGCCCCAGTGTTCCTCGGAACATTAAAAGCGAGGTCTCTGCCAAAACCGGAGAAGTCGGAGATGGTTGGGCGGTCCCAGGCGAGGCACCTGACTGACGGCTCAAACCGAACCGCCCGAAATGGGCAAAATGGCCTCTGACCCACGAAAAAGTAGCTCACGACCCACGGAGATAGTCTCTGAGACCACTCCCTTCCCTCGGGGAAAAGCAGAGAAAACCGAACTGGTTATCGCAAACCGAGACAAGGTAGAAGATGGTTCGGAAGTCCGGAGGCACGCGGCCGTGACTCTGGAACTTCTGAACAAGCACAGTATGCAACATCACCGAGTGCTCAACCGGTGACGTCTGAGTCTTAAGGCCGGTCAAAAATGGGGTGTCTCTGATTGCCCTCTTTGACGAACTTCGAAAGTCAAGAAGTGACGGAGTGAATGTCAAAGCCAGAGGACCCATTTTGACAAGGTCAAGACTTAGACAATCATACAAGATAAACAGAGATATGTGCCCGCAGGCAAGGGGGGGCGAGTATGCAAATGATATGCAAGAAGCCAGATGATCATGCAAGTGCAGCAAGCTGTAATGAAGCAAGTATTGACAAATAGATGCAACAGTTTTAAGCAAGAATGCAGAAGCGATAAAATGCGACTACATTTCATGCGGTTAGGAATGCGAGAATCATTCAATTCTCGTCGCGTCTCACACGGAGAATCGATACTGCGATTAAATGCAGTCGCATACCCTCAAATGAACCGTACATACAATATCGTGCCTGCAAAAGAGAGAAATCTAACAAGAACAATATGCTAACAACATACATTCAATGCGATTCCTATGATTCCAAAAGTCTGACACACACAGTGCCAGTGAACGAATGCAACACAACGCGAGAAGAGATAATGCGCGACAACGCACGTCCAAGCATAGAAGTATTGTACACCGAGAAATCATGCATGACAATGCAAATCATTCGTGAGAATGCAAATTATGAGCCAAATAACGTAAAACGAGCACAAATCAGGATGCCCATTTGTTGCACAATAACGAGCTGGAAAACGCGCATTCCGGCGACGGCAACTCGGTCGCGGCCTCCGATTTACATTCCGGAGAGGTCACAATATGTTTAAAAAGAATACGCTCCGATTTTGATGAATAAGGATGAGACACATGTCAATAATTGCAGTTAAAGTTTCAGCGGAGCAATTCGCGCCAGAAAGTGTGCTTTTCTTCAACTTTTTCGGGTCCCGGGAGCTCCAATTTTCCTCAAAATTTGCAGAGAGGTAGGGGAGGGAGGGGGGAAGATGGTCGGCCAGCCCATTGCCCTAGGAGAGGCCATCGGCCAGGGGGGAAAAAGGAGATGGCCGGCCAGCCAGGTTAGGTGGTCGGCCGGCCACTGCCCAAAAGCAGGGGCAAAATGGTCATTTTTCATGTTTCTATATATACACACCTCCATTCCACCCGAAATCACACCCAAAGTTGCAAAACTTCTTCCTCTTGCTCTCTAGACCATTTTCTCTCTCAGATCTGCATTTTATACGCGCCCCTCGGCCTCCCACGCAAGTTGTTTTTGCGAAATCTTTCAGGTTTAAGCACTTTGAAGCGACTAAATTTCGACTTTGGGGCTTCTCTTCTCATTTTCACCACTTGAGGTAATTTTGTTTCAATATTCGAAAAATTTTCCCGGGGGTTGACTTTTGTTGACTTTTCATTTCCCGAGAGTTGACTTTTGTTGACTTTTTCCAATTTTGGCCCATTTTGCTCATTTTTGCTCCTCTTTGCAGATTTCTCGCAATGGCAGGTCATTTCCCTCACGACGGAGGTTTTCCTGGTGCCGGAGATGATTTTGACTTTATGGTATTCCCCCCGAGGGTTCGCCCTTTCTTTCCGTCGATATGCTCCGTGGTTCATAGGCTTCAGCGGGCCACTTTCCGTCACTTCACCGATTTTAACGATCGGACGCAGGGATCTTCTTCTCTGAGAGCAGCACCTCTCTTATGACGCAGAGGTATTTTACTTTATTGTCCGCATCTTTCATGCATTTCATTCTCCTGCCATGCTTAGACATACAGTTTAGCTTATGACACAATACTTGCATCCTGAGCACGCGACTTAAACACTTGAATTTCATGAACACAGGGCACATTGAATAATTGTGAACGCCAAAGGCACCTTAGTTAGAGATTGAACACACGGCTCATACATTGATTCACCGAACACATAGCCTGAAGTTGAAAATGAGCACATAGCACATACTGACCAAGAGCAGAACACACAGTCCCAAAACTCAGATCTTCTGAACACACAGCCCAGTTGAAGCGAACACGCAGCCCACCGATTGAGAGTAGAACACTCAGCCCCAAACTTGAAGCGAACACACAGCCCACTGATGTTGAGTAGAACACACAGTCCCAATTTGAAGCGAACGCACAATTTAATCGATGTTGAGTAGAACACAAATCCCAATTTGAAGCGACACCCCTAATCGATGTTGAGTAGAACACACGATCCCAATTTGAAGCGAACGCAGCCCTTGATGTTGAGTAGAACACACATCCAATTTGAAGCGAACACACGACCTCGATGTTGAGTAGAACACACATCCCAATTTGAAGCGAACACACATTTCATCGATGTTGAGTAGAACACACAGTCCCAATTTGAAGCGAACACACAGCCCACTGATGTTGAGTAGAACACACAGTCCCAAACTCAGATGTACTGAAACTTTGAACACACAGCCCAAATACCAAATTTACTGAACACGCAGCCCGTTTTCACTTCATTTGCACATAGCTCATTTTCCCTTCATTTGCACACAGCTCATTTTCGCTTCATTTGCACACAGCTCATTTTCACTTCATTTGCTGATCCATGCGTTGATTCTAAATGCAGGTTCGTTCTCGCACAGTGCGAGGATATGGCTCCACCGCCGCGAGGGAGTGGTATTTTGAGCTTCCGGAAGCTGTCCGGGGATTGATTGACCTTGCGGGATTTGGGCCATTCTGCAGAGGGTTATCTCATTGCCAGATCAGTAGGACTTTATTTGCTGCCTTAGCAGAGAGATGGTGGGATACCACCAATTCTTTCCATTTCTCTGCGACTGGGGATATGACCATGACCCCGCTGGACTTTGCTATGATCACCGGCCTAGACATAGGCGGTGTATCCATTCCTTATGACGAGGATATGGGCCAGTGGGAGGCTGCCTGGATGCACTTATTGGGGACACACCCGTGAGAGACAGAGGTTCGGGAGAGTCCGATACTCTGGTTTCGCCCATTTCCGGCGGCCACAGATGGAGCCTGAGACTCCTGAGGAGGCGGAGCAGTATGCCCGCGGTTTCCTCATGTACCTCCTCGGCACCACCTTGTTCGCCGATAGAGGGAACATGGTAGGGTTATACTTACTGAGCGCTCTAGTGGACTTATCACAGGTTGGTCAGTATGATTGGGGCGGCGCTGGCCTGGCTACCCTGTACTGTTATATGAGCGCGGTCTCTCGCACACGAGGGGACTTACTCGGTGGCTACTGGAGAGCCTGGGAGGTACATTCCGTCCTCTTGATTTACATTTTGCTCCTCATTACTTGTTCACTGCACACACGGCGCACTTTGCATTCTGTATTCTGCCTTTAGCACTTTGTACTCACACTCTGCATTGCCTTTCTCAGCTGTGGGTGTATGTGTACTTCCCCACATTGGCTCCGGAGATGGAGGTGGTGGGACCTCCTATGACTCCATTTTCATTGATGTTTGAGGGCGAGCATCTGGCGAGGCCTCGAGAGACTCTCTCCTCTCTGCGACGATACTTTGATACTGTTCGAGCGACAGAGGTATTGCTTGAACTCTCAGTTCCTTTTATTTTTATCTTTGATCCGCTCTGATATCCGATTCGAGATTTGTACACTGGTTATCCACAGATCACCGCGGCCTTAAGCGATCTTGGCGACGAGCTCGAGACTCGATACCTGAGCGTCGAGTTGTTGTCGATATAGATTCCTGCCGAGGGACCGCGGTGGTTTGGTTCTCGGGAACGCTTTGTTGTCGAGATATGGGGCGATTCTCGAGAGCCTCTGCCGCCTCCGGACACCATCGCGATCGGCGATAGATTATCCTCCGAGGAGGTCGGCGAGATATGCAGGCGATGATGCTTTATTGCATCTTCTTGATGGGAGCTACGCCACCTACCGCCGTATATATCTGATGCCCCCCTTGACGGGAGTACGGGCTCCGGCACGGAGGCCCACTGGCGCACCATCTTCGAGTCGCGTCCATGCTACAGATATCCCTTCTTCTAGCAGGGCTGGCACATCCAGAGGTGGGGGCAGTTCGATCCCTCCGATCCCTCCGACTCTTGATCATCCAGGGTGGCCAGACATGCCGACCGAGTTGACGAACTGGCGATTTGGGACGCCTTACCAGATTCCGCTAGAGCCTCCTCTGCCTGATCACAGATATGTTAGAGACCCTGACTCGCCCCCGGTATGTTTCTCAGCTTTGATTTATCAGTCAGATATTTGAACATTGATTCCGTTACTGATAGTTTTGCATTTGTATTTGCAGCCTCCTGTTGAATATACGGACGGTACTTTCGGGATGCTACTAGCCACATTCGAGGGCATGATCCTTCGGAGGGAGACGCAGATGAGCATCGTGGGTGTAGAGGTACTCTTCATTTTCCCTGTACTAGCATGTTTCTGATGCTACTCTAGCTTTAGACCCTCTGCTGTATTGATAGACTGTGTAGAGCACATCTGACACACACCCTTCTCACATTCTGCATTTACACCTGCTTTTTATGCTTGAACTGATGTATTGCACTTTGCATCTTCAGATGCCTCCCATATATGCTTCGTCACGGGCCAGGCCGCCGGGGCCCTCTCAGAGAGGTCGAGGTGCTAGACCTACCCGAGGTACAGGGACTGGAGGAGCTGGGCCATCCAGGTCTCATCGAAGAGCTGGCGGAGCAGGGTCGTCTCGCAGACGCAGGGCACCCATCGTCGAGGATGACGAGGAGGAGATCGCAGATCATGTGTCAGAGGCATCCCCTGGAGAGGGAGGCCCTGGTCTTGGTTCCGAGCGGAGAAGCTGAGGGGGATCCGGAGGATGACAGCTCCGATCCAGATGGTGATGATGATGTAGAGATTATCCCGCAGAAAAGGATGAGGGGGCCTCCCCCTTCTCGCTCCCGAGGGCACTGATGTTATTTCCTGCTTTGTTCTACTTTTTAGCTAGTAGCTTGTAGCACTTTGCACATTGTTGGGCAGTTTTATTTTCTGTAAAACTTGTACCTTTATTGTTGTAAGACATGATGAAATGAAATAGCTTTTGAAAAGATGTTGTATTTGAAATTCTCAGCATCGCATCGCATTATTTTGCACAAAATGGAATTGAATGGAAATGCACCTCATGTATTTACCGGGTTAGGTAGGGAACCGGCGCAACAAAGTAAAACAAAACGACTCACTAAGAAATAAAACAGAATCTTAGCGAGTTTACAACTCGATAAACAAAGTACAATAATGTTAACGACTCAATAGACAAGACTTAACAAAATTGTGTAATCAAAAAGTAACAACTCAAAACGCAAAACGCGACAGCTCGACAAAACTTACAACTCAATAAGCAAAAACAACAACTCGATAAGCAAAAATATAACACGATGTACTTCGGATGGACTATCTGGATAATGGAGTGTATCCAAAATTGATAGGCCCGGATGCCTTCTTCCGCCGGGAGACAACCAGATTTGCAGGGAGTCCACTACTGCTATAGGTAATGTTTCCCACCCAAGCTCACTTGTATTTGCTTACATCACTGACCATCGGCTCGACTTTTCTCGCATAAAACCCTTATCTTACTTTTCTCTCGTCGCACATCTCTATTCTTTATTCTCTCATTTTCATCCCTCCCCGATATGGTTGACGGAGAAGTTGCAAGTTGTGGACTCTTGCCTGCCTATTCACCCGCGGCTACTTCTTTCAAAGAACGCCTAGTTAATGCTCTGATGAGAGTGGTGGTTCGAATGGATCGCAACTTGTCGCCAGATCGCATTGCATGGCGCCGCCCAGCTTAATCTTTTCGGCGATGAGCTACTGACATGTTCGAGATACCGGATCCGTCGACGGCTTGACTCATCAGATATTTTATTTCCCATTCCGTATTCGCGCCGTTCGGTCATATAAGTTGGGCCTAAGTTGGCATCTGAAGCTTCGGCTGCTCGGGAGGCGCGAGGACACCTGACTAGACTATGCCCCAGATTTATTGCTTTATTAGTACGTTCAAGTTTTCTTTATGAATGTAATAAAAAGCAATTTCAATTGTATGCAAGAGCAGAAGAACTCTGTTTCGAAATCAATGAAATTGAAGGTTGTGGTACTGAAAATTCTCCGCTTTTGGTCCAAAAATGGTCTTAGTTGCGAAAAGATTAATTTGAACAAAGTCAACTTTTATGAAAACTTTTCAAAACTATTTTCGATATGGATCAGAACTGGACACGCCTGAGATCTGTCACTGAGATGCACAACCCCGAATCCTAGCAACTGGAAAGTTGCCCCTAGTCTGAAAAAGGGCCTCAGCCATTCAATAGCAACGGAAAGTTGCCCCTAGTCTGGATGACATCGGAACACTCCATTGCAACGGAAAGTTGCCCCTAGTTTGCATAGCACTGTACCGGAGATCACAATAGATGCTGATGAATAAAGATGACTGAGATGATCAAAAATGGACAAAGTTGATCGGGGAAAAGATTATGGTGAACTTCAAGATGAAGGCGCCTCGTATCCCAAAGATGGGAATCAAGTCTTCGTAGTTCGGGCTCGAGTTCGCTCGAGTGTTTTTGCTCTCCTTTGCGCTCTAACTTTTGCCAAGGCCGCCCTTTGCGGGTTTTCACTTATGAGCTCGGTTTTATAATTTTCAAATTTTCTATGCTCGAAGTTTTGCCTAGGTCGCCTTTCGGTTTTCGCCCAGCGAGCCTCTCAAGGGTAGTATTTCTTCAACTTGTCCATATTGATCGGTTGGGAAAACTCCAAGCCATCTAGATCCATCGTAACCACAGCTCCACGACCATTGACTTGATGATGTAGGGACCACCAATTGGGTGCGAACTTGCCCTTGGGTCGTGGATGGGAGCTCGGTTGTCTTTGAGTACCAAATCTCCTTCTTTCAAGTTCTGGACTTAACCTTCTTGTTGAAAGCCAGGCGATTCTGCGTTGATAACCCTGAGCATTGGTGCATGCTTTCAATCTCCTTTCATCAAAGAGCATGAGTTCTTCAAATCTACTTTTCTTGCCAATCCGCTTGACTATCGGCATTCGCCAATACTGCAATGACGGACCTCAATCTCAATTGGTAGAACGGCCTCCATCCCATAGACTAATGAGTGCGAGTCGCCCATGAGAAGTTCTCGATCAGTCCTCAGAGCCCCATAGAACAAGCGGCAACTTATCGGCCACCTGTAGGTTTCCACCATCTTCGTAATATCGCTTGATATTCTTGTTGGCGGCCTCAAGCGCTCCGTTGGTTTGCGGCCGGTAAGTAGACGACTTATGAAAAGCCACGTTGTATTTCGCCAACAAGGCAATCCCCTCCTTCTTGAAGTGGAAACCATTGTCAGAAACTATTTCATTTGGGACTCCGTAGCGACAAATAATGTTGTTTCGATGAATTTTGCGATGTGAAGCTTTCAACCTGCGTAGATTGGGCCTCAACCCACTTCGTGAAATAATCTATCGCTACGAGGATGAACTCATGCCCGTTCGACCCCTTGAATGACTCCGATCACATCAATTCCCTAGATGTAAAAAGGCCATGGCGAAGTCATGTTGTGCAGCTTTTGACGCGGAATGTTCATGCGATTTGCATGAATCTGACATTTGTGGCATCGCCGAACAAAACCGATACAATCCTCCTCCATGGTGGACCAATAATAACCTTGCCTAAGGATCTTCCTAGCCAACATCACCCCATTCATATGTGCACCGCATTCACCCCCGTGGATGGCTTCCATCAGACGTTTGGACTCTTCAGCATCAACACACAGTTTATGCATTCCCAGATGACCTCTTCTATCTGATTTACCCCCGCAGATGATGAACTGGACTGACATTCTTCTGATTGCCCTCTTGTCTTTGGCATTTACCCCTGGCGGGTACGTTTCTATTTCCAAAAAGTTCCAGATGTCGTAATACCAGGGGTGTTCGTCCCGAACTTCATCTATGGTACAATCGACTCATAGGCGAAGCGAATTTCGTCGATAATGAGTGGGCGATTCGGACTCCGTGGGATGTCTATCATGGATGATAGAGTTGCTAAAGCGTCGTGAACTTGTTGTTCTCTCTTAGTAGATGAGTAAAACTTAACCTTTCAAACCGAGAATCGGCAAATCCAAGGTTTGGTGATACATCATCATATTTTCTTCTTTTACTTTCCGGTCTCCTTTAGCTTGAGACACAACAAGATTCGAATCTCCGATGGCGTCCGGTAGTCTTGCCCCTAATTCTAGAAATTTGCTTCCATGCCGACAATGCACGCCAGATACGCTTCGTTATTTGAGACTTTGAAACGGAGTTTGAAGGCTAGAGGATCTGAATTGTCGGGTGCTATCAGCAACACTCCTATCCCATACCCATGTTGATTTGACGCTCCGTCAAAGTACATTGTCCAACTTTCCTCGTCGATATGCAGAATTGCTTTATCTGGGAATAGGTACTCGACTGCTTCATCCCCCTCAACCGGATGGTCGGCAAGGAACTCTGCTACTGCTCTGCCCTTTACTGACTTGCGCGTCACATATGTGAGATCAAATTCGGAGAGCAAAAGCAACCAACGAGCTAGCCTACCCGTAAGCGCTGGTTTCTCGAAAAGATATTTGATGGGATCAAGTCGTGAAACCAACATTACAGAGTGAGCTAACAAGTAGTGCCGCAACTTCCTGGTAGCCCATACCAGAGCTAAGCAAGCCTTTTCGGTGGCGTATCTGGGGTTTCATACTCTAGCATTTTCTTGCTCAAATAATAGATGGCTTTCTCCACCTATCTTTTGATTCTTGCGCAAGCATCTGTTATCGTGGTCTCGATCAGCAGCAGTACAAAATCAACGGTTTCACGATTACGGTGGTGATAAAACGGGTGGGTTCTGTAGATATTCTTTAATCTGTTCAAATGCAGCTTGGCATCGGCCGTCCCATTGGAACTTCTTTCCTTTCTTCAGAAGACCAAAAAGTGGTTCACAAGTCAAGGTTAGTTTTGAAATAAACCGTCTTATGAATTGCACTTTACCCAGAAAGCCTCGCACCTCTTTTTCAGTCTTTGGTGGTGGCATTTCTAAGATGGCCTTGATTTTGGAAGGGTCGACCTCGATGCCCCTTTGTGTAATCAGAAATCCCAGCATTTTTCCCGCTGTAACACCAAACGTACATTTCTGAGGGTTTAGCCGCAACCTGAATTCCCTGATCCTTTGGAAAAACTTGCGCAAGGCGGTGTAGTGGCCCTCTCTTTCTTTGGACTTGACAATCATGTCGTCCACGTACACCTCAACCTCTTTGTGGATCATATCGTGTAATATTGTGGTCGCGGCCCGTTGATAAGTAGCCCCAGCGTTCTTCAACCCAAACGGCATGACCCGTGCGATATGTTCCACGGGGTGGTGAATGATCTTTCTCCGTCTCTGGTGCCATCACAACTGGTTGTAGCCAGAAGCCATCCATGAGCGAGGCGGTGCATGCCCTGTAGTAAGTCCACTAGCTCATCAATGTGTGGCAAGGAAAGTCGTCCTTCTGATGGCTCTGTTTAAATCCACAAGTCTCCACCGGATCTTGCCATCTTTCTTGACCGGCACTATGTTGGCCAACCAAGTGGGATATTCGATACTAGCGAAGCTGCGTCAATTTGTAGTGACCTCTTCTTTGATCTTGAGAGCCCAATCCGGCGGATCCTTGAGCTTCGCTTGATAGGGCGCCTCGGGGTCAAGGGGGATCCGATGCTGTACAATCTCAGGATCGATTCCAGGCATGTCTTCGTAGGACCACGCGAAAACATCTTTGAAATCTTTTAATAAAGCGACTAAGCGCTCGCGTTCCTCCGAAGACAACGTGGACCCGATCTGGACCAGCCGCGGGTCCTCCTCAGTACCAATATTCACAGAAATGATTTCATCCGTTAATGGCTTAACAAATCTCTCTTGCTCTTGCTCAATTAGGCGTTAAAACCGAGGAACTTCCCTCGTCGTTTTGATCAAAATTTTGAAAGTCGAATTAATGCAATAAATTAGGGGCATAGAAAAGTACTGAAACCACATTCACCTCATTCTCATTAAGTTCATCCAAATCGTCGATTCATCTACAACAGACTCAAATGAAAAGGAAAAAACGACTGGACAAGACTCGGCATCCGTTAACATCCCAGAGTACCAGACTTCGATCGGTGGAACGATTAGACTCGAAGACTTCGGTGGAATCAGATTCGGCTCACTACTGACCGGAATGGCGGATAAGAATCCTCCTCGTCTTGCCAAATGAGAGAGGTGCGATCGATCGTCCAAAATGGTCTGCTGGTTGGCCCGCAGTTTCATCTCAATCATGGAAACCGCGACGTTATTCCCCAAGCAATCTGGTCGATCGGAGGATCGAGAGGAGACATGCGATACCCCCATTTCCAATTCGGTGCCCTCGGGATCCTCTGCCGATTACGCTCAATCTCGGTTATTGGAGTGCATGCTCGCTCGGCAACGTCATCCCCGACAGTTGCGAGTCGAAGAAGATTTGAAACACTGCAGCGCTTCCTCCGCGTTCAACCATGGTTACGGGAAGCGCAAAATGGAAAATCTTCCCCCCGGACGAAGCGTCCGTTCGAGTACCAGATGGGCCTATGCATTAGATCAAAAGGCTTCCCACTGCCGCTCACAGCCTGCCGGCCATTTCCTTTCCTTTTCTTGCCCTTCTTTGGTGGGCAAATAACCCAATCAAGGTATGTGGATTATGTGGCACCGCCAGCGGCGACTCCTTTCTGCCGCTTCTTCCCAATCCCATCCCGGGATATGTTGTAGCTTATTCATGAGGTATACGGCTTGAGCCGACATACAAACCCTCATTCCTGACCATAATGTTTTGTACCACCCCTCGGCCAAAGTAAATCGATATAAACATGTCCTCCATGCCGTGTTCAATCTCCGGGTCGTGGAGATACCTCCGAGGAGGGATGGATTGATGAGTTCCCAAAAACAATGGCTACTCCTTTCCATAGGGGTATTTCACCATTTGATGCAAGTAGATGAAACGGCCTTCACCTGATGCAACCAGGGTCGCCCCAAAAGCATGTTGAAAGATGCAGGGACCTCCAAGACATGAAAATCTATTTCGTGTTGTCCAGGCCCAATCTTGGTTTGGATTTTCACTGTCCCCAGGACATCCCTGCTTGTATTATCATATGCTCTGATTACTTGAGTAGTCGGTGTGAAGTCCGCAGGCTTTAACCCAATTGCATACGCCGTTACGCAGACGGACATTGATAGCGGACCCGGTGTCAACCAGCACCACCGGAATCCATTTGTCCTTGCATTCTACAGAGATGTAGAGAGGTCTGTTATGATCCACGCCCTCAGGCGGCAATTCTTTGTCCGTAAAGGTCAATGCCGGGGAACCTCCTCCCAGGAAGACCAAACCAACTAGTTGTTCCGGCGTAGTTTCGATGGAAAGTTTCGCTCTGTCCATGGCGAGATAAGGCACTGCCGGTGCACCTCGAAGCCATAAGGTCCCCAAATGGAGATGTCTGCTTGTATTTTCTTTTTGCTTGATCTGACCTCTTCTTCCACTTGCTTCTCTTCTGTTTCTCTGCCTCCTTATCTTTCCCGATGCCTCGGGTTGATCAAGGTGTGGGGCTTGAAATACCGCCCACTTCTAGTCATATGGTCTACCTCCTCGAGGTACAGTCTTGTCCGGTTGGCCACTGCCATCTTAAATGCGTGTGGGCAAGATACAAGTCGTCATCTTCCACCACATTCCATTAGCGTCTAGCGAGCATCTGTCCGGTTACGGCTTGTTTGTGCTCTCGAATTTCATTCCTCATGCTCCTGGCATGTTCGGTCTTCGATGCCCGACACTCTCAACTTCCTCATGGTTCTTTGCTTTTCGGGCTCTCTCAGAGTCCCATCTCTTTTCTTGTTCCTCCAGCAACAACTGTGCGGTTCTCAAAATGTTTCGTTCTTGAGCGAAATTCTTCGTACCGGCGCTCTCCGGCAATGTAATCTGATCCTCGGCCCTTCCGGCCACAAATGGTACAATATCAGGCTGATCATCCAACCACCCGACGACTTCTGCTGACTCCTCATTTTCGAACCAGTTAATCGATGCATCCCCTGATTCCTGCTCGTAGAATTGAAGGTTGGCGAAGTCCTCTTCCACCGCAGTCAAATCATCCCCCGCTGATTCAAGCTTGTCCCCCCGGATCATACACAACTCAGCCTCTTAAGCAACCTCATACTCAATTTTAGGCGGCTCATTGACAAGATATATCCACTCGGATCATAAGCTCTGCCAGCTAAATTCTCAGATAGCTCCACCCCAGATTCAACTGTTTTGCTCTCCTCAGAAGCCTGCCCCGTTCCATCCTCGGTGGTCACCACCTTTGGCTCAGGTTGGGGTGTAGAGGTGTCCATCATGCACAAGTCCGCTATCGGGAGGATCACCTCGGCTTGGGTAGGTGGGAGGGTGATATAGATCTTGGGATCATATGAAGCGACCCGGTATGGATGAGGTTGACTCTTTTGGTGGATCTTGGTTGTGTTTGGGGAGTGGGTTGTTTGTGACGTTGGGTCCTTGGGGAGGTAGAATGATGTTTTTGTCAATGAGATCTTGAATCTCATGGCCTTGACTAACATTGGTCGGTGTCATGACCATCTTCTTTGGTGGTATTGGCAATATTTGGGTGGGTTATGGGGGAGTGGATTCGGTAGAGGCCTCGGTTCCAAGGGTTTCAGTGCCCCTTCGACTAGAACCCAGGGACTTTAGACAAAGACATATAGAGTGGGAAAAGGTTCGTTGACCCTGGGTTGGTATCTTGGGGCTTGATTCTTTGCTCCCGGAGGCATCGAGAAAAAGGTGTGGCAGCTGCGGACCTTGGTTGGGGAGAGGATTGGTGGTGACCATTCCGACCTCTGAAGTTCTTGTATTGGAGGAGCCACTGGACTGCATTGGTATTCGTTAAATGTTCTCGGGGTTGATCCCGATCATGGTCAAACAGACCTGTTTCAACGCATCCTCTATTTGCATCCCCATATCATGCGGTCTGCGAAAGTTGGGAAGGAACTACAATCATCTTCTTCATTAATGCCTTGGAGATTGCGCACAATCATCCGTATTTGGTCTCTGTCTGTTGGCCTTAAGGTCATCATCGATGCCTTCGCCTCCACCGTCACAAAGTCGAGAAAGATTCTTTAGGCTCTGCTGGTTGTCTCGAGATCCCGAGTGGTGATCTCGTCTGCGTCGATATATGAGTATTAGCGATGAAGGCCTCGGCCATCTCATCGATTTGTTTTCACATCATCATCGAGTTTTGAGTACCAAGTGGATGCCACACCGGCAGGTTCGACCGAACAAAGAAAGCTTTTGCGGTCGGGTTAGGCCCATTGGTCTTAAGATGTCGAGAATAGCCGAGGTGGACCATAGGATCCTCAAACCCATCAGCGATCGATCTGGGGCATTTTAAATCTATCCGTGATCACGCCACATCAGTATAGCCGTCTTCAATATCTGGGATGGCCTTCACCCCTTGAGTCTTCTTAAAGAGCTTCTCCAACTTGCTCAATTTGGTTGTTGGTCTACCTCGAACTCAAATGGAAGTCCGTGGTTGAGGGTAATGTTTTTGGACAGTTGGGGTAGAAGCGGGGCGAGCCACCAGATTGGAAGACCCGTGTCCTCTTGAATGTTTGGGGGTTTGGCGAATGTTACATTGATTCGGAGAGTATGCAGGCAGCTGGGCATTTTGAGGGTTTGAGGGCATTACGGCGTGGTAGTTGTTCAGGTAATGGGGCCCCGGGTGGAGGAGGAGCCTGATTTGAAGCAGACGCTGCGTTCTGCTGTTGTAATCTGATGATCAACTCGGTATTGGGCCATAATGACTTTGTTATGCAGAAAATTCCGCCTGGCGGATAGCATCATCTTGCATTTGCTTCATGCTTTCAGCCATCTGGCGCATCATCGCCTCTATTGTTGGGTTCTATTGTTCCATCTGAAAAACTGGCAAGTGTGTCTCTATAGCAGAAATAGGAATCTCAACCCGACTATCTGACACTATAGTAGAACATTACGGTGATCGTGCTCACGATATCTTGTGCCTTCTCGGCCTCTTCGATAACGGGGTAGTGAGTGAAACCATGGATGTCCGTCAACTAGATCCTCGGATCGGTTGAGTCGGCGACCTCGTGTCAGTTGCTTGGGGGTATCGGCGGGTTGGAAGCAATTGTGCTACAAAGCATCCTAGCAAAAGATAAATAAAAGCGAAAAAGAAATAAATAACCGGAAATAAAGCAGGCGACATAACGGCTTAAATTGAATACACCACACACGGGTATACAACAACACACAGTTGGTAAGCTGGCTATACACTGTCCTCAAATACTGGTCAATATTCTGTATCCTTTGCTCGATAAATGAATCGATATCATGGACAAGCGATTCCCAAATCTTTGGATAATGCCCGCAGGCCTAATTCCCAAATTCAAAAAACTGATGCCCGCAGGCCTGATGCCCAAACTCATACTGATACATGCATTCCCTGTAGAGGCACACTCTAACAAGCACATAGCAGATAAGTGAGAGCCAAAACACCCCTATGTTGGGGTAGGGTTTCCCTGTCCTATTTTGTCAAGAGCTAGGGTTTCACTACGCACACAGCGGCTTCAAACAACCTATATCGGGTAAGCAACCTGTCCTAGTTTGGAATGGTCACTATGGATCGAATATGCACTAGGTCGAATGGTCAAAAAGGGTGCCCGAGAAACCGGTTTGTGTTCCCATCTTGGCGAGCCCGTAACGTCGACCTTATGGACATGCCTTGACAAGGCGAGCCTCCCAAGAAACCGCTCGAGAATAGCAGATGGCATACACGGTGACCTAGGCGCACCAATGCAAATGCAATGCAAAGAAACACACAAGTGTAGACAAAACCAAATATCATGAGTTCGAGTCAAGTTCTCTAAATCCCCAGCAGAGTCGCCAGAAACTGTAACAACGCCATGAGGAACTTCGCTCTTCGGACTCGATTTTGTTGCGGTTCTCAATCTCGAACCAAAGAGTCCAAATCCGCAAATCGTTTTGAAGGAAAACAGATTTTTTGAAAAGAAGTGCCAAACATGGTGCTTTGCCGGATAATGAGTCGCCACCTAAATATTTTAAAATGGGAAATTTAGGAAACCACGACTCGGTCTTAGAAAGGCCACGTGTCCGTCATCACCAAAGTTGGCTCGGGAACTTGGAGTACGATTAGGGAAGGTCACATCGTGAGCACCCCTCTCGCCCGATCAAAGACCGGCCTCTACTAACCATGATATCTCGATTTTGAAAACATTGTATGCTCTTATTAGATTATTAGCCTAGGATTACTATGTGATGCTCATGACAAACAAGTATAAATGGGCGTCTGAATGGAACAAAACATTTCATGTTTGTTTGTTTGAAAATGGTTTGCTACCCGCAGGTAGGCTTAAAATGTAGATTTTGCCACAATCTAGTGGGCTTAACAAACAATTGACGAATTGCTCCAATTCGGATAACTCAACCTCCACCCACAGGCATTCAAGGCAGTTATATCACATAAGCACATAGCCTCATGGTAAGCATGCTATCATGGCAACACTCACACATGCAAGGATGCTAAAGCATAAAACTTACCTAGTACTCCAAGCCAAAACAAAAGCGATTAGAAATCATGCATGATCCTAAAATATCTGAGAATGCCTAATGCAACACATGCAAAAATGCAACTATAGCGAGCTCGGCTATTCTAAACATGGTATATGGAATGCAACGACTAACATGTATTCAACTTTAGAATTGAAATACAATGCAGTTTGCATGATGTGCGAGCCGATGCATACTGTCTGAGATGAATGATGCAAACATCTTTGTCATCTTGTATGCTAATTGAAATATGCCCTATATCTTACCATTCAAAGCGGGTAAATAAAAGGGAGAAAGAAATGGGGGTTGGAAGACATACATCACACTCACACACCCTTATTACATTTATGCCCTCGCGCAGAGGGACCGAATAAATAATAATACAGACCCGAATAAAAGAATATACAGTCCGGAAATAAATATACAAATTCTAATTAATTAACAATTTAATTACAAAAGAATTAAAACTGGCGTGCAAGCCGAGGCGCCGCTTCGATAGATGATGTATCTTTGGGATGCTTGGCGCGGAAATCCTTTGGAATGCCTGATTAGCCTCTGTTTGCAATATTTCTCGAAATCTTGTGGACTCAAAAGTTGATTGTTGATTTTCTTTGCAGAGAGCGGAAAAGGGCATAGCAATGTATTTTCACACAAATATATGCATGCCCCGATCCTCGTACCACCAATCACGCATACCGATGCATGATGGCAGAGGAACCGGATTGCACAACTCAATATGGGAAGAATGCTACAACAAAACTTAACTCCCTCATGGGTAATCCGAATGTCGATGGTAGGGAATTGAGACACACTCTGTCGCTCGGAGTACAGAATGTACCTCGTTTCCCGTGCAATATGCATGATATGCATGAAATGCAACTAACATACAATCCTAGCATGCACGATGCTATGAAAAAAGGGTAACCTCGAAATCGTGCACAGCACGCAAACCGAGGTAATGCATGAATGCGATCTAAGATACAACCTAGTATGCACAATCTTTGTGAAAATGAGATGAAAATGAAAGCGCCTCAGCGTCTTGAGCGCATGCAAAGCTGAAGCGATGGCATGAAATGCAAAGCGGATAAAGCGGAGTGCCTCGAAGTGCGTGCACGGTAGCAAAAGCGATGAAAAAAATAGAAACCGGATACAATCGAAGTGCCTCGAAGCAGCGTACCTGGTACGCCGTCGGCGATGATGAAATGAGAAAATCGGATAAAATGAAGTGCCTCGAAGCGAGTGCCTGGTAGCGCCGTCGAGGCAATGATGAAAGAATAATCGGATAAAAGCGAAGTGCCTCGAAGCAGCGTGCCTGGTAGCGCCGTCAGCGGCGATGAAATGAAAATCGGATAAAACATAAGTGCCTCGAAAGCAGCGTGCCTGGTAGCGCCGTCGAAGCAATGATGAAAATGAAAATCGGATAAAAGCGAAGTGCCTCGAAGCAGCGTGCCTGGTAGCGCCGTCGAACAATGATGAAAGAATGAAAATCGGATAAAAGCGAAGTGCCTCGAAGCAGCGTGCCTGGTAGCGCCGTCAGCGGCGATGAAATGAAAATCGGATAAAACCGAAGTGCCTCGAAGCAGCGTGCCCACATGCGCGCCGTCGAGACAATGATGAAAGAATGAAAATCGGATAAAAGCGAAGTGCCTCAGCAGCGTGCCTGGTAGCGCCGTCGAGCGATGATGAAAGAATGAAAATCGGATAAAAACCGAAGTGCCTCGAAAGCAGCGTGCCTGGTAGCGCGCCGTCGGCGATGATGAATGAAAATCGGATAAAAGCGAAGTGCCTCGAAAGCAGCGTGCCTGGCGCGCCGTCGAGCAATGATGAAAAATGAAAATCGGATAAAAGCAGAAGTGCCTCGAAGCAGCGTGCCTGGTAGCGCCGTCGAGCAATGATGAAAGAATGAAAATCGGATAAAAGCGAAGTGCCTCGAAGCAGCGTGCCTGGTAGCGCCGTCGAGCGGCGATGAAATGAGAAAATCGGATAAAAGCGAAGTGCCTCGAAGCAGCGTGCCTGCGCGCCGTCGAGCAATGATGAAAGAATGAAAATCGGATAAAAGCGAAGTGACTCGAAACAGCGTGCCTGGTAGCGCCGTCGGCGACGATGAAATGATGAAGTGGCATCTGGAATGTCGCGATGGGCTTACACCAACATGGGAGAGCCTCGGCTCACTCGCGTAGGAGGCGTCGGATAAAAACAAAATTGCCTCGAACAGCGTGCGCGGACACGCAAATCGAGGCAATGATGTAAAGCATGAAAATGCAAATTGGGCTTACGCCCGACATGAGAGGGCCTCAACCACACTCACATAAGTGCCGTCGGATAAAAGCAGGCGCCTCGAAAGGCGTGCACAGCAGCATAAGCCGAGGCAATGCAAAAATGATGCAAATGGCATAGGGAATGATATGTAAGCATGGCAATGGAATTTCAACACCTAAATAAAGGGAAAACAGCCCGAAACAATTGAAATAACACTCGAAGCATGCATTCATCGAAAATGTGAAATTAAGCCTAGAAATGGCCTATAGCCATGCTATACATGCAAAATATGATCATGGCAGCAAGAACAGTAGCAAGGCAGTCCCAAATATGGTATTTTCAGTAACAAACTTGGCCAAAATGCAAGTAGGGATAGATCAACAATAGCATGCAAAATTAGTGGCCAAAAGAGAGGTATTGAGACAAGTGATATATGCAAACTCCAAATGGACAAACTTTCTTCTACAACATTGAAGATGAGATAAAAATAAGCACAATTTCAGAAGATGACATCCTCAAAATCAGAATACAAACATGTTATAAAATCCATGCAAAGTAGGCTTCCAAATAGGCTATGTCATGAGACATGCAATTCACACACCAAATGACAAAACTTTCTTCATAAAATATGTAAAGGGGGTGAAAATAAGACCAAAACCAGTAGGGGTCGAAGTCCCAAAAACAAACACAAATAGGTCAAAAATTGCATGCAAAAATGGCACACTTGATGGAATTTGAAGGAGGTGGTATATACAATGGCCAAATGAAGTTGAGCCCTTCTACAATGTTGTAGAGGGGCTTAAAATGAGCACAAAACCAGTAGGTGTCGGACCCCTGAAAACAAAAGGAAATAGGTCTAAACTAGCATGCAAGATAATGGCATAAAGGCTAGGTATTGAAACAAGTATATCATAGGAGCATCAAATGAAGTTGAGCCCTTCTACAAAGTTGTAGAGGGGCTCAAAACAAGCACAAAAGCAGTAGGGGTCGGAGCCCCAATTCTCAACCAATTGGAGTATAGAAATGAATCAAGAAAAAGCCCTAAAAGTTGGTTTTGAAGACTTACCCTTGAAGACTTGTCTTTCTTTGATTCTTGGCTTTGATTTGTAGCTTCTCAACCTCTGAAATTCACTTCCTAGCTGCTGGAATGGTAGTAGGGATGGTGAAGCTAGGTGTTGATGAAGAGAAGACCTAGAGACTTAGAAGCTTTTTGAGGTTTTGAGCTATGAAAATGGAGGAATTTGGAGAAGTGTTCTTGAGACAATTTTTTCCAACCTTGAAGAAGGAGAGGGAGGGCCCTTCAAATAGGCAAGAAATGGGGTGTAAAAGGGAGGAAAGCACCCAATCTTTCCCTCGAAATATCCCGGATGCCGGGATATCTTTGGAAGATATCAGGACGGTGAGACAATTTGGAAAGCAGAAGGTGGCCGGCGAATAAATTGTGGGAGGTGGCGGTCGGCCACCCTACTGTCGACCAGCCACCTACCATGGCCGGCCACCCCAAAAAAATTAAGACAATATTTGTTGCCCGACCACCATGCCAAGGTGTCCTTCCAAGTGTGTAGAATAAGGCCCCGGGGTGAATTTGGCAACCTTGAACCATGAGTCACAACATAGAGCTTGAAGGAGGCCCAAAAATGAAACCAATAATTCTTTGGCCGACCACCATACCAAAGCTGTCCTCCTAGATGTGTGCAACAAGGTCCCAGTAGGAAATTGGCAACAGGCGAGGAGCCACAACATAGAGCTTGAATGAGAGGCCCAAAAATGAAACCACAGATCTCGGCCGACCACCAACCCTTAGGGTCCTCCTAGATGCCCTCATCACGAGATATGTAGCTTTGGTTGGAAGAAAATACCCCAAGGTGTTCAACATTGGCGGAAGTGGGAAAAGCAGGCTCGGAGGAGGCCCAGCTATCTGGGATAATTGCTGGCTTCTCCCCCGGTGATCTTCGATGTTGAAGCAGAGGTACACTTAAGTTTGAACAAAAACTAATGAGAAATGAGCAGCTCGGAGCCAAAAGCGAGCAATTGGGATCCAAAATGAGCTTGGTCTTGGGAAGTGGTATTCGGCGGCGAAGTGGGTATCTGCGACCCAGTGTCCTTGAATGACAAAAGCAGAGGTCCTGCCAAAATCGAGAAAAGCGCCAAAATGAATGCTCGGGACCAAAACCGGCGGTTTGGGGTCAACCGATTCTGAGCTCGAAAGTGGCATCTGACCCACGGCGCGTGGGCATCGGGGCCCAGGGTTCCTCGAAATGTTAAAAGCAGGTCTCCGCCAAAACCGGAAGCGGATCTGAAATGAATGCTCGGGGCCCAAATCCGTAGTTCGAGGTCGAAAATGGGTCGCCGCACCGAAGTGGTGTTCGTGCGAAGTGGGCATCGAGGGCCCAGTGTTCCTCGGAACATTAAAAGCAGTCTCTTCAAAAACGGAGAATCGGAGATGGTTAGGCGGTCCGAGCCGAGCCTGGCTGACTCAGCAAGGCCGAAATGGGCAAAATGGCCTCTGACCCACGAAAAGTAGCTCACGCCACTTGGGAGATAGTCTGAGACCACTCCCTTCCCTCGGGAAAAGCAGAAAAAACCGAACTGGTTATGGCAAGACAAGGTAGAAGATGGTTCGGAAGTCAGGAGGCGAGGCCTTGGCCGTGACTCTGGGACTTGAACAAGCCTGATATGCAACATCACCGAGTGCTCAATCGGTGACGTCTGAGTCTTAAGGTCGGTCAAAAATGGGGTGTCTACACTCTATAACAGAATTGGCCAATGGTGTGAGACTGAGACTTCTAATCTATTACATGGTAAAATAAGTTTGAGGGACCAAACTTATTTTAAAGGGGGAGAGGGTGTAATAACCCGACCCTCGTATCTGTTTCTGGTACATTTTCGGTCCTTTATTCTGTGCATTTACTCGCTTCCTGTGAAATTTCATGTGAAATGAGGTTTAATTAAGCAAAACTTATGAACATTGATTTCTATCTATCTTAATAAAGAAGTATCTGTCACCATTATAATGTTTGAATCAAAAATTGGAAGCCTTAGAGACTTAATTAGCTGAAATTGATTTTACATTTGAGATCAGTGTAATTTTTAGGTAATAATAGGCGTTTCTATGAAATTTCAATTTGGGATGATTAAACGAATGATTTTTATCCTATTCACATGTTATATATATCTTTGTATCAAAGCTCTTTAAACAAATGGACTTAGGACTTCTTTCAAAATATCTCCTGGAGGAAGAGTTTAGAATAGAAAAGGGTTGAGAGCTAAGGGAGGTAGATCATCAAAGAAGGTTGGGAATTTGAGAGATCTAGGCACAAGGTATGTAAATTTCACTTTAATTAACTCCTCTTCTTGTCTTGGGGTATGAATTTCTTGGGTGTTCAAGTAAGGTAACAGGTGTGTTGTGGTGTGTGTGTGTGTGACACTTATGGAATTGAAGAAGTATGATCATCATGTTGTAGTTGTGTTAATTTGAACCATAAGAGAGAAAATTACATACTCTTTGTGATTTTACATGCTTACATCTAATTATGTGAGAGATGAATTGTGTATGTATTGGAGAGAAATGGGTTGTGATGGTGAGAGAGTGAAGAAGATCAAATCCATGTGTAAATGGTTGTATGTTTGTATCCTTATTTACATGCTTTTTGAACCATGATTTAGCAATTAAAATATCCATCTTAGAGCCTTGCAAACACTCCCAAAAGAATGAGTTTTGCTGCAATTTTCGGACTGATTTCTTTGCCCAGACCTGGCGACCACGGGCACCTGCAGTGGACATGAAGAAGAAAAAGGATTTTTCATTACTTTTGGCTCGGCGGCCGGGTTCTTCGCTCGGCGGAATTGGACCCGCCTGGCGGCCAACCTGTTCGACTTATACCTTGTAACTTTGAACAAGCATATCTTTTGCATCCGGACTCCATTTTGAGTGATTCTTGAGCCTAAAATCAAGCTCCGAAAGTTTAGTTTCCAATGGAGGTAGTCTCACCCCCAAATTATAAGTTCATAAATAGTTATACCCAAATTAGTGACGATTGTTCACTTTCTATTTATTGAGTTTGTACCGTTTCTTCGTCTGAACCTTTCTCCTATCGATTCCTCCTATCTTTTGAGGCATGGGTTATAACCTATGGAGGACTAATGAGTCTAGCACCACCATAGCTATTAAGTAAGGAATAAAAAGAGATGGGTTTTAATCTCATATTATGTGTTGTGCACTGTGTTTGTAGGTCGAGACGAGGACATCGTACCATTACTACCGGGAACCGATCACTGTGAGTAATAGTACTGTAATCGCACATTTGATTACCGTTAATAATTCTTTTTATTAACGCTCTACGCTTCAGACGTAGTTATGTTAATATTATGTTGATTGGGAAACAGTGTGGACATTGAAAGATTTTTGTGAACATTGATATGACTCTGAACCTACGTTGTATTCTGGCTATGGCTAATGATTATCGTGAATGTACCATCCTATGAATTACTCATGATTCTGCATAAGAATGGCATACAAACTATTAACACTGTGAAGTTAGTTAATAGAAAGGAATTGAGTATCAATAACATTGTTACGTGATTCATGTTATGATATGAGCTATTACGACCTATTGATGTAATGGTACCTTTACCTTGGACTATTGTTAATATTAATGTTACGCTAATTATGAGACAAGTATGTGGACCTACAAAGAACCATGAGGAAATCTAAGTGCATCATTTGGATCATACGTTTTGTTTTGTTGATAGTTAATGTTGACATTCCATTATCTCGCAAGTTAGTGGTATTGGTTCATGACAAGCAAATGGGATGTATGTGCATTATGAAACTATGGTATCTCGTATCTACGGAATGTGGTTCCCTTTTGCTACCAATTATCAGCAACGTCCTGTTAAACTTATATTACCGATGGTAATTCATGTGAATAATGGCAAGAATGTATGTACTTTCTATATGATTCTGAAGTTAATCTGTTCTGATGATTTCTGGTATGGAACAAAGTGCTGTACGGAACTAAGTGCTACACTTTGGTGGGAGCCACCTCTAGAATCCATACGAGCCACCTCTTGAGTCCATACATATTTATTTCTAGGTCGCTAGGCCGTTCTACATTATTTCTAGGCGTAAGGCAGTTCTTCTATTACGGGCCGATAGGCCGTTACATTATCTCGGGGCGCTAGGTGGTTCTATTATTCTGGGCGATAGGCGTTCTATTATTACGGGCGATGGTGGATTACATGTATTATTGGGCTTAAAGCCACTCTGTGAAGGAAATTAGGCCCATGGCCGTTCTAGAAATGACTACATAATGTAATTAATCATATGCCTCCATAGTTATATGCTTTGTTATTTAAGTTAACCATTACATTATGTATGTGCTATTATTCACTGAGTTTTACTCACTCTGTATTTTGTCTGTTTCTGTAGGTAACCAACTGGAAAGCCAGTCCTAACCCTTGAGACTTGTCTATCTCTTTTCAACCTTAGTGTGTCCAGGCACTTAAGATGGAACCCGTGCATTTTGTAAAGCTTTAACTAGGTTTTCGGTTTATGCTTTGATTGTCTGCATATGGTTGAATGTAAATAACCCCTTTCTTCTTTAGTACTTTTGTATGAATGTGAATGACTGTAACTAAAGCTCGGGTGTATGCTTCCTGTGTATTATCTACCTAATGTAATCTTTGCGGTCCTGGCATAGTAGTGGTCGCTCAATGGATGATGTTTTATGTTATTTAATTTTATTAATGCTTCCGTCGTATATTAGGTTAAGTGTCCGTTTCTAAATAAGTCATGCCCGAAACTTTTACTGGCGGGTTTAGGGCGTGACAGTTCTCGAGCCGAGACAATCTTCGTGATAATGGACACCTGGCGTTTGACACGAGTCATGGGTTTCCTAAATTTTCCAAAAATATGTAGGTAGCGTCTCTGTATCTGGCAAAGCTGTCTATTTTTGGCAATTTGATTCAAAATCGATTTTCCAAAATATTTCCCTTATTCGGACTCTTTGGTGATTATCTATTTCGCATTGCACTTGTGGAATCAGATTCAGAACCGCGGGAGTCCGAACTGTAGGACTTATTTTGAACTTCCGAAAATGGGGGCGCGAAAAAGTCAAGCAACAGTTTCTGGTGACTCTGCTGGGGAAATTAGAGAACTTGACTTAAAATTCATGATATGAAATTTTATCTACACTTATATATTTCTTTTCATTGCATTTGCATTGGTGTGTTTAAGTCACTATGTTTGCCATCTGCTATTCCTAGACGGTTTGCCGGAAGCTTGCCAAACATGATGGGGACACAACCCTTGGACCTGGACTACCACTATACCGTTTGATCCTTTTTTCACTTTTCAGTGTTAGGAGTAAGAGGTATATTAGGTAGTATTACTGAGGTACCCTTTTCGACCATTTGGCCTAGTTGGATATCGAAAGCCATAAAGACTGTTCCAAATTATGACATGATGCTTACCCGAATGCAGGATTATGTGGAACGACTTTGTTTGAATAGTGAACCCTAGCTCCTGACAAAACTAGGATAGGGTAACCCTACCCCCTCATAGGGGTGTTTTGGTTCTCATTTAACTGGTATGTGTTTTACAATGAAACTATATAGGAACGTACGCATCAGTTGTAAGTTGAGTATCAATTTTGGGGGGCAGAATTCAGTGTTGAGTGTAGTCCTACAGCTTTGATTATATCTGTGTGTTGTTCACATCTGAGCTAAGGTGCTGTGCGGTTTCTGATTTTTTTGCTTCTTTTGCTTTATTTCTTTTTGCTAGGTAGTATAACACAATTGCTTCAGACAGTTCGGATATCCCCCAAGTGCTTTGGACCCATGTTAGGAGGCTTTACAGATTTGAAGATCTTGTTAGGAGACAACCTGTGGTTGCTTCGCTCCCACCAGTTACCAGATGGAGAAGAGTTAGGCACAATTCACCAGTCCAGCAGACACCTTTCAGTTTACTTGCATCTAGCTAGGCTTAGTCTTCTACATCTAGTCCAGTAAGAAATTATTCACCTATTCCAATGGCACAATATCCCTCGATTAGCATGGAGGACCTAATCCACCACCTTCAATAAACAATTGAAACCATGCAGCAAGACGCTGCTCAGCAAGTCGAGGTCACGGCACGTCAGGCTGAGGTCATCAATAGGTTGCAACAACAACAACTGCAGTCAGCAGCGGCTTCTGCATCTCATGCACCTCTTATGGGCATCCCAACACCCATACCTACAGTCCATACCGCTAATGCCCAAGCTGAGAATTAGGGTAACCATGGTGATCCCACTACACGCCTCCAAGGCACCAGTGTACCGAACTGAGGCTCCATTTGAATTTGAAGTTGACCCAACTGTACTTAAGGTCAACAAGCTGGAGAAGCGTTTCAAGCGGGCACAGGGTGTTAACTCAATCCTTGGCATCGAAGATGGATATACCGACTCTGCGGTGACATTACCAGATCGGTTCAAAATACCGCACATTGATCGGTTCGATGGCTCTGGAGATCCCATAGTTCATCTGCGGTTGTTCTCCGATATCTTGCGGCCGATAGGCCTCACCAGACTTCAAAAGTTGTCTCTTTTTGGCTGGACCTTGTCTGGAATAACAACTATCTGGTATGCAAAGCTTGAGGATTACGTGAAGTAGAGTTGTGAGAAATGGTGAGGCCTTTATTGCCTGATACTCCTACAACATACAAATTGAGGTCTGGCAAGTGATCTCGGCGACGCGAGAGCCAAGGGCGGCTTCTCGATTCGTCACAAGGTGGAGGGCCAAGGATTCAATGATGACTACACGACCTTCAAAGAAAGATTAAATAAGAATAGTAGTCCGTAATCTGCATGGGAAATTGCTACTAAAAATGATAGTCCTACCCTTGTTCACGTTCACGAGCTCCATGAGATGGGAGTTTAGATTAAAACGCCATGAAACAGGGGTTGATAACTGATGAGAAAGAGCAGGCCAAGACGCCTTTTGTGTGCAGTTCTAATGCAACCACTAGAGGAAGCATAGCTGTGCGGCCATCTGATGTAAGTGTTGTCACCACTACAACCAAAACCGTCAATCCTTCTGCCAGTACAACCCCACAAACTTCAAACAACCAGGCCCGCTCCCCAAGGACCTTTATCCCACTCTACATGCCTTTATCACAAGCCCTGAGGGTGCTGATCAAAAAGGGGCACCACAAGCCGTTAGAGCCTCGCCCACTACTTGATCCTCTTCCACCAAAATACAACCCAGCCAAGTATTGTGCGTTTCACCAGCAGCATGGTCACGACACCGACCAATGTTTCAGGCTACGTCATGAGATTCAAGATCTCATCGATAACAAGGTGATTGTACCACCTCAAAAGCCAAATGTGACTACCAACCCTTTCCCGGCCCACAATTAAGTTTCCCTACCTCACAATCTAAACGTAATCCATACACTGGCCCTCCCCTATGACCCCAGCGCATATATTACCCCTTCCCACCTACCAAAATCGGCAATGTTCATCCCCAAAAGCACAGATTTGTGCATAATGGACACGTCCGTACTTCAACCTGAACCCGTGGTGGTGACAGCGGTAGAAGAAGAGAGGCTGGCCTTAGAGGACAGTATAAGACTGCTGCCTGAGTGCTCTGAGGATTTGACTGAGATGGAGTATGATCCGAGCTGCTATATTGTACCGATTGGCCAAATCAAGCCAGAAGTGGTATTGCCAAACAGCAGTGGAGGTCAATGTGGTTAAAGAGGATGGCCCGAAACAAGGTTTGGATGATCTGGCTAAGCTAGAGGAGGCCTTAGAGAATATGCATTTCTATGAAGAACAACATCAAGGAGATGTGCAGATTGACTTTTTGATTTGAATGGGTCGGCGAACAACTCTGGGTGTTTGAGTGATGAACCTGATAGGAGGAAGGAACTGAACCAAAACCTGAAGAAAAGAGAGCCGAAATTACTCTGAGAGACTAGAATGGTGATGAAAATAGGAAATTGCCGTGAGCACCGGTAGCAGAATTTAGCTCAAGAATTGAGCATTGTGAATCTTCTTGACACCAAACAAGAAGTTGCGTTGAAAGCAGTTTGTATAAGAAAGGGATCAAGACAAGCGAAATTTGGAAAAGCCCAACACCACGAGATAATCTGATATGAGAATGATTAGAACGAAACTAGACAATTGTTTATCGGTTCTTGGGAGGTGTATGGTGGGAGGATGGTGATCTATATCGGCCCTGCTTGATGAGGGCGGGATGGATGTTGCCGGACAACACATGGTACATTGAAGAGATAGACCACTTGACGTGAAGTGGGCGGTATTTCAATCCCTCACATTTAGACCAAGCTGAGGCCTCTGGGAAAGATAGAGAAGTTGAGAAGCAGGAAGAGAAGCAGTTAGAAGAGGCAATGTTGAAATAACTAAAGAAGATCCACGCAGATATCTCAATCTGGGGTCTGCTCATGGCTTCTCGAGTGCATCGACAGGCTGTACTATTAGCAATGGATAAAGCCAAATTGTCCATTGACACCACCGTTGAACAGCTTGTGGGATTAGTTTTCCCAGGTGGTACTAGCCCAACCCTAACCTTTTTTGAGAAAGAACTACCGCCAGAAGGCTGAGCACACAACAAACCTCTGTACATATCTGTTGAGTGCAGAGAAAAATGAGTGCCAGTGGTATTGGTCGATACTGGGTTAGCTATCAATGTCTGTCCGTCTCGTACAGCTTATGCCATCGGTTTGAAACTAGCAGATTTCATGCCCACAGCCCAAGTGATTCGGGCATATGATAATACCAACAAGGAAGTGATGGGCACAGTACAAATCCGAGTTCAGGTGGGCCCAGCGCAGTAAGATATTGAGTTTCATGTCCTAGATGTGCCGGCCACTTTCAATTTACTACTAGGAAGGCCCTGGCAGCACCTTGTGAAAACAGTCTCTTCTATCCTCCATCAAATGCTGAAATACCCTCATGGGAAGGGAGTGGCTATTTTTTTCGGGAATTTGTCCATACATCCTCCGCCAATGGTAACTACACCAATACTGGAGATTATTCATAGCGAGGAAGATGTATTCCTTTTAGGGTTTACTCTGGCCGAGTGTGACAACTCTCACCTCTGATTAGTGTTAAAATGTGATTGAGCATGATAAGTAATTAATTAGAATGAAATCCTAATCTGTTTGCATGAGTGTGTTGCTTTAAATGCATTCCTATTTGTTTGATTACTGAATGATCTGTTCGTATTTTTTTTTAATTCGAATTGCGAATTGAGAGCCTTATCGGCGATCGATTCAGAAATTGATTAGTATTTTATGCTAATTAGGATTTATGTGATTTTATGGTAGGTTTAATTAAAATTTGATTTGGAATGATTAATTAGATTAAATAATGTAAAATTACATTAGTTTGAATTTATTACATCTTTGCTATTGGGTGGGGCCCCTTTAGAGTTATTATTTGGAGCTTAGTTTTATATCATTTCTTCATCCATCTTCTTGGCAAAACCATGAGAGAGAGTGAGTTGGGAGAAATTGAGTTGAACAAGAAAATTGGCTTGGAGAATTAGAATAAATTGAGGAAATTTTGAAGAATTGTTGAATTGCTCAAGAACTTTGCTTAAGTAAAGCTTAATTAAGGAGTTTAGGTAGAGCTCAACCCCTTGATCTTGTCATTGAGCCATCTAGAACTTGTCTACACATGAAATAGGTCTATTCATGGGTTAATTGAGCTAGAATTCAAGGAACTATAATTAATTCATACATGCATGTCCATATCATAGAATTTTGAGGTTGTTTTATGAGAATTTCCACATGCATGTTCATATTTTGGTTGTAGTCCATGAATTCACCATAGTTTTGAGTTCAATCTTGCATTTGATCATGTTTTTGGAGCATTGGAATTCATAAGAACTCATGCATGTGATGTTCTTGCATTATTCTTCAAGTTTCATTCAAAATTGTGTTCAATTGTCTCACCTTTGGGCTTGATTTTCTGAAATTGATCTTCAAAAGCGTGTTGTAGTACAAGTTTTCAAGTGTGTTCCAAAAAAGTGGCCCAAGAGGTTGAGTTTTGATAAGTTTAATTCTTGGTTTGAGCTTTGGGAGCAAATCTGGAAATTCCAGATTTTGGCTTTCACGCTCGAGCAACCATCTTTTTGTTGAGCCCGCTCGGCGGCGGAATCTTGGCTCGGCGTAGATTACAAGCTCTCGAGGTTTTTGTGCCTTGAGCCTTGCGCTCGGCAGCAAGACCAACGCTCGGCGAAGCGTGTCTCGCGCTCAGTGAGCATCGAGTGGAGAATTTCAACAACCGGTACTTTTGCATTTTTCTGACCGCTCGGCGAGGAGTCCACGCTCGGCGAGGATCACGCTCGGTGACCCTCTGTTTTGGTAAGCTCACTCGGCGTGAAAGTCATGCTTTCGGCGAGACCCTTGTTTCAACAAAAATTTGAAAAAGTGTTTTAAAGTACATTTTTGCATCCTCATTCCATCCTAGGCATTCCTAGGCCAAGTTTAAGGCATCTTAATGAGGATAATATTATAGAACCACAGGAGTCAAGTTAAGGGGCTAAGTAATTAATCCCAAGTATGTAACTTAGTGTGTGTGTTAGATTACCTGCAATGTAGGGTTGGCACCGAGGCGTGACTAACTTTGCATGAGTGCTCTGTGAGTAACAATGTTGTAAAGATACGTTCAATTATAATTATTTACGAGCGATTGATTGCCTTGCTACGAAATAACCTTTTCTTGAATGAATGTTTGTCCTATTTGTCAACTATACTCGTGGCATCCATAGCAACTTCCTGTTATTATTCTGCTCTTTATTACGAGATCTCTGTCGGTTCTAATGTTTGGAACTACTCTTTTTCTTGTCATGATGGCCATCAATATTTATTAGGTCTATTATGACCCTCTTGTCTTGTTTTGCTATTGGGCGTACCACGTATGGTATTATGATTTCTAAATGGTGATATGGTATGAAATATGAGCCTTGTTGAATAATTGATTTATTGATGCAAATGGTATTTTAATTAATGAAAGGACATTCATTTTAACCCCTTACGCATATGTTATTCACTAGGCTTTAGCTCACTGTTTATATTTATATGTAGATGTCCAGGCACCGGACCGGAGCTAGATACGTCGAGTTAAGCTCTCGTTTTGTCGAGCCAACCATTGTGCCTCACTTCGAGGTTCCAAGTTCGTTCAAGTTAAGGCTGTTTTGGGGTGTCTCAATTTCACCTTGTTGTCTCTGTTTTGTAATAAATGTTTTAGACTTGACTGTACAATTATGGTGAAGGGATTGGGTCCCTAACCTGGATGTTTGTGTATATGACGTATGTATATATGTTTTGGTTATGAATGTGGCTTGTTCATATAAGTCTTTTTGTATTCAGATTTTCACAGCTCATTGGACATCTTTTTATTACTGTTTGGCTTCCACCAGCCCCTTACTCTGTATTACTGTCATTACTGTTAAGCAAGCCTTTGGTAATCACGGATTACTGGCCGGTTGCGATGCTAAACCCATAGGGGTGGGTTCGGGTCGTGACACCGAGGCCCGAGTGGTGCCGAACATCTTGGCAGCAGATGAGGGTATGTATGTCAGCGCCCAGTCTGTGTATTTCATGAACAAACTCCAACATGTGCCAGGAATAGGGTTAGGAAAAAGTGGTCGAAGAGGCGTCACAGCATTGGCCGATGTGCCGTATAATCCGCATGCCTTTGGTCTTGGCTATGTGCCCACCAAAGAGAATTGGGTCAGGAATAGAGAAGAAATGACAAGCAAAGCTAGAGCCAAGCAGGCCAGGAAACGGTATGAGCATATTCACAGGCCGATTCGGGGAATGCTGAATGGTCACTTTGTTCGGGAGGGTGAAGACTTCCTATTTTGCAGCTTTCTCGAGCCCTGGTTGAATTCTATAAAACAATGTGTCCCCGACTTCTCGAAATCTTCTTTGACCTCCAATTGCAAAAAAGTGATGCCGAGGAAAAGAATAAGCCAATTGCTGAAGTTGAAACAAGCATGGAAAGTGACTCGGACAACAACGAGCTTGGAGTAGGGGCAGCACGGCATGTCTCCTTTCAGATCCTCTGGTCGACTCAGAGAGCTTAGGGGATAACCTGACCATCTCTATGATCGGGGACCAACCGGGTGTGAACCCTTCTAGCTGCATTTTGCACGCATCTGAAGCACCATGTCTCGTTTGGCAACTAGAGGAGGGCTGCCTATCTAGTTCTGAGTCAGGTAGTGAGCCAGAATCTAATTCTGCAGAGTCTGTGGAGTCGGAATCAGATTTTGGTTCTTCTAAGTTTGAGTCTGGTATTCCTAGGGGAGATAACCCAGATGCCAAGGTCTTGTCCAGGTCCTCTTTTTCTTTTGCTTTTGAGTCTATTTTAACCGAAGAGCTGGATGAGCTAGACTTTATGAATGAGAATGCCACTGTAGATTCTGAGTATTTCTCTGTGCCGCTTGTTTATTGCATTGACCAAGACTTTCAAAATTTTAATGAAAATGATGAGGAAGGAATTCCTCTGATTTTGAAGTTTTTGATTAATCGGAGAAAGAGGTTTGCAAAACCCTTCTTGATGAAATCATTGCTTTTAATGTAGATCTTGAGAAGGAACGCGTTTGGTCGGATCGAGTCCACGTTGTCTTCGGAGGAGCACAAGCGCTTAGTCACTTTATCAAAAGATTTCAAAGATGTTTTCGCGTGGTCTTACGAGGACATGCCTGGAATCGATCCTGAGATTGTATAGCATCGGATCCCTCTCGATCCTGAGGCCCGACCCATCAAGCAGAAGTTACAGAGAATACGTCTAGATTGGGCTTTGAAGATTAAGAAAGAAGTTACCAAATAGATTGAGGCAAGGTTCTTGCTTGTGTCTAAGTATCCAACGTGGTTAGCCAACATTATTCTAGTCCCAAGAAGGATGGCGGAATCAGTGCGTATGGACTTGGGGATCTGAATAAGGCTAGTCCGAAGGATGATTTTCCCCTACCACATATTCATGAGTTGGTGGACTTTACAACGAGTCATGCTCTCTTTCATGGATGGATTTTCTAGGTATAACTTGATTCTAATGGCGCCCAAAAGCGAGAAAGCGCATTTACTATCTTGGCGGGGTACCTATTGCTATCGGGTGATGCCCTTTAGACTAAAGAATCTGGGGCTATCTATCAGCATTTGCAACCACCATCACGCGCGACATGATCCATAAAGAATTCGAGGTGTGCGTGGGCGACATGATTGTCAAGTCTAAGGAAAGAGAGGGCCACTATACCATCTTGAAGAAATTCTTTCAGCGGATAAGAGAATCTGTGAGGTTGAACTCGCAGAAGTGTACTTTCGACGTGACATTAGGAAAAATGCTGGGTTTCTTGATCACACAGAGGGGCATCGAAGTAGATCCTTCCAAAATCAAGGCCATCCTAGAAATGCCACCACCAAGGACCAAAAAGGAAGTGCGAGGCTTTTTGGGTAAAGTACAATTCATAAGATGGTTTATTTCTTAATTTAACTTGACTTGTGAACCACTTTTTGGTCTCTAAAGAAAGGAATGAAATTCAATGGGATGTTGGATGTCAATTCGCTTTGAGTAGATCAAACAGTACCTTCAGAATCCGCCTATGTCGTCGCCGCCAAAGTCGGGAAAGCCTTTGATTTTGTATCTATCAGTCACGGACACAACGATGGGATGCATGCTTGCTCAGGAATCTGAAGATATGGTGGAGAAAGCCATCTATTATTTGAGCAAGAAAATACTAGATTATGAGACCCGCTACACTCCGTTAGAGAAAGCTTGCCTAGACTTAGAATGGGCTACCAAGAAGTTGAGGTACTACTTGTTAGCTCACTCCATAATTCTGGTTTCGAGATTAGATCCCATCAAATATCTTTTTTGAGAAACCAGCGTTTACAAGTAGACTAGCTCGTTGGTTGCTTATTCTCTCCGAATTTGATCTGATGTATGTCACTCGCAAGTCTGTCAAGGAAGAGGCGTGTGAGTTCCTAGCGAATCACCCAATAGAAGGGATAAAGCGGTAGAATACATGTTCCCAAATGAAGCTATTACGCAAGTTGAGGAGGAGACTTGGATAATGTACTTTGTGGGGCGTCAATCAATGCGGTTAGCGATAGGTGTGTTCTTGATAGCGTGCTTTTGACAACTCCCATATACCTTTAGCCTTTAAACTCCGGTTCAAGGTGTCCACTATCGAAGTAGAATATGAGGCGTGTATTGCTGGTTTGGAAGCCACCCTAAAACTAAGGGCAAAAAGGTTGGATGTTATCGGGGACTCGAACCTAGTTGTGTCTTAAGGAAACGTAGACTGGAAGGTCAAAGAAGAAAAGATGAAGATCTATTACCTGACCCTAGACGTTCTGATTCCTAGGTTTGAAAAGCTTACTTTCATGTATCTATTGAGAGAGAATAACAGGTTTGCTGATATCTTATCAACTCTATCTTCTATGATAGACATCCCACTTGGAGTTCTGATGCATCCGATCATCATTGAGCAAAGATACCGTCGACCCTCTGAGACTATTGCATAATAGATGAAGCTCAAGCTCAAAACCCTTGGTATTATGATATCTGGAACTTCTTGGAAAATGAGGTTTATGCCAAGGGCAAAAGCCAAAGACAAAAGAACATCTGGCGAATGGTCGTTCAATTTATCATTGCAAAAGGTAAAAGCTACAAGAGAGGTCATCTAGGAATGCACAAGTTGTGTGTCAAGAAGAGGAATCAAAGTGCTTGATGGAGGCTATCCATGGAGGGCAATGCGAGGCGCATATGAGCAGATAATGTTAGCAGGAAGATTCTCGAGCAAGGTTACTCTTGGTCCACCATGGAGAAGGATTGTATTGGTTTTGTTGGCGATGTCACAAATGCCAAATTCATGCTAACCGCATGAATATCCCGCCTTCAAAATTTGTACAACATGACTTCACCATGGCCTTTTTCGGTTTGGAATTGACATCATCGGTAGTGATCACACCAAAAAGGTCAAATGGGCATGAATACATTACGGTGGCAATTGACTACTTTACAAAGTGGGTGCAAGCTCGATCCTAGGTAGTGTTGAAAGCGATGTATGTGACTAAGTTCATAAAACAACATCATCTGTTGATATGGAGTCCCAAACGAGATTATTTGAGATAATGGCTCTCTTTTCAAGAAAGAAGTGATAGACTTGTTGGAGAAATACAATGTGGCTTTTCATAAGTCATCTACATATAAGTGCAAACTACTTGAAGGCATTGAGGCCGCCAACAAGAATATCAAGCATATTTTGCGAAAATGGTGAAACCTACAAGGGTGGCCAAACAAATTGCCATTTGCACTATGGGACTCTGAGAACTTCAATCCAGGGCGTCTACTGGGGCAACTCCTTATCCTCTTGTCTATAGGATGGAAATCGTTTTGCCAATTGAAATAGAAGTCTCATCACTGCTAATTATGGCTGAGTGTCAGATAGCGAGCAGGCGGTAACAGAAGCGAGTTTGAAGAAGCGATGTTGTTTAATGAGAGGCAATGAAAGCATTGTACCATGTTGACGTTATCAGCATAAGATTTCCATAACTTGTAACAAGAAGGTTAAGTCCTGGAATCTCAAAGAGAGTGATTTGGTGCTGAAAGGCAATCGAGCTCCCATTCATGACCCTAAGGGCAAGTTCAGACCTAATTGGACTGGTCCTTATATCAACAAAACTATCTGTCAGTGGAATTTGTTATTCTTATGGACTGAATGACCTAGAATTTTCCCAACCGATCAATATAAACAAGTTGAAGAAATACTATCCTGAGTGGCTCATGGGCGAAAACCTAAAAGGCGACCTAGGCAAAAGTTAGAGCACAAAAATTAAAAATAAAGAAAAACTAAGCTACATGAGGTTGAAAACCCTAAGGGGTGGCCTTGGCAAAAGTTAGAGAGCAAAAGGAGAGAGTTAATGCAGAGTGAACCTAAGCCGAACTCGTGGGCTGATTCCCATCTTGAGGAGTACATAGGCAACTTCATCATGAAGTCCAAGCTAAACACCTCCAACTCAACTATCACATCCATGTGTCTAATCAGGTCATCTTTGTCCGTTCTCTACACGAGGTTCGGTTGTGATCTTACTCACGAGAAAAATTTGGTTACAATGCTAAGCAGTGGTGTTCAATCAAGGGGTACTTACCATCTTTGGATTCGGAGTTGTACATCTCAAGGATTGATTCTGTGCGTGTCAAGTGGTGGTCCTTCTCGAAAATGGTTTTGAAAAGTTTTAATAAAAGTTGATTTTTGTTCAAAATTTACCTTTTACAACTTGGACCATTTTTGAACCAAAAGGAAAATTTTCAGTACTCAACTTTAATTTTATTGATTTCAATACAAAGTTCTCCAACTCTTGATACAAATCAAAGTTACTTTTATTGTATTCAAAAAAAAAACTTGAAAACAAAAGTCAAAGCAATAAACTAGGGACATGGATGAATCAGGTGCTCCTGCATCCCCCACTCATGCTTGTAGTAGTTTCTGATGCCAAAGTGGGCCCAGTTTGTGCCTCATCCTTGAGCAATCAAACACTACGCCAGAAGGCGCGGTGAAACTAGGCGAGGGCGAGCTCCCTCGTCCCCTAAGCAGTGAGGTACCTAGCCAAGTGTGAACCTCGGATGAGGAATGAAACCGGGTACTCTACCCCCTCCTTTGGGCAAGTATGATCATGCCCAAATTGACACCTGAACCAGAACGGGAAGTAGAATATACAGTGAGTCAGGCCAATCAACTGAATGCTGGACTGCCGACCCATGCTGTAGCTCATCTCGATCAGATTAAACTAGGGGCGGCGCCAAGCTATGTCAGCAGCAGACCTGTTGCACATCCATTTGCAGCACTATCCCTCACTCGGGAAATCCACTAGTCGATGGTGGAAGAAATAGCCTCGAGCTGAGTATTTAGGGCAATAGTCCACTACCTTTAACTTGTCCATAAGGCACACCTAAGAAGGAATGAAAGAAAAGAAAGATTAAAGAATATAGAGGTATATGTTAAGAGAAAAGTGAGAAAAGGGCTTTGAGAGAAAAATAGAGCATGAGTCTTAGGAGTGAAGTGAGAATCACATATGAGAAAGGGTGGGAAGCATTACTTGAAGAAGTAGTGGACTCCCTGTGAATCTGGTAGTCTCCCGCCGAGGGAAGGCGTCTAAACCCACCAAAGTCCCGGCTAGTGTCAAGCCAATGCAACTCTTGCCTTCTTTTAGGCCTTGCGCCACTCCGATCAAGTGAATGCTAGATCCACCGAAACTAGGGCCAAGAAAGAAATGAGCCAGGATACATAAGCAGAGGGCATGTTGCCAAAAACCACCAAAAGGCAGTCGCCATGTCACCCGTCGAAAATCAACGAATCAAGCTGGGAATATCAACTCTCCATTGTGGGCGAGATCGAGCCTTGTGCGAGTGGCGAACACATCCCCAAAGCTTGGGCGTAACCAAAATGAGGTGAGGCATAATCTTTTAATCGCGCCAGGATTCCATTAATGCCTGAAATTCTTCAATTGTCGAGTACATTTCTTGTCCCCCGAAGCCAAAGACATGTGTAATCGGGTTCTAACATCTAGCCGCGACATGAAGGAATGAAAAACAAAGGTTATTCCGACTCAATGAAAAAAGTGCATTTATGCCAAAACCCTAAAAATTCACCTTTTTTGAGCCGTCCAAAGTTGCAATCCAATCCGCGAGGTTTGGGCAAAAAATGGCTCCATTTGTGGCAAAAAATAGCAGCTAGAATGAGTTCTAGAGAAAAAATGACGAAGGTGAACCTTTTGTAGAAAATAAGGCAGTGAGTGGAAGCCAACTATCGACAATCTGGAGGTTCTGCTCATTGGTGGCCAACAGGCCACTGCTAATGGCCGGCAGGCCATTTCCTGTGGTCGGCAGATGATCGGCAAATTCCTATTTTGGCCGGCACCCTTTCTCTCAAGTCTGCTGTCCACCTTTGTGATGAACAATGTTGAAAACATGTGTTTTGTTTTACTCTTTGCGTGTTTTAAGGTCTTGTTTTGAGTCATTTTGGTTTTAGCAAGTTTGTTGAGTTGTATTTGAGTTATTTTATTTTGTTTATCGAGTTGTATGTTGCATTTTGTACTTTGTTTGTTGGTTGGTTCATTGCCCGATTAAGCATCTTGTTTTAATCAAACGCTCTTGGCCATTTCAGTTCCCTGTTCATTTCATGCATATATGGTGCTCATGATGCAAAATTGACAACACACTTTTCATAAAAACTACGAGGTTTTATTAGATCATTGCTTTTTACAAAAGAGCAGTACAAGTTTTTAAAGCAAAGTAGAACTTCCTAAAGCTATACATATGCTAATGCACCAAAAGAAACTAAGCAAAAGTAAAAATAGATCAATGCCAATCATCTCAGGCTCGAGAGGCCCTCTTCGTCCTCTTCCTAGGTGGAGACTGGTTTGTCTCCATCGGCATTCTTGTCGACTCGAGATCTTGCAACCCAACGGAATCATCGCCGCTCTCTCCCTCAAAACCCGATTTAGCATCGCCTCTACTCTTAGATCTCGAGCCACCATCATCTCCACTCTCGGAGGACTCAGACTGTAGACTCACTGCCTTTTGGAGTCACTGGTCTTAGTATCGTCGTCACTCAACACTGGCTCCGAAGGGCTTCTCTAGCCTCGACCACGACGCTCTTCTCGACTGCATATTGGGGCCCATCTCTCCTTCCCCTCTGCTACTAGAGGAGGTGGTGATAGTACTGGTCTGATTATGCGCCACTAGTGCTCTTGATCTTTTGGAACACGAAGAGATCTTGATATTGGCATACCAGATACAATGTATAGTTGCAGATGTAACATGATGAAAGTGGTGGGATGCAATGAGCCAGACACAGTACAAGTACAGTGTAGTGTGTCAGTGCAACATATCAGTGTGATGTAACAAGGGAAAAAATGCATACTGTGATATGAGTATCAGTGCTTCAGTGAGAATGATGTACACAACAATGTTGAAAATCTTGAAATCTGCGCGAAAATATGGGAGAATACTGGATGCTATGGAAGCGGTGCCTCCTTTTTGATATCATGCTCTCGAGCAAGCCGATGGCTCGGCGATCCCTTAGTGTGCCGGGGGTTCCTACAAATGCATTAGGAATAATCCGGAGGAACAAATATCAAAAAGAAAATGAAAAAGCGGAGAAAATGTGGTACATCTGGGAGGTGCATCGCGAGCACTACCGTATCTATGCCCAGCTTCCTCTGGCTCGATCAGATTCTAGTAGGCCATCCCCATCGACCTCCAGCATGTCAGCACGGTTGGGATCTCACGCCAGCCGTGCTTTGTCGATGAGGAGCCCCTCGGTCTTGGCCCTTGTCGCTCAAGTCCTACGCCATGGAGGAACCTCTGCTCTGCTTGCCTGAGCACCGTCAAGAAGACATGAGATATATGCGGATGAATGTCGAGTAGTCTCCTCCACGAGGAAGTAGTCGGCGTCAAGCCCCGATGAAGCTGGATCATCTCTTGGAAGGAAAGGCTCTCTGTAGCCCTTATAGATGTAAGGGGACATGGGAACTACGCTTCATGAAACCGAACTCGACAATTGGACCCTTGATGAAAGCCAAAAGCGAGAGGCCCCCGGCTCCAGCGTCTTGATCTCGAACTCGGTCGGCATAAATGGCCCAAAGGCGCCAAGTGATCGCAAGCAGGGAATATAAAGATTGTTAGTCTTAGTTAGTTGTTGATAAAGTAAAAATAATTGTGAGTTTTGGGTTACCTCCTCACATGATCCTTTGTGTCAAAATCTTGGCGGAAGAATGAAAGATCTCCAGTCTGCGTGAGTATCTGCCATCATCTGATAAGAGTATGGCACTGTGAGAGGAATCTCCTCCGGCTCTAAAAGCAAGGGTCGGAAATATACATATACCCAAATTTGCAAGGAAAAGGCAGCGGTGAGTATCTGATGTGTGAATCTGAGATTGGAATACCTAACCTAATTTTTAGATTGTATTTGAAAAGAAAAAAAAAAAAAAAAGGAAGAGTCTTGAATTCTAGAAGGGAAATTCTATATGCATGTCACCATTTATCTCAGTACACACCATTTACTTAGTACACATAACACTCTATTTGAATATTTTATTTTTTACTCAATTCACACCATCAATTTACAATTAATGCAAAAATACCCATTTCTTCCTTGTCACAAACACTAACCCTAACATAACATCACCACCCACTGCTACAGCCAGCTCTATGTCCCCGTTGCCATAATCAACTGTCATCCGTCGACATCCCCTCTCCAACCAACACCCCGAAGAATACCACGTACTATAGTTATATCATCATTTATCTTTAAATGCCTCAGGTCAAAATAACTATTCCATTGACTATTCCATATTACAAGGCACCCTGATTTAATTACCTTCCAATAATCTAGAGACAAAAATATGAATTGTTAGGATAACAATTTAGGAGATGAATACATTAGCTAGAAAACTTTGGAATATAGATTCTTGATAGAGAGCCTAAGTATCCAAGAAGAACTTGAACATGGGACTTTCATAAAGAAAATTTAGGTAAATGTTGAAGAGTGAAATTCTTTTTGGACTTGAAAATTGAATGCTTAGGTGATTTACAAAGCCTAAGTGAGGAGTTTAATGATCTTAGTTTAATGAGTACTTAAATGAAAAAGTAAGCGAGGATTAGTAAAAGTTAAACAAGATTAATTAGGACCTAAGTAGAATTAATTAGGCTAATGGAGATTAGAGACTAAGCATGATCGATTCTGATTAAACTTGGTTAATTAAGCTAATGAAACAATTAGAGGCCTAAGCTAATTAGTTCCTACAACAAAAGAGGGAATAATGGAGAAAGATGGAGAAAGTTAAAGAGAAACTCTAATCTTAAGAGCTAAAAGAGAAGAAAAAAGAAGAGAATGAGAAATAGGAAAAAAAATCAAAGGGAATACAAATTCAAGCCTACAAATTCACGAGAAATCATCAATAGGTAAGGAATTCAACCCTCTTTCTTGTATTATTGCTATAATCTAGTTAGAAAATCATCTAGACTATGTTTTGAGATATTTAAATTGAAGAAAATATCAAAGAGTTTGAGAAATAGAAAGGGTTTGAAAAATTCGTAAGGAAATCATGTTTTGGCTTGTTTTTACTTTGGATTCATTACATGTGATTGTTTTCCTACATGTTTTGAGGGTGTAGACCCGATTTTCTTCACGCGCCCCCCCCTTTTCGGAGAGGGCGCGAATTAGTCTTACTACAATTCAGACTCCTGTCACGATTCTGAATCTAATCTCACAAAGTGCAATGTGAGATTGATAAACACCAAAGAGTCCAAATCCGGCAATTAGTTTTGAAAAATCAATTTTGAATGAAAATGCGTCAAACATAGACTGCTTTGCGATTACAAAATCGCCACCTAAATATTTTATTTTTGGAAAATTTAGAAACCTTGACTCGTGCCAAAGGCCGCGTGTAAAGTCATCACCAAAGTTGCCTCAACTCGGGAACTTGGGTACTAGAGGGGAAGGTACTGAAATGAGCACCCCCGCTCGCCCAATCAAAGGATCGGCCTCTATTAAGCATGCTATGTTGTTTTATAAACCATGTGTTCTTATTCCAGTTATTAATCTAACTTACTATGTGATGCCTGACATACAAGTATAGACTCAATCGCGAGAATTGGAACAAAACAAGTCATGTTTGTTTTCAGCGGTTTGAAAGTGCTACTACTTAAGTAGGTTAAAGCGCGGATTTGCCATCCTCAAGTGGGCTTTAAAATATGATTTTGCCACTTCACAAAGTGGGCTTAAAACTCACAATCATCGAGTTGTGCCAATTCAGGCAATCAAGCCCTCACCCACAAGCATTCATGCAGTTAAGCATTTAAGCAAATAGGCTCATGGCAAGCATGCGATCATGGCAACACTCACACTCATGCAAGGATGCTAAAGCGTAAAGACTTACAGTGTACTCCAAGCCAAAACAAAAGCTAGTTAGAAATATGAATGATCCTAACTATGCTAGATGCCTAATGCAACACATACAATAATGCAACTAAACAGGCTCGGCTATCTAAGATGGCATATGAATGCAACAATTGATACACGTATTCAAATAGGTATTGAAATACGATGTAGTTTGAATGATGCGTCGAGCTTGGTGTATGCAAGACAAATGAATGAATGCAAACATGCAAAGCATAAGGTATGCTAATTGAAAAATGCCTAAAACTAGCCATTGAAAGCGGTTAAGTAAAAGAGAGAAAGAAGTGGGATTGGAAGACATGCACACACACGCACCCTTATTACAACATTGCGCCCTCACGAAGGAATTGCGCCCTTATTGAAAGAGGCTAAGTTGATGCAAAAGTTCATAAAAACTCATTGAAATGCATGAATTCAAAGTTAAACTAATCAAAAACAAAGTTCAATTCAAGAATCCATCAACTTAGCTTCTTTTCATAACCCTTTCTTTCTTTCCCTCATTTCAATCCCTCAAAACAAGATTTTGAGACTTCAAAACATAAACAAATGATGTGGGTTTTGTAGGAAAACAATCATATGTAATGAATCCAAAGTAAAAACAAGCCAAAACATTATTTCCTTACCAATTTTTCAAACCCTTCCTATTTCTCAAACTCTTTACTATTCTCTTCAATTTCAATCTCTCAAAACTTAGTCTAGATGATTTTCTAACTAGATTATAGCAATGATACAAGAAAGAGGGTTGAATTCCTTAATTATTGATGATTTTTCTTGAATTTTTAGGCTTGAATTTGAATTTCCTTTGATTTTCTCCTATTTCTTATTCTTTTCTCTTTCTTCATTTTTAGCTCTCAAGAACAGAGTTTATCTCTAACTTTTTCCATCATTCTCTCTTTTGTTGTAGGAACTAATTAGCTTAAGCCACTAATTGTTTCATTAGCTTAATTAACCAAATTTAACTCTAACTGATCATGTTTAGTCTCTAATCCCCGTTAGCCTTATTAATCCTACTTAGGTCCTAATTAATCTTGTTTGCCTTTTGTTAATCCCGCTTAATTTTTTATTTAAGTACTCATTAAGCTAAGATCATTAAGCTCCTCACTTAGGCTTTGTAAATCACCTAAGCGTTCAATTCTCAAGTCCAAAAGGAATTCCTTGACTCTTCAACATTTACCCAAATTTTATATACTAAAGTTCCATGTTCAAGTTCTTCTTGGCTACTTAGGCTCTCTATCAAGCACCGATATTCCTAGGTTTTCTAGCTAATGTATTCATCTCCTAAATTGTTATCTCAACAACTCATATTTTTATCTCTAGAGTATTGAAAGGTAATTAAATCAAGGTGTCTTGTAATATGGAATCATCAATGGAGTAGTTATTTTGACCTGAGGTATTCAAAGCCGAATGATGATTAATTATAGTACGTGGCATTCTTTGGGGTGTCACACTTACTCCTTCCTTTACCGCCATACCATTCCAAGCACCCTCTTGCCATCACATCTTCGCTCCCCTACCCAGTCCCTTCCACTACTGTCTTCAATCGTCATTCTGCCATTACTCTACGATCGACCTTTTCAGCCTCATCGCCTCTGTCTCTAGTCTTTTCCCGACCTTGCTCTCCACTACCACGACCCGCCACCTCCTCAATCCTCTCACCTTTACAAGCTTCATGACACACACATACACACAGAGATAGATTTGAAGAAAAAAAAGAGGGGGCTAGTAGTTCTTGTTATCCTTTGTCATTGTAAACCCAAGATTTGACCTCCCAGCATAAAACCCTAGATCTAGGAAGAGCAAAAGAAGAAGAAGAAGATGATGATGATGATGATGATGATGAGGAGGAGGAGGAGGAGGAGGCAGGGGAGAAGGAGCAAAAGAATAAATGGATACTGGAGAAGGGGTAGTGACGACCACAGTGGCTGTGGCCGATGGTGATGGTGGTGACGAGTGGGGTGTATGAACTGAAAGATTGGTGTTTTTGAATAGGGAATGGCTTCCTTCCATATTCTTATCCTCTATACTCCTCCAAACTTTATTTTTTAGGCTTCATTCTAAGATCACTTTGATAATCAAAATCATTCAACTCGTAATCCTAATAATTTAGACGAGTTATTAAAATATTAATTTCATCGGATACCACTAGATGTATAAATAAATTGCATATTTTTTATAAAGAAAAATGGCAATAATTGTGAGTTTATACTTAAACCTTTCATTCTATAAAACAAAAGGTGATTTATTTATGTATCCATCAATATCTGATGAAGTGGATTTTTACAAGCAATCTTGATTGTGAGTTTACAAGATGAATAGTTTGGATTATCATTGTGGACCTAAAATGGAGTCTGAAAATGAAGTATGAAGGATAAGCGTATGGAGGGTGTAATAGCTTGGGTGAGATTAGATCCTTATTCTTTTCGTATAAAGATGGTAGTGTTAAAATGTTTTCTACAAAGCGTTAGACTTAACCTAAAAATTTAGTGTAAAACTTGAATTTTTCAAAGCTTACAATTTTGAAAATAATTTTTGTACGTAATTATTCATATATAGTAAATAATCTAATTTGATTTTATGGGATTTTCTATAAGGTATTAACTACTTTACTTCAATGTCAAACTTAGAAATTTCGGTTAAAAATTATTTATGTACTAAAAGCAGGGAATCACTTTTGATTTAATTGGATTTTGATTTTTTTTGTATTTTTCTTTGAATCCAAATGGGGGTATTTCCTTATTTATATTGTAAACTTAAGTAAATGAAATATATATGTAAGGCGATAAATGAAAACATTTACTTAAATGGTTACATATGGAAATAAGGTTGATGTGTAGAGAGTGCCTTAGGAGTGAGCTTTGTGTGACTAGTTGTTTTCCAAGAAGACCGCTCGGCGGTGGAAAGATCGCTCTAGCGATGAAGAGGGGTAAGAGGTATTTCATTTTGTTTTTATTTTTTGCAGGCTGAAATCTTTGGGAGTCAGGATCATCACCCGAGTAGTCTGTTCAAGTTCAGTAAATATAAACCTAATTTTTGCTCATTTTCTCTCACTCACCTCTTCAGGTCCGAAAGCCCTGTCCCTAAAACCTTTGATTTCATTCCATTTTACCAAGGATCCACCATAGATCTTGCAAGATTAGTGAAGGTCACAATCTTGACCAGTTGGATTGTGATTTCACCAAAATTTTTGCTTGGGTCTTTCTTGTTAGCTCTCATCGTTAAGGTAAGGGATTCTCTTAACCTTATATATTTATGGTTTGGTGTGATTTTGTAACATTTTAGGTTTATGGGTTGATATGAGTTCAAAAACTTTGATTAAAAGATGTTAATGTACAAAGATGGGGTTTTCACTCAAATTTTTGAAATGTTTAAATGTTTAGACATATTGATGAACAATATTTTGATGATCTGAGGATTTGAGGAAGAAATGAAGAAAAACCCCTAGATTTTTGAAATTTTCTTGAAACCCTAGATTTGGAATTTTAGATTTAAAAGAGGGTTTGAACTAATTGGTGCTTTATGTTGAAATTTCAATTGATTTTCCTTGATTATATGTGAGTGAGATGAATTTTTTATTTATAATGGTATTATGGAAGATTTATGGAAGTTGAATCGTATGGTAACTTGGGCAATGTGGGAAAGATGTAATGTCAATATTTTGCATGGTATTATGGTTGGTAATGAGAAGGACTTAGGGTTATGAAATTGTGAATATTTCATTAGTTTTTACTTGTTAAATTCTTGTGCAATTAAATAAAATTGTGGTTAAATTAGAACATTTGGAAACTCGTGCATTGCAGTGCATTCACATGATTTTGGGATTAAATGTTGAGTTATTTAAGAGTGTGTGCGTGATTTTGGAAATGCATTGTGTATGTGATGTAGTAGAAAGGTACTACATTAGAGCTATAAGTTACATTTATAGTTTTTGAATTTTGTTTATTTGGTGGAGATGATGTGTTTTGTGCACTTGTACATATTTGGCAAACAACACATAAATTCAAGCAAAAAGTGGCACAAAATAGATTCTCCATGCGAATAGTGAAAATTCGACCTATCGCCTCACACGCACTTGCGACCGGGCTCCAGCACGCGTCGGCGGCCCACCTAAGGTTGTGTCTGAAAATTTTCATTTTACGCTAGGAATAAAAAAAAGAAGAAAAGAGGTTGCTCTAAGGGTTTGAAAATATTTGAGAGAAAAGGATGGGCTAGGGTTTGGAAAGAGATTTCTCAAGCTTAAAGGGCAATTTTCATGGAGGCTCTTCTTCTTTTACTTCTTCCCACGGCTCCATGGTGGCTAGGCTCCTATTTCTAGGGTTTCAATGAAACCCTAGCCAAATAAATAGAGTTTTCTTTTTGATTTTCTTTTATTTAATGGTTTGAAACGTTGTATGGTTCTCAAAAAGTTTTCAAATATATTTTCCATTATTTCTTCAAATATTACGCTTTACGTGATTGTTGAATGCTTTTCATGCAATGATTTTCTATTCTTTCATTTTCAAGGTATGAGACAATCCATACTACGAGGGGAGCCGTGTTGTTACCCTAGTTTAGGCGAATGACTTGTACTACTTGAGATGGTTTGTGCCTATACATTGAGCGTGTTAATTTTCTTGATCAATGCTCTAAACTTGTAGTTGCGAAGTATTATTTAGCTCAATAGTAACATAATTGATTTTCAAATTGAAACATTATTTATGTAACTAGTGGTGAATTCATTACCTAAGTTTTTCCCAAAATTAGTAACTTCATCTTTACTTAAAATTGCTAGTTATTAAGCTTTGTTTAATTTAATTATCATTGGGTTATGAACAACCATCTCTTTTATCAAAATTAATTTATGAATTTAACAATTAAATTAGTTTAATTTCTCGCTTCTCCTGTGGATCGATACGGACTTACCATTATTATAAGGAATTTGATATAGTTTAGTGTTTATTTTGGTGTAAAAGCGACCCAATAGTATGTTATTGGAATTTTGGTAAAGGTGCCCAATTGCCCTTCCATGCTAAACATTGGTAAATGTGGGGATAAGGTTGAAACGATTAATGGGTGGCCAATTGCCCCTTCGTGCTCAATGGTGGAAAATGTGGAGGTGTTTTAAAATGAAATAGGTGTCTAATTAAGCTTCCATGCTTGGTAGCGATAAATGTAGAGGTTTTCAAAAAAAAAGTAAAGAGGTGCCCACTTGCCCTCTGAGTGCTTGGTGGTCGATAATTGTAGTGTAATGTGAAATTTATTACAAAAATGAAAGTTGTTGGTTATGACAATGGTTAATGAGTTGGGTCAAACATGTGTTACAAATTATGCATTTCACAATTAAGTTTCAAAATGAAGTTGAGTTGTATGCATGGCATGGCATGGCATGACATTGCACAAGCATAATCACATCAAACATTTATATATATTGTTAAGTTTATTTCCCTCTTGAGCATATAAGCTCACTCCCTTTTTATGGGTTAGATATCCTAAAATTCCTAGTAATGAAGATGAATCGCAACATCGTTGAAAAGTGAATGCAATTCTTTATGGAGCATTGAAACTTCTTTTGATATTGTTTGTCTACAATTATTAGCCTTATTTGTCAAGATAGGATTTTATTTGTTGTAATCAAGGCCCTTAGCCATGAAAGGTGAAAGTCCTTATGGCATGTTTGATGTGTATTTTATATTGAATGAATTACACTAAACGTCCCTATAGTTTGGGGCTTGTATCACTTTGGTCCCTGACTTTTCAATTGTGACACAATTGATCCTAAATTTTGAATCTTGTTTCAAATAAAGACAATTGAATATAGCATTTCTCAATTTCAAGAACAAATTCGTCAATTTGATAAAATATAATCTAAGTTGACAATAAAATGTCAAGAAATATTTTTAACTTTTTAAAAATTATTTCTACCCACCAATGATAAAATTATATAAAATTGAAAAATCTTTTAGACAGTTATTTTTTTTTACCAAATTAATTTTTATTATGTATTTAGATGATGATCATATAATGGATGGTTATTTTATTTTTATTAAATTAGTTTCTATTTTTTCAAGAGTCAAATATGGCGACAATTTTGATATCATTATTAAACCAATCTAATAAATCAAAAATTTCAAAATTAAAAACATTTCATATATTAAATATATCAATTACATATTAAAAGTCTAACAACCACTCATTACATGATCATCATTCAAACACATAATACAAATTAATTTGGTAAAAAAAACAAATAAATGTCTAAAAAATTTATTAATTTTACATAATTTTATCTTTGGTGGGTAGAAATTATTTTTAAAAATTCAAAAATATTTTTTTGACATTTATTTTTGTCAAATTAATTTATATTTTATTAAATTGACGACTTTATCCTTGAAATTGAGTAATGGTATCTTCAATTATCCTTATTTGGAACAAGATTCAAAATTCAAGGTCAAATGTGTCATAATTAAAAGCTTAAGGACTAAAGGGACACAAGTCTAAACTATAGGAACTGTTAGTGTAATTCACCCTTTTATATTTCATAGTGTTACGTATCATTATAAAGGACTCCAAGAGAAATTTATGTAAATGTGACAGATTTTCATTGATAATGTTGTTTCCTTTTATTTCTCGTTTACATTAATGTCATGGGATTGGATAATAATATTAGATTGGAAATAAATAATATGGTATAAAATATCGGGGCGTTACAACTTAGTATCAAAGTTAAACAGGTTTGAATACTTTGGGCTCATGGGAAGTGGCGTTTGTCACATTGGGTTACTAGGCTAGAATGGGATGTTTATGTGTTTTGTGTAACTTGTGTGTGCTTATGTGACTATGTGGGCATGGGATTAAACTCTTATGATTAGATTTGTGCCTATGAATTTCTTAAGAGTTTTGTTAGGAGGGCACTTGATCAATGCCATTCTAACTCAAATTCTTTGAATGTTTGTAAGGCAAATTGACATCTTAGGAGGATAATTCATATGTGCTTTATGTGATTATGTGCTTATGTGGTTTGTCTATAGTGAAAAATCGTTATGTGTATAGGCATGTGTAGACATTTGGGGTAGCATGTGGGTTTTAGGTGTGGCATAATTTGTGAGCTAAGTTTTATCTTATTCTTATATAGGATGTGCGAGCGTAGTGATAGAAGCCATAGTAGACCTCATCGTGGTGGTTGGGGTGTTCCCCTTCAAGGAGAGGGAGTAGGCAAAACTAACATGGCCAAACAGGAAGTGCAGGGTGTGATGGGTTTGTTGGCTTAAGAATTGGTAGGTGCACTTCGGGAATCTATGAATATTTTGAGGCTTGAGGAAGCAGCACGGGCCGTTGTAGAAAAGACTAGATTCTTTTCTTTGGCAAAGGAGTTCTTTAAGTCAAAACCTATGGAGTTTTATGGCGGTTCTAACCTACTTCAAGTAGATGAATGGCTTGAACAAACAGTGAACACATCTGAGGTGTTTCACATAGTAGATGATGAGCTTCGAGTCACATTGGGTGATTTTCAATTAAAAGGGGACACAGGTCAATGGTGGAAATATGCAAAGACCATATAGTGCACATATGAGAGACAATCACTTCGCCTTCCAAGAGAAGTATCTTCTACCCTGACGGATAACGTTAGGAAATAGTTTAAAGAGCTTGAATAGCTCGACACAACCATAGTGGAGTTTAATATAGCTTTTACTAGGTTATGCGGTGTGCACGAGTTAGTGGCGGCCAGGAGCGCCGTTGTTTGGAATTTGAGAAGAGACTTATGTGTGAAATTAAGATGAAAGTGGTTGGTAATATGATTTGAAATTATGATAGACTCGTGGAAGCGATCACACATGTGGAAATCACTTTGGAAGAAAAAAGCAGAGATAAGTGAGAGACAAGGGAGAAATGAGTCCTGGTGACTCAGGATATCAAGTTGAAGGGTAGCACTAGCACACCTTTACAATCGCGATGGACTAAGCCTCAAGGTTTAATGTGAGGGATGAGTTTAGGAGTACCAGTTAGAATAAAATGACTTGTGTTTGATGTGGCGGCGGTCATAAGGCTTTAGCTTGCTCTCAAATGAGGAATCGACTCTGGCGATCGGCTCTTTCTCGAGCAGTTTGTAGTAGTCATTGAATGTCCACTGTTACTAATGCGGACAACGAGTGCGTGAAGAGACTTTGCCAGATTGGTAGGGGTCCTTAGTGCTTGAGATCCCAGTTACATAACCTTAGGTCTCGAGCGAGAACAACTTCATCGATCGACCCGGTTACAAGATAGGGGACCATCTACTTGTTTTAAGTGTAATTAGTCGAGCCACGTTAAGCTTCATTGCCCCCACTGAGCAAGACCAATTGGGTGATCCTAGTCAAGGCGATGATGTTATGAGCAAGTAGCATGATGTATTATTGTTTTGGTATGGTAAAACTATGGTATTGTAGATAGGGCAATGTACTTACGGATGTTGCATATGAATATATATGTGTGTGTGTGTGTGTGTATTTTCCAAGGCAATTGAACTATAATGATTTATAATTTTATATGTTTTGATGAATCCTTGTTAAATTTGTAATCTTAATCCTATTGCAAACATGTTATTACTCGTAAGTTGAGTGTGTGAGGTATTGTGAGAATTATCGTGGCGAGACTAGGCTATTGGAATGTGGGACTCGTTTTGGGACGTTGGGAATGAAGTACTTTTATTTTGGGTGTATGATGTGAAGGTAGTGTGACCCATTAGAGTTCATAGAATAAGAGAGAGTTGTTGGGAGTAGAATTGTGCAAGGAGTGAGTTATTGTGACTCTATCAGTCTATTGTGTAATGTGAGAGGTTTAATGGGAGCATTCAAGTCTTGAGTATGTGGGTAAGAAAATTTGTGTGAGTTGGTGAGAACCTTTTTAGGTTAAATTAAGTGATGAGACCTTGATTTTGTGTGCGCTTTGCATTGTTATATGATAGATGCATGTAGGTCATTTCCTTGTAATTTGTTGTGTTGTTGAAATTTTGGTAACTTCTAATTGGATAGTGTTATAGAACTCTTGTGTTAGCGTTGTGGCATCACCGTGGGTATGATGGTTGTTGGTTAATGGTTAAAAATCACCAGGTTTGTTGTTGAAAGAAAGAATTGGAAACGTTTCAAGATAATGGAAAATTCTTTTTGCTTGAATGAATGACTAATCCTTATGCATTGTATAGTTTCATTGTGTTGAGTTTGGTATGGATTGACAAAAATTGTGTTTGGGTATATTGCCTTGGTGAACTAGAATCATTTAAATTCTTAAGCCTTGTAATGCCGCTAATTATTGGAATCACCCTCTAGAATTGATTTAGAATTTCTTATTGTGAATATGGAATCACCCTCGAGTTGAAGTGTTGACTAGCAGGAACCATTTAGTGTCCTATTTTAAGCAAGGCAGTGCATCCAAGCCATTGGGCTAGACAATCGTTTTTAGGTCACAAGTTTTCTTGGTAAACTTTATTCTCTTGTTTGTTGATTGAGAGCTTCTTGTAGCGAGTAGATGTGTGACACTTCATACTTTTTGGATTAATGGGATTGCTCTGAACACTTTTATTATTATACTTGGAGCCTCTTAGATTCATTTGGGAATATTGATTGAGGTGGTATCTTGAGCGGGAAGTAGGATTGAACTAAAAACTTTGATTAGGATAATTTTCCTATGAGTAGTCATCACTCTTTTGCTCTTTTCTTTTTCACACTTTGAATTTGGATGTCGAGCTAGAACCATTGGAAAGCTTATTTAGGAGCTTTGATTTGGACACAAGAACGACCTAAAAGCAGAGTCCAAAAGAGGCGTTATGCCCATTTGAATCTTGAGTATCTATCTTTGGAAGCAAGTTAAACAGCGCAGAGAAGTTGCTCGGCCTTGAAGATGCGCTCGGAGAGATCTTCGGCGGTCTGTCATTCAAAAGATTACAGGAGCTCTTTTTCTCGCTCGAGCCTAGCTTTCTTTGCTCGAGCAAACTTGTTGATATCGATTACTTCAAAGTGACATTTTAGCCCAAAAACTTTATTTTTCTTCCGCTCTTCTCCTCCTCTCCTCCATACCGAAACCCTAGCCCTAAAATCTTAATTTCATCCATTTTCACCTAGTATCCACCATCAATCTTGCATTAAGATGAAGAACTAGTGAAGATGAGCATTTTTAACTGATTGGATCTTGGTTTTGTGAAGGATTCTCCTAGAAGTCTTGCTCTCTTGCTCTTTTCTTGAGGTAAGATTACTTTTAGCTTTGTATCTCTTTATTTTGAGGATGATTATTTTGTATTATTGTGACATTGATGCTATAATTAAAAAATTGACTTTACAAAATTGCGTTTTGTTTCAAAAATGAGATTTCCTCTACTTTTTCATGAGATTTTTATTAATGGCTATGGATTATGGAGATTTTTGTTTGATGATAGCATTTTACATGGTTTATGGGCAAAAGCCCCAAATTTTTGAAAACCCTGGTTGTCAAATTTGGAGGAAAGATGCAATTGATTTCAAGTCTTTAAATTGATAAATGGATTATGATATTTGGAATATATATTGCTTGAGATTTATGAATTTCAAAGCCTTTGAGATTTTCCTTAGAATTAACTTTCAATTTTTCAAATTTATGATTTAATTGTGAGATTGATATATATTTTGATATGAAACTCTTGAAATTGAAAGCTTTGAGAATTTCCTTTGAAATATGAAGATTATGTCTCCATAATTGTTCAATTATTTGAATGGGAAATTCACCTTTGTTCTCATGGATGTATAAATGTTTGGAATTTGTGGAAACATTGGAAAGGTTGTTTTAAGGGGTGGTAAATAGCATGTGAGTCAGGATAGAAAGTCGGTTTTGAAAAGAGTTGTGTATTGTTGGTACTTTCATGAGAGAGTTAAATGTGCCCAATTGCTTTGTCTAGGCCTATCATTTGGATGAATGTGGAAAAATATTTTTGGGTGTCCTTTGGTTACGCTTGTATTGTAGTCGGCAAAAGTGAAAAACGGATGATTTTAGGTGCCTCGTCTTGCCATATAATAGTTAGTAAATATGGGGATATTTTGGATATAAAACTATATGTATGTATGTATGTATGTCTTGAGGCTCTCTTTAGGAATTCATGGCTAATTTACCCCAGTTTTGAAATGTGATTTCTCATGGAAATGATAATAATTGATTTTGATGCTTAAACATTTATCATGTGTTTAAAAGGAAAATGTTTTGGTTGTGATAATGCCACATGGATTTTCAAATAATTAGATACTTTGTTAAAAGTATTTCTACTAGGCATCTAGCTTATTCTATCTAACATTTCTAGAAGCTGTTGGTGTGATTCCGTCTAAGTGATATGGCGGTGAAGATTTTTGAGCGAACAAGTAGGCTCGTTGATTGTTAATTGTTGAAGCTTGAGGCTAATGTGTATTGGGGCGATGTGTCCATTTTGTTATACCAAGGCTATGCCTTGCTATTTATCTTGCCATTAAGGCATTATTATTTTTATTTTCTAGTTTCTTGGATTATGTAAATGTTGTTATTACAAGGACAAGAACATGAAAATTGTAATATTTGATATGTAGATCAATGGAAAAGAAGACTTTTGAGTTTATTGTTATTATTGGTTTGAAAAGATGTCAGATTAATCAGATTAGGAGTGATGTTTTAGTTTAATAAATTTGGGGGCGTGACAAGGTGGTACCATCCTTGGGATTTTAGTTCTTGAATATTGAGTTATTGTTGAGTGTTGGCGTGCGATTGAGGTGTGAGTATTATCCCTTTAGGCTTGTGGAATCTATCGTTGTGGGATTTTAGCTTTGTGGACACCTTTGAGTTTTATGGGTTGTAGTGTCATTCATAGCCTTATGTTTTTAGAGTTGTTCGTCAGGAACCTATGCATAATGGGAACTATCCATTTCAACTAAAATAGCCTTTGAAATCCTAGTGTAGGAAACTTCCCTTGAAACCGTTGGCGACCATAAACTAGTTATGGTGGTCAGCGAGCATTAGTGCTAACGTTGGCTTCTTCTAGTGTTGTCGGACCCTTGAATCTTAAGTTGCCCACATTTGAGAGCGAAATTTTCTAAGTGGGAGATTGTAGCAGCTTAGGTTGAGATCCGATCCTTATTCTTTTTCGTATAAAGATGGAAGTGTTAAAAGGTTTTATGTAGAAAATTTGGACTTAACCTAAAAAAATTTACGTGTAAAAGTTAGATTTTTCAAAACTTATGATTTTGAAAATAATTACTGGCGGTAATTATTCCTAATATAGTAAATAGTCTAATTTGATTTTATAGGATTTTTCTACGAGGTATTAACCACTTTACTTCAACATCAAACTTAAAAATTTCAGTCGAAAAATTATTTTTGTACTAAAACAGGGAGAATCACTTTTTGATTTAATTAGATTTTGATTTTTTTTTTTTTTTGTATTTTTTTCTTTGAATTCAAATGGAGAGTATTTCCTTATTTATATTGTAAACTTAAGTAAATGAAATATAAATGTAAGTGGCTAAATGATAATATTTACTTAAATGGTTATATGTAAAAATAAGGTTGATGTGCAAAAAGTGCCTTAAGAGTTGAGTGTGCGTGACTAGTTGTTTCTAGAGTGACCACTCGAGTAGTGGAAAGATCGCTCAAGCAGTGAAGAGGGGGTAACTAGTATTTCATTTTGTTTTTTTGCAAGCTTGAAATGTTGGGAGTTAAGGATCACCACTCGAGCGGTGGAAAGACTGCGGTCTATTTGGGTATAGCAAGTATAAAACCTACTTTTTGATCATTTTCTCTCACTTTTCTCTCCCTCACCTCTTCATGTCTGAAAACCCTAGCCCTAAAACTTTTGATTTCACCCAATTTTACCAAGGATCCACCACAGATCATGCAAGATTAGTGAAGGAGAAGTGAAGGTCACCATGTTGACCGGTTGGATTGCGATTTTGCCAAAATTTTTGCTTGGGTCTTCCTTGTTAGCTCTCATTCTTGAGGTAAGGGATTCTCTTAACCTTATATATTTACAATTTAGTGTGATTTTGTAACATTTTGGGGTTATGGGTTGATATGAGTTAGAAAACTTTGATTAAAAGATGTTAATGTACAAAGATGGGATTTTCACTCAAATTTTTGAAATGTTTGAATGTTTAGACATATTGATGAACAATATTTGATGATCGAGGATTTGAGGAAGAAATGAAGAAAAAACCTAGATTTTTGAAATTTTCTTGAAACCCTAGATTTGGAATTTTAGATTTAAAAGAGGGTTTAAACTAATTGGTACTTTATGTTGAAATTTCAATTGATTTTCCTTGATTATATGTGAGTGAGATGAATTTTTTATTTATGATGATATTATGGAAGATTTATGGAAGTTGAATTGTATGGTAACTTGGGAAATATGGGAAGGATATAATGTTAATATTTTGCATGGTATTATGGTTGGTAATGAAAAGGACTTGGGGTTATGAAAATGTGAATATTTGATTAGTTTTTACTTGTTATATTTTTGTGCAATTAAATAAAATTGTGGTTAAATTAGAACATTTGGAAACTCATGCATTGCATTGCATTCACATGGTTTTGGGATTAAGTGTTGAGTTATTTAAGAGTGTGTGTGTGGTTTTGGAAATGCATTGTGTATGTTATTGGAATTTTGGTAAAGGTGCCCAATTGCCCTTCCGTACTCGGAGAAAAATCTGAGGATGTCATCGATATTTTGGTAAAGGTGAATGGAATTCTACATGGAGTGTTGAAGCTTCTTTTGATATTGTTTGTCTACAACTATCGGGCTTATTTGTCAAGATAGGATTTTATTTGTTGTAATTATAGCAGCCCTCAAAATAAACCCATAATATATACAATATTAACATGCATTGATTAAGAAAGGCAAAACCTTATTCCATTCATCATAGTAATCTTATTAAAAGACATTACATGTAATAGCAAGTAGATGCCCTACGCTTACATCTTTCAAGCCAACACTTGGACACAAAAGTCTGAGTACTAACTCAATTACACATTAAGCCCTTGGCGAGTTTACAAGTAATATCAAACTAAAACAAAATAACAACTAATCTAAGCGAGTCTTCAACTCCAAATCCTTCAACCTAAGTCCTTGGAAGTAGCATATCACGAACACGAAAATGATGTTCCGTATAGGGTGAGCCCTGACCAATGAAATATACTAAACCAAATATAGAAATTGACTAAAGCAATAGCATTCAATAGATGGTTACCACTTAAAAACAATTATAACACAATACAGTTTCATGACAATAATGTCCATGACATGTTCCACTTTGCGTAACTATTCAACTTTTCACTTATACAGACATGGCGCAGAACCTGGCCAAACTACAAAAGGAGACTACATCTCACATCAACATTACTTCAATACCAACAATTCAAATGAGACTAAGGCTCATCTTTGAAACACTTCCATAAATCAATAAGTACACATATTTGTTGTACTAATGGAGTCCATCCCTTTCTCCTCCTAAACAATATCCGGTTTAGGGTCCATCCTATCTCTTCCCAAACCGTGGAGTACATCCCTATCTCCTCCCAAACACTATGCATATACAATGTATTAAACACTTGTCATACACAATATTCAATCAATACGCGTATTTGTTGTATTAATTTAACCGTCATATTCAATGACTTATTCAATGTGATTAGTTTAGGTTTTCCTAATCATTATGCAATGTCTACAACAATCACGACTATCCTCCACCGATAGCCCAAAAGCAGTTATTTCTAAGCGAGAAAATAAATGTACAACAGATATAATCTCAACTTTTCATAGGTGAGTGATCAAACTATCCAACTCGCCATTCAATCAATAAATTCCTCAATTCCATGAATTTAAACTTAATTCACATTTTTTCAAAATTAATTATACAAATTAATTTATTATAACAATTAGGGCTTTTCCTTTTCTCAAAATTAACCCTAAGGTTCAATTTTATCAACTTGACACTACCTATGTCATTTTCATGATTCACAATCACATGGAATTTAATAAATAAACAATTCCTTATTTCTCAAATTATGGTACAAACCCTAGTTTTCCAAAATTACCAAACGACACCAACATATCAAAAATACCAAAACTTAGGACAAAACCTATAATGTGGAGTAGGAAATCCCTACCTCGAAGTGAAGAACTCAAATGGAGAAGATGACGAAAGTCCAAAGTGCTCCTAAACGCCAAACTCTCAGATTAAAGTAAAGCCCTCGTGTCCCTCTATCTTTTTAACAAAAGAACCTAGGGTAGAAACACCCTAAAACTAGATGAAACCTAAGAGAGAAGGTAAGTAGAGGGAGAGAGAACACGAACCTAGGGTTTTTAAATCAAAAAGAGGATGAAAAAGTGTATTTAAAACTGCTGCTGCGTATTTATATAAAACAGGCTCGCCCGAGCGAAGGATTGGTCGCTCGGGCGGCCAGACACAAGAAAGTCTCGCTCGCGCCAAAAACTCGAAGCCAGTGCAACCTAGAAGCCGCTCGGCTGACAGGCAGCTCGCTCGAGCAAGCTACAACTCTCAAGTTCAGAACTAGGTGCAATCGCTCGCTCGAGCGAATCCCCTCTGGCTCGATCCACTAGACACAAGACTCCACTCTCACTCAAGCGACCAAACCCTCGCTCGAGCGAAGTACCAAAACGAAAAGCTCGCTCGAGCGACAAACTTCTTGCTCGAGCGAAGGACCAAAATTCTGGGCAGCAACCATTTGCTCCCAAACCCAACCAACCTGTAACAAGCCTGCCGAACACATCCTATAGCTCAAAGACAAGTAAATAAAGGATGACAACAACATAAATATAACAATAGGATCTCGGAACCTAAGTCGGATGCAACAACCAAATAGGAAGATAAAGGTCACTATAGTAATCAAGATCCTTAGCCTTGAAAGGTGTAAGTCCTTATGGCAAGTTTGATGTATATTTTATATTTCATTGTGTTGTGTATCATTATAAAGACTCCAAGAGAAATTTATGTAAATGTGACCGATTTTAATTGATAATGTTGTTTCCTTTTATTTCCCGTTTACATTAATGCCATGGGATTGGATAATAATATTAAATTGGTAATAAATAATATGGTATAAAATATCAGGGCATTACAAGGGGAGTCATACCCTTTTGAATATGTCTAAAAAAGTAATTTAGTTGAGGGATACAATGGAATTAAATTAAAAAAAAAATAAAAGAAAAGAGAGTAAATGATCTGAAGGGAGGCTCTAAATGCATCCAAATAATTAGGTTGGACACCCCCATTACTTTAAGCACCCCAATAATAAATTTGAAATTTTATTTATTTGTTTGGACATCCCAAATAATACCTATCCTAAACCTAAAACTCCTAAAATCTTATATAAAATCTACTTTGTACATCTCATTACTGTTAAACAAATAAATAAAATCAAAAGAGAATTTTAAGCAATAAAGAGGGTTCATCTGAGACAAAAGGAGGATTCCAAGCAATAAAGGTCTCCTTTTAAATCTTTCTTTATCTATTCCTGAAAGGCCGTGGCATTCAACTCAAGGCGTCTTAGACGGGGCATTTCCCTAAATAAGCCAAAATACTAAATCAATTCATAAACTAAGCCTAGTTTTGGAAGAATTCCCAAAATAGGCTAAATCGCGGTTGTGAACCACGATTTCAACACTCTTGTGCCTGTCTCGCGTGAGTTGGGTAATCTTAAAATCGTGGTTACAAAACGCAAATTTAATTAAGAAATCATTTACAAAAGCGAATTTAGTTTTTTCTTGAACTCGCTATTTTGAACCATGATTTAAAAAAAAAAAAAATTTCTTTTGAACTCGTGGTTTTGAACCACGAGTTTAACAGCACACTGCTAACACCAAAGTCACACTATCTCTCTCTCTCTCTCTCTCTCTCTCTCTCTCTCTCTCTCTCTCTCTCTCATCACTCACACACATCACTCACACTCAATAATATACACACACATATATATATATATATTTTTAATATATATTTATAATTTAATATATATATAAATTTTATTTCATAAAATTGAAATCAATATTAAATATGCATAATAATAATTTACAATAGTAAATAATAATTAACTATATAAAATAATTATTTTTTTATTTTAATTCTTAATTTTTTTTATTTTACTGTTTAGAGATAAAATTTATTTTTATTTTATTTTAGGGTTTAGGGTTTAATTCTTAAAATTTATTTATTTTTATTTTAGGATTTAGGATTTATAAAAAAATAAATTTTAAGAATTAAATTATAAATTAAACCCTAAATTCTAAACTCTAAAATAAAAATAAATAAATTTTAAGAATTAAACCCTAAATCCTAAAATAAAAAATAAATAAATTTTATCCTAAACACTAAGGTAGCATTTGGTAACATTTACGTTTTTTGGTTTATGTTTACAAAAATTTTATAAGCGGGTTTACATTTATTTTTAGAAAAACATAAATTACAAGCGATGTTTGGTTTGAACAAAATGTTTAAAAAATTTAAAACATAAATTTAAAATAAAAAAAAACATAAATTACAAAGCGTGTTTTTTTTATTTTAAAACGTAAACTAAAAAATATGTTTGTTCATGCCTAAATTATTTATATTTATATTTATATTTATTATTTATGACAATGGGATCACACATATTATAATTGAAAAAAAATTAATTGGAAAAACGTGATTTGTAAAAATTTTGAGAAAAATTAATTGGAAAAATTTAATAGAAAAAAATTATTTGAAAAAAAACATTTGAAAAAAAAATAGAAAAAAAACACGTTTGTAATTTATGTTTTCTAAAAATAAAGCGAAACAGGTTTATAAAATTTTTGTAAACATAAACCAAAAAGCGTAAATGTTACCAAACGCTACCTTAGTGTTTAGGGATAAAATTTATTTATTTTTTATTTTAGGATTTAGAGTTTAATTCTTAAAAATTATTTATTTTTTATTTTAGAGTTTAAATTTATAATTTAATTCTTAAAATTTATTTTTTTATAAATCCTAAATCCTAAAATAAAATAAATAAATTTTAAGAATTAAACCTAAGCCTAAAATAAAATAAAAATAAATTTTATCTCTAAACGATAAAAAAAAAAAAAATTAAAATTAAAATAAAAAAATAATTATTTTATATAGTTAATTATTATTTATTATTATAAATTATTATTATGCATATTTAATATTGATTTCAATTTTATGAAATAAAATTTATATATATTAAATTATAAATATATATCAAAAATATATATATATATATATATATATATGTGTGTGTGTGTGTATTATTGAGTGTGGTGATGTGTGTGAGTGATGTGTGAGAGAGAGATAGTGTGACTTTGTCATGGATTTGTGTGTTGTTAAACCAAAGGTTTTCCAAAATCTTCAAACTGGCTATGGTTAATCCTTTCTCTTTTTGAGTGCCAAGTGGTCTCCTCACCCTCCTACATGGGTGAAATTTTTCCCCCTCTACCATCCAGCAGTTTTCTCAAAATTTTTATCAAACATAAAAAATTAGTGGTTCTAATTGTTTCATATGAATACTCAATGTTAAACAAAATATATTTATCTGAATATTTAATTCCAAGCGACATAAAATTTGTTTGAATACTTCTTTAAAAATTAATAAACATTTTTCTAAATACATGTAATTTTACTTCTTTAAAAATTAATAAACATTTTTTCATAAATTAGTAATTTTTTAATATTTAATCAACTTAAAAAGTTATTTCGGCAAATAGAATTTAATAAACAGTTATGAAGGGTGCAAAATAATTTCCCCATTCAGAAAGACATACGTGTTTTTAATTTTCCACTTTTGTCCAAAGGGAAATCAGAAATCGAAATCGAGCTCGTCTTCCTCTCAAAATTGTAAACCCTAACTAAAAAAAAAAAAAAGGAAGAAGAACCTTGTGTACAGCTGGATTTGGTACATATGGCCATCGCTCGAACTGGAGTGTTCGTGGATGACTATTTGGAATGTATATTATTTCCTCTGCCTCTTCTCCTCTCAATTTATCATATTCTCTTTTTGGAGTTCTATTTGCTGCTGATTTGTATATTTAAAAATTCGAATAGATGCAAGCATACACACATTGCCAATAACAGAGCTCAGAAACTTCTCAATACCGATAGAGAACTCGATGAACGTTCCCAAAATTACGTACCTTCCTTCCTTCCTACCTTCCTTCCTTCTTTCACACTCAATTAGGGCTGACAATAAAATTGAAAAAACCCTATCGTTTTTGCTTTTTGAAGCCCACGAAACCTTACGCTTCGGTCCCTCAAATGCGTAAGCTGACTTTGGCATTTACCAGAATTGTAACCAGACTACAACAGTTTAGATTGTCTTATAATAAAAATATTTTAGTAGCAGTATCAAATATATAAAAATATAATGACGCCTGGTGTTTTTGGTTTAGGGATTTGGGAAAAAGGATTTGGAAAGGAAATGAAAAAAAAAAAAAAAAAAAAAGTGTGAAATAGGAATAAAATATACTTTCATTTCACCTAGTTTCCGCACCTTTTTCTTTTTTTCTTTTCTAAATCCATTCAGAATTTTCCTAACCAACACAGCATGATAGAACAGTTCTAAGCAACCAATATAAACATTTCTTGAGTAATATTTTCTAATCACATTATGAATAATGATAATATTTTTTAAAATTTCTTGATTAGGCAGATGAGCAAGTGGTTTTTAGTTGTTTGGATTAATTCCAGGCCTATGGATGGTTTGGTTTTGGTTTTGGTTAGGTTCTAAATTGGTGTAACCGTAGGTAATGGATTCATCAGACATTTGAACCATGCTCTATCGACTCTCAATCTAACAAATGTTAGAATAATAAATGTTTGTTTGCATATGTATGTGTGTTATTGTGAGATAAAGAGAGACTAGGCGTACTTATCCTTTTGTTAGATTTTTTTATTCTAATAATAATAATAATAATGTGATTCAAATTTTGGGAGAAAAGCTATGATAAATCAAACAAGGCAGCAGACCAAGTACTGCTTGGGGTTGGCTCTCAAGGCTCAAAAGGTAATAGCGAAGAAGAAGAAAGAAGGCCGAAGATGATGATGATGATGAAGAAGAAGAAGAAGAAGAGGAAGAAGAAGATGAAAGAACACCCGTCCGCGATTGAAGAAGGAAGAAGAAGAAGAAGGCGAAGGGCACCGAAGATGAAAAAGGATGTTGAGGCAAACGGGACAATGCCTTGAGTCTATATGCACTGAGAAGGTTTTATTGGCCTGACAAGCTTATGACATATGGCTAAATTTCATTCACTTCTTTTATAGAATTTTCTCAGCCTATTAATAGCCTTCATTTTATGCCAGTTCCATTCCATGTAAGTAGGTTCTAGGCTTCTAATCTGTTCTTTTCTTTAATTCTATGATGTGTGATTTAGTAACCAAATCAAGATTTTTGCTACAATTTTGGTACAATATTCCTTATTGTGAGACTAGACTAGAGTGCGTTCATTCTTAGTCAATTATATATATTTTTTCTAAATTGCTTCCTTGTTAAATGATATTGTACTTAGTTTCCTAATTATGTGGAGTAATATGGGCAATTCGGTTGCTGATTACATTTTCAATGTTGTAATCTACCATAGTTTTAGTGAGGTTACTAGCATCACGATAGCACCATGGAAATTCTCTAAGTACAATGTAATGATGAGGTGTATGCAAACTCTCAGTTTATTAGAAGGTCCCTCATAACGGCATGTCGGTGGTCTCTTATGGCCTAAGCATTTTTAAGTATCACCTTCTTATTTATTAATTTGGAAATTAGATTAATTCCTTCCAAGCTAGATCCCGGTCTTTTTAACAAAACTGAAGGATTTATGTGACAAAAAATTATCATTTCTGAGTGCACAACTCATGCTCCAAATTTGTTCAAATATCCATCCTTTGGCCTTTATTTTTGTGGGCGCAATGCAAACATTATTCACTTTAAAAGCCTGTCTTATACTTACTCAAAAGGATTTGATTCTTTTATATATATATAAGGACTATCTTAAAAGGGGGCATGCTGTTATTAAAAAAAAAATAAAATTAGCTAGATTAGGGCATGTTGGCAATAAATAAGAATGCTGCAAGATTTGTTATTTATTTATATTTTATGTTATGTTATGTAATCATGGGGTCAGCATCAATTTAGAGCTTTGCATCCTTGATGTATTTATTGCCATACATGACAGCAGCATTCATTCTGTTTACTTCTCCAGCGTGGGCAGTACATCATTGAATATATTGTAGTAATGCTAAGCTAACAACTTTTACAGCAGATGTTGTAGACTTCAATATAATGCCTAAGACCTCAGGTTTAGTCGGGAAATAGGAAAAAGAGTGAGCTCATTTGCCTATGATAAATAATGATCAGGAGCAAGATTAGTATCCACACCAATGCACAGCGAATAATTCTTTCATGTGGCAATTCAATATTTGTCAATCATTGGTAAGTCATATCAAACTGATAAATCTACTTGGACAAATATGTTTTGCAGATGATATCATTTCAGCACATGTGTTCTTCCATACATCAATAACTGCTTCAGTTGCTACAACAATACTGGGGGAGTGTCTTGTTTTGGACTGTTAGCTCTCATCAAGATAGAACTTCCAATTCTCTCTCCGCTGGAATACTTCGTTTAACTAGATCTAGGATGGGACCATTCAAACATATGAATCCCAAATAAATATATAATAAGCTACCAAGGCAAAATATAATGTAGAAGAAATATTTATCCTCAGCGGTTTCCTCCCATGAATTAAAAAGATGGAGATTTTCATTTTTTTTTTTTTTGAGAGCAAACATAAATGTATGTTATTTTTTTGATCAACAACAAAGCTTTATTGATAAATCAAAAAAGGAAGAGGATGAGCATCCTCTTACCAAGACAATGAGAATACAAAAGTAAATAACCCTAACAAAGCTAAACCTATGAATAAAATGTATGACTAGTAGTAATGAATTGTTACTTGTGATGTAATTTACTATGCTTATTTAACACTTGAAGTGGTGTGTTATAATGTATACATTTAACATATATTACAACCTAATGATGATCATGGAAGAAGAAAAAAGAACAAATCTGAATTTCATGAAGCACATTTGGGTATCAAGAATTAAGATTTGGAATAATTTCGAGATCTTCATATCATTATAGTGGGTTTTAGTAACCAAAGGTATAATGGTAATTCCAATAATTGTTGGACATGGGTTGTAGGGGTCACCCATGGATTTGCCTTTTGGGTCCAGAGATTATTAAATGGATCATTATATATAGGTTTCGTATGTCTACTAAAATAATCTTAGTGGGTGTTTGGGAAGTGGGTTTTATGTAGGTTTTTAGTTGTAGGATATTATTGGATAAAAAATTTTTTAGTGTTTGGGAAGATGGTTGGATTTTTGTGGTTGGATGTGATGTTTATGAGAGAAAAAAGTAGAAATGATTATGGGGTTGGATGTATTTTGTTTGGATGTGTTTTTGGTTTTGCAAAACTTTTTGATAACAGTGGAAAAATAGAAAAAATTTGAGAACCAAGTTCTAAACACCACCTTAGTGGTGAAAGTCTAAGTTTTCTATTTTGATGTTGAAGTAGGAATTGGAAGCCATTACGGTTTCCTTTTATGATTGAAGTGGGAATTGAGGTCATAATTGGTCTAGAATATTAATAGTTGCTAAATATTTTTAGTTTCCTAAATTTGAGTTATAGTCTTGATAGAATTAAGAATTCTTTTAGCTTATAAATATATGT